>OZ005649.1:145976919-146414419 GCA_963930645.1 Salticus scenicus
TTTTAACTAACTAATTAATTAATTTTGGCATAATCTTTTGCTAAAAATATACCTGTTTTGATTATAGATTTAATTACTGCGTTTTTTAGGCAATTTATGATAAAAGTTCATATTTTGTTAATATTTTAAAAAGTATTTCTAGGTTTCAATAATGACACTTTCAAAGATGGTTACTTTTGGGAAATTAGCAATGCGAAATCATAAACAGCTATAGCTTGGGCAAAATCTAATACGGAATACTGAATAATAAGAAAAATATTCGAGTTTCACAATTTTTCTTTTAGGCTATAGCTTACATACATTCTATACAATCAACCACTATGTTGCAAATGCTCCTGATCCGTCCAGTTTTACATATATAAATAATTGTTTCAATTTAAAAAAAAAAAATACTTTTCGTTTATTTACATGACGTCACTATCAAATCGTTTTGACAAAATTTAGTCGTAACTGGTCCACGTTAGAGAAATATTTATATAGATTTTCATAATTAGAAAACCTCTTTAATTGTACGCTAATGCTTGAAAGAAAATGAACAACGTATAGGAGAAGAATATTTCTTTCAGGAAAAAGAATCTTACCAAGGCTTTGTTCACTTTTTTGTGTCATGGCCAGATTTTGAATTGTATAAATTAATAAGTAAAACGAATATTAAATTTTATAAGGTTAAAAACTATTACATATCTAACAGTGATTAAATGGGGGATTTATGAAAGCTCTCTTCAAAGTTAAAAAGTTATCAAATAAATTTAAAGAAAACAATTCGAGTGTATAATTAATAAAAAGAATAATAAAAAAACAACTTTGTATCATAATAGTATGTTCCAAAATTACATTTTTAAAATTTACAACTTCTTTTGCTTTTTTTTCTTCTTAATACTCGGTTTTTAATCGAGATTATCAGAAGTATTTATACTCTTAAAAAATATTTGCATGTTTGAATGCTAAAAATTTGCATTAGTTCATTTTTCAAATTTAAAATGTAATTTTTTTAAGTTAACGTACCAATACATTCACGTTTAATATACAAATATGTTTTAAATATATTATTTATTTATTTATTTATTATTTAAATTATAACTCTTCGTAACTGAAGTTAAAAAAAAAAAAAAAAAAAAAAAAGCTAACCGAAAATATTTAAAAATTTTTAAAAGAATGTAAAATGTTGAAATTTATTCTTTTTTTTATGTAATTTTTATTTTCGAGAAATTTTAACTTATTAATATTGTTATATTCCAATGTATATATAGACAAATTTTTATAACTCTAAGATAATAGTTTAAAAGAAATAATTTTTAACATCCATAGTCCCTTTAAATCAAAGTACAAATGGTGTGTTTAAAAGCTGTATTAACACAAACTGTACTGCCGATGTATTAAAACAATTTTATTGACTTTTCTGTCTGAGACCTGCCAATGCCTAAAAATTCTAAAAAAAATCAATTTCGAAAATTGAAGACAGATGTTTTGATGCGTAACAGTGTCTGATTTGTTTTGTCCAATCGGGAGCATCATTAAAAAATAAATTGAAATTTGACATCATTTCATTTATATTGGATTCAATAAAATAGTTCCAAAAAATATCTTATCACTGTTTTAAAAAAGAGATTAAACAAACAGATAATTTCATATTTCAACTAATGATGTTTTATTACACAGATCTGAAAAAAATAATCAGCTACTTAAAACATTTTTTTTTTTTTTTTAACTTTTTGTTTCCCGGATGCTGAATCTTAAAATTACATCTATTTCAGTCCATCGCGTACCTTTTTTTTTCTCCAAAATAATATGAGTTTACAATAAAATATTACTTATTTTGTTGCACTAAAATAAATATTATTTCTCATAATAAAGCAAATACTACCTTTATGATATATTTAACATTCTCGATTTGTTTGTAAATCCCTTTCTTATTCTTTCGAATGCTTCTGAGAATGCGCTTTATATTTTCCTTTTTCTATCACCCCATATTTCCCTCTATTTTCCAATTTGCATTAGTTTTTTAAATGCATTAATTTAAATAGTGCTGTAAAGTAAGGAATAATTACCGAATAGGTTTTTCATAATGAATATATATATAATTTATAATAGTATACTGGAATTCATATTTTCCCCAAAAACTGAACGAAAAATATGAATTTTTCAAGCAAAGTTGAATTGAAGTTTTTTTTTTTTTTTTTTTTTTTACTATTGGTTTTGGTTTTAGAGAGTAAAATTAAAATTCCATGGGAAATAATAAAAATGTACTAGGAAGATTTTTTGGTTTTAGATCTGTGTAATTAACTAAATGTTTAGCTCTGCCAATATTTTTAGAATTGACTATTGAAATAGCTGCCAACTTCTCTAATTTTAAATCAGATTTATCACTACTATTAAAAAAAAAAAAAATAAATAAATAAAAATAAAAAAGAATCTGTCAAACACCGGGTGATCCAAAACTCACAGAAAAATAAATTATACATCATTCAAATTATATATCAATAATTTCTATATCAATATATTCAATAAATTATATATCATTCGGTTTTCACCGAAATACGCAGAAAATAATAGGATTATTTTCATATTTAAGAAAAAAAATATTAGTTATATTTTCACCAATAGATGGCACTTTCTTCACAGTATCCACCTTAATTTTAAACAGATCGACCTTCTCAAATGACACCATATTGCATGTATTCATCTGACTTTAATGTGTTGCATGCGATTTCAGATGTTAATGAACATTGAAATTAGACTTTTACTGTTTAATATTGCTGTTAATCATTCTATAAAGAAAATCAAGAGATTGTTAAGAAATAAAACATTATTATTTGAGATTTATTACGAGAATTTCCAATGCGCAATGTCTGCCGAACATTCTTCTGAATGAGGAATGTCACATTGAACATTTATTGTTCTAACTGTGTAGTTGAATGTACTGCGTCACTCTGGAAATTTTATAACTAAAGCGCCACCTGATGAAAAAAAATAATTTGGAAATAAATCTTTTGCTACTCAAAAAAAAAAAAAAAAAAAAAACATGCATTTCTGTGCATTTTAGTAAAAAACCGAATAGTGCTACAGTTAATATATTTTGAATAATATATATATATATATATATATTTGTGGGACTTTTTTTTTTTTTTTTTTTTTTTTTGTGTGTGTGTGTGTATAGGAATTAAAATGCAAACTGCTTCTTCATATACTTAATCACGTGTTATATAAAACAAATAACATTTAAAAAAAATTACGCATAAGTTAAACTTCAATATATTAAATTCGACTTATTTTATAAATTGCATTTAATTTTCTATAAGATTTCCTTTAAATATAATATATATATATATATATATATATATTTATTTATTTATAATGTACTAAAAATAAATAAAGCTTTGTATATTTATTGTTTAAAAAGTTTTAAAATTCAAATATAACGGATTGCATTTCTTTATAAATGTAAGGAAAAAAACAAAAAAACAAAAAAACAAAAAAAAAAAAAAAAAGGATTTGAACAACATACATCTGGACTGATATATTTTTCAATGCGTAAAAATATTTTTTTAAATAACAGCATATCCCAAAACAAGTTTTTGAATAAATTCGCTACGTGAAAGAACAGACTTTAGTTTCTTTACAACTAAATAAAATACACATTTCGCAAATCTTCCAAAGAGAAACTTTTTGAAACTTTCTGAAATACAAATCAAATATTCTGTAAAGGGGGTATATTTCCCAGTGAAAAAATATGAAGAATTTTATACGAGATGCTTTTATTTAACATCTGTAAAATTCAAACATATAAAAACAATAAGATATTTTCCTATAAAATAATAAAAGGAAAAGTTAAGAACGCTTTAACACGCACACACACACATATATATATACCGTCTATCTCATAAATTTGTTTTTATTTTAAAAATTCATAAAGACTGAAGTAATTGCTAGATTAAATCGCGGTTTATGAGCAAATTATTCTCTTAAGTATTTTTTTTTTTTTTTAGTTGAGGGGGAAGGGGAGGGGGGGGAGAAAAAATAATAATTAAAATTTTCGTCGCTAAAGAACGCTTCACGGGAGCCAATCACACATTTCCGTGAAAAAATATATTTATTTGCATGCAAACGTTTACAGACATATAAATCCTATTCTATGTGTCCGCTATCACCATAAATTACAGTTTGCAAACGAGTTACAACACCGTCACCTGCAGCTTCAGTCGGCGGTTCTTATCTGAGGAAAAACATCTTCACGAATAACGTTTTATCTACCTTAATAGCACATAACGTTGTTATAGCGTTGAAAAATAAGTCTGAAGAGTGAAGAATTAGGTAGAACAACGTTATGTGACCAAGTGAGCATTGAAGTTAAAATTCATTTATGAACAAGTAGGAGGCAAAATAAGAAATAAGCTGTGTTAATCGTAAAACCATGCAATTTATAGGACTATGATTTGCATACTTCTTGTTACGCATCCGTGCAGAGCCCTCTGTCGGTGAAAATTTTAATTTTTTTTTTTTTTTTTTTTTTTTTTTTTAATAATAATAATAATAATAAAAAAAAAAAAAGAGAGATAATAATTTTTTGCAAACCTAGGTCAATTCTACAAATTATTTTAATTTTTATGACTTTTTAAAATGTCCACAGACTTAGGAGATACCTAGTATATATGTACTCATCTGTGTGTGTGAACGAGAGAGAGAGAGAAAACCTTTTCCAACATTTCCCTAGAAGAAAAATTCAAAATTCCATGAAAAAATAACAGAAATTATTAAAAAGATATTCAAATCCGGGAAAGAAAGCGCAGATTAAAACAATACTATTCTTGACGGGAGATACTGCGTAATATATGCAAATAATACGTGAGTTTTTATATATTTGTAAGTCTATACCATAAAAAAGAAAAAATAAATAAAGGTATCACTGACCAGAATATAACCTTAACATAAATTTAATACAGAAATTAAATGAAAAGTAAAAAAAAAAAAAAATAATAATAATAATAATAAATAAATAAATAAAAACTGGAAAATTAGTTACTAGCTTGAAGAATAAAAATGATATGGTCGATAATCAGAAAATTTTATTCTCAAAAATATTAAAATAATAAGTTTAAAGCTTATTAATTGAAAGCATGTGTTGCAGTAGTATTCATAAAAATAAATAAATAAATAAATAAATAAAACTTTTTTAATTATATAAAAATAAAAAAATATAATAACTTATATTTTAACTAATCATGTTAATAATAATCCGAATACTAAAAACAAAATAAAAATAAAAATATTAATGTCTGTTTTTTATTTAAATTTAATTGATAAAAATAATAGGTATATGTATATGTATATATGTATGTGTTGGTGTGTGTATGTGTGTGTGGGTCTTCCTTATTATAAATCTCTTCAGTTTGATCTTATTTCGAAATTTTTGGCCTAAAATTATTATTATTATTATTATTATTATTATTATTATTATTTAATACATTCTCAATGCTTGGTTTTGAATTTTGTCTGTGGGTTCAACCTCGTTTTATGGGTCTTGTTTCCTCTAATAATTTTAAACAATATTTAAGGAATATTGTTAGGTATTTTTTTTTTTAATTAAAGCTATTACTTTGTAAGTGTTTTGATATCTGTAGTAAAGTCTTCACAGGTTGTTTAATTTAGACATAAATTAATTCTTTTTTTGTTAATGCGGATTTCAGTGGCGTTTAATCTCCGATTATTCTGCATTTTACTATGTTAAAATATTTTAATATCTATATAAATATTTATTCGAGGAAGATTCTATAAATCATATTTTTTCATTTTCTGTGCCCTTGCTATCGCATTGTAATAATAGTATTTTCCTATTTTAATCTGTATCTGTCAGCGATATCTTTTGTTGTTCCTTTAAACGGTTATATTTTTTTTTGATAAAACGATTTTAAGCATTCGTGATTAAGTTATTTAAATTTATCCTGAGCAATACATGCGGTAGATTCCCCTTTCGCATATATACACCTTGCTATCGCATTGTAATAATAGTATTTTCCTATTTTAATCTGTATCTGTCAGCGATATCTTCTCGTGTTCCTTTACACGGTTGTATTATTTTGATAAAATGATTTTACGCATTCGTGATTAAGTTATTTAAATTTTATCCTGAGTAATGCATGCGTAGATTCCTCTTTCGCATATATACACCTTGCTATCGCATTGTAATAATAGTATTCTCCTATTTTAATCTGTATCTGTCAGTGATATCTTTTGATGTTCCTTTAAACGGTTGTATTATTTTGATAAAATGATTTTACGCATTCGTGATTAAGTTATTAAAATTTTATCCTGAGCAATACATGCGGTAGATTCCCCTTTCGCATATATACACCGGCAGAATATGAAATGTGTGAAATACGAACACGTACAAAACATTTATAAAGTAATCTTTATAGAAATAAGATAAGATAGATATTTAAGATTTAAGATACATTAAGATTACATTAAGATATTAAGATTTATAGATAAAGTAATCTTTATAGAAAAACATCTAATATCTAGGCTCGTTTTTCTTAAAAAACGTTATTTTACGTAAGCTGTAATCAATGTATTAATATTAATACATAAAATTATAGTTTTAAAAAATTAAAGAACACGCTTTTATAGAAATGTAAACTAAAAAAGCACAAAATATCTACCTTAGTATTAAAATGCAGGGTAAGAGAAAATCGTGTGAGTGACACACCATAATATTTACATACATTTAAATCTTTAATTAAAATAATTTAAAATTAAACAAAAACCATTTTTAAAAAATCTGCCCTGACTGGGCTCGAACGCTAGATATTTAGGTTCGTAGCACGGAGCAGCTTTACCTCACAGCCACAGCGTTCACGTAGGGAGAGTCTTTTTTTTTTTTTTTTTTTTTTTTGCAATATAAATTTTTGGTTTGCTCCCAGAGCGGTTACAAACATACATTATACATATAAACATACATACAGGTGAAGCTAATAAAAGCGTGTTAATAAAAAGTGTAATCGCTTTCATGTTTTAAATAAGGTTATTTAATCATCTTTAAACATACATAATTTGAACATTTGTATTAAAATTTTGAAGAATACAAATGCGCACATTACAGAGTGCTAATTTTATTCTATTTTAATTCTTTTATTTTATTTTATTATAATTATAATTATAATTATAATTATTATTATTATTTTAGAAATCAAAGTTTTTTGCTTTTTAAAAAACTAAATATCGTTCCAAGTATTTGTTATACATTTTTTAAGTGATATTTCTCAAACATATTCTCATTAGTCTTTACATTCATTTTCAAAAATTTAAATTATAAAAAGCATTACTGAAATCTGAGAACGTTGAAAAAAATAATTTGACGTATAAATTAAGTTAATTTGCTTATATATATAAAAAAAAGAAGATAATAATAAATGTAAAGTTTTACCGACATTCTGCTTTTTCGAATAACCTTCAATTCGACCTTTTTATCACTTTCCAACAAAATTGAAAAGTGTTAATGACTTTGGTTTGTCTGTCTGTATGTCCGTCTGTCTTTCTGTCCGCGCTCTAACTCCCATAAATATTTATGAAATTTCTTGAAACTGATATATGTTATTCAAATTCACTATCGGATGTTTCATAAATTAAAACGAGTAAATACCCCCATTGGTTTGTGTACACAGACACCCGAAATTATTCCAAAGCATTGAGTTCTATGTGAGGTGTTTATATAAACCATATATTAATATCTTTATTGTACACAAATCTTAATGAAATTGAAATATGTTATTCAAATTCACTATTGTATGTTTCATATAAAAAATGGAGTAAATACCACTACTGGTTTGTGTAGAGGGACATCCGAAAGTATCCCAAAACATTGTCTTCTTAGAGAGTTTTTTCTATAAACCATATTTTAATACATTCACTGTACAAAAATCTTAATGAAATTGCAATATGTTATTTACGTTCACAATGAGATGTTTTATATGTAAAATTGAGTAAATTCTGTCACTGATTTTTGTACAGGGACACTCGAAAGTATTCCAAAGCATTGCGTTCTACCACAGGTATTTCTACAAAACAAATTTTCAGAATTTTACTTTGCACAAAGCTTAATGGTATTGAAATATGTTATTCGTATACACAAAAGTCTTCTTTCTATAGAATATAGTATGATTAGTATTAGATATACAGAGTCACACAAAAATATTCAGTTATAGTAAGATATCTATTGATAAAAATTTGCTGGAATTGCACTTTCGTTTACATTAAGCGTTTTTAGCACTTTCTAACAATTTTTAAGTTTGAATATAATTTTAATTTGTGTACCTGTCCATCTGTCTGTTTGCTTGTTCGCAATCTAATTCCTGTATATATTTATGGAATATCTTCAAATATGTTATTCAAGTTCACTATCGGATGTTTCCTATGTAAAATTGAGTAAATACTAAAACTGGTTTGTGTACAGGGACACTTTAAATTACTCCATAGTACTGCGTTCTATGAGAGGTATTTCTACAAACCAAATTTTAATAATTTTACATTTCACAAAGCTTAATAAAATTGAAATATGTTATTCATATGTACAAAAGTATGCTTTCTATAGAATATAGTCTGATTAGTATTAGTCTTAAAGGGTCACATAAAAATATTGAGTTACATTAACAGTTAGTAATAAAAATTTGCTGAAATTGCATTTCCGTTTACATTGAGCATCTTTAATACTTTCTAATAATTTTTAAGTGTAAATATAATTTTAATTTGTGTATCTGCCTGTCCGATTGTCAATCTTTATATCTGTATGTCTCCGGCCCCAGCGTCCAAATATATTCAGAAATCTTAAATATTTTTATATATTAATGAAATTCACTATGGAATGTTCTCTATTTAAAATGACATTAATAAGTCCTGTACAACTAGTTTGTATAAAGGGACAACAATAAAAAAAAAAAAAAAAAAAAAAAAAAAAAAAAGCCAATGCATTGCGTTTTAGGACAGACATTTTTTAAAATCTCATTTAAATAACTTTCTACTGTAAAAATCATAAAGAAGTTCACATGTATTGTTAATATTCTAAAATAATGTTTTTTATAGACTATAATATGATTAACCTTCAGATTTGCAGGATTACAGTAAAATATTCAGATACATTAAGGGCTGCAATTATAATATATTTTATTTTGCGTTAAGCCTTTTTAACACTATCCAACAATGTCTAAGAGGGGTTTAAATTCTATAAGTTGATCTGTATGCTTTTCAGTCCTTCTGTCTGCCTGCTGTGTAATAACGTAGGCAAACAATATTGAAAGTTATACTAAGTACGCACAAACGGGAAGCGTTAATAATGAATACGTAATGCATTATTTTTGTTCTAGTTTAATTTTAAACAGGCCTCCACACGTCATAGAAATAATATACTCTCTAAGCTGGTATAAGAAATATTCCTAATCCGAAGCTTATAAGTTAGACTAAAATTTTGTAGATTTCCGAGATTTTCTAAGAAATAAACGTAAAAAACAAGGACATTTATAAAATCTCTTGATAAGTCATATCACCCAGGATTATCTCATTAACACAGACAATGACTATATTAGTGCAATATCAGGAAAGCCCGCAGAGTTTTTACAACTGCAGGATAAACTACAACATTTTCCTGTTTATGTTGCTATGGGGAAATGTTTGTACACTCAGGATATTTAGAGGGTAAGGAAAGATATTTTCTATTAGAGCTCATTTCTCAATCGATTATTAACATTGATAATAAATAAATAAAATAAACACGATAGTGTCTATTCACCACATAGCCCGTCAGCACTTAATTTGAAAAATAAACAAGAACGTTTAGCATAGCTCGACTTGTCGGTGTGAATTTGTGTTTAATTATAAAATACTCATTTATCAAATTAATATTACTCTTTTAATTTTTTTCTTTTTAACAAAATGAATATATATATATATATATATATATTTGAACTAACAAATCATTATCCCTTGTGTATATGTGTTATATTTACACACACACACATATATATATATATATATATATATATATATATATATAATAAAAAATGTGAGTTCTTTTATATAAAGAAAGCTATCCATTTTCATAGTAATCCATCCCATTGTAACTAAATATATTACACAATAAGTATTCCAATATTTCAGATTAGAAATAATAATGTTTTCCCCGATATCTCTTAAGTATGCCATATGGTTTTTCTTACAAGGACTCTCCATTACGTTTTATTACATACTTCCTTTCTTTATCAAAAGTGACACCGTAGCACGGAATAAATAAATCATCCGACCAGACTCATAACTGTTCTGAATGTGCTAAATTTTGACTTTCTCCCATTTTTCACTTGAGTAGTCTAGGAAATATAGGAGGACAAAGCATTCAGCTTAACGTTCTACTTTCCTCTGCCGCTTCTAAAAAAGATTGCGAAGATTTAGAAAAAAAAAAATCGTTTTCTTAATTTGTATAAAAGAAGTTACTTTTACGATGTTTTACTGTAGTCTTTTTTTTTTTTTTTTTTTTTTTTTTTTAAGCGAAACAATAACATAAGGTAAAGCTAGCAGAGTTTGCGCACAATTCAACAGAACGATATAAAAAATTAAAATATTATTTTTTTGTAAATTTATTGGTGCATAATTTTTGAACTAATCCTTCTTCTATGCATTTCCATTGCTATTTTGTTGCTTTGTTATAATTTAAAAAAAAAAACTGCAATAAAACCAAGAGAGCTATTTTGCGCAATCTTTCCTTATAGGGTAGGAGTGATTGTACTTAATTATAATTTCATTTACATTAACTCGTTAGTAGTCGCTAGTTGGTCAATTTGCCGCCCATCCTTCAGTTTTTCCAGATTTTTTTATTCAATAGCCATCAAACATTTTTAGAAGTAGCATTTGATATACATAAAACGCGAATAAAATCGAAGAAACGTCGATCACATCACTTCTTAAAATTATTGGTGACAGTTAAATAAAAAGTGCGCAATCTGTAATAGGTGGCGATGCCTATAGCGACTACTAACGGGTTAATAATAATAATAAACATAACTGAAGTTAAATGACATTATTGTAAGGCATTTGTAAACAAATATTTTTGTTTTGAGGTGGATATTTGAATTTAGTAATTATAAAGTCAGAAAAATAAAATAAATTTAAAAAGAACTATAAAAATTTATTTAAAGAAAAAATATTAAAGACACAGAAAAAAAAAAAAAAAAAGAACAAGACATGATAAAGAACGAGACCAGAAAATAACACTAAGTTACTAGATAACACATTTAACTTAAAATTAATACATTTCCTTTCAGCTAAGATGGTTTCTTGTTTGCTGACTGAACCTCTCGTTGTCAACAATCATTGAACTTATTATTGTACATAGTGAAGTTATTGTGCAACCACCTACCACAAATGAACCTGTTCTAGACGGATTGCACACCGTGAGTGCAATGCATTTCCGAGAAAAAAAAAAAAAGTGTTAGCACACCACGTCGCAGTGATATATAGCTAGACCTGCCCATCTTAAGCCCAGAATCCGTCACTGTTTACTACATATTAATTCTTTTTTTCCCTCAAAATCTTCCACTCAAATATGTTCAAAACACAAAAACTAAATTTCTCTTGGCTTGAAATATTCTCTTTTAAACTTTAAAATACTTTACGTTTACTTAATTTATTTTATTGATATTTAGACGATTACATTCCTTAAAAAAAGTTTGAGTAGGCTGATACATTTTGCTTGCATTTAGTTTTACCCCTTCTATTTAAGCATCCGACAGCTGCACAAAACTTGAGCATCATACTTTAAAGTATTGCAAATATAAATAGATTTACAATAACATTTAAATACTTTGCGATAAATTTCTCAAAGGCTAACATTAGCATTCGGGAGGTAAATCCCATTAGAGGTGTGGCTTTTGTCGATCGTGCCATTTCCGAGCAATGTTCAATTTCAGATTTTGGGAACATAAGTTGGGCTCACCTGAGTGGGTTAAACTAGTCCAACTACTTGTCGAAGTTATTTCCTAGTGCAGTTACAGACATTCAACAAACTCATCCTCATTGTCTTGTCATTATCAATAAGCTGCGAAATCTCTATAGAATTTGTATAGAATCTGTATAGAATTGTATAAACATGAATGCACAATATCCCTAAATACCAAAATCGCAAACTCTCCCATTTTGGTAGGAGAGATTCTTTTATTAAATATTCATTCGCTTTCAGAGAAGACCGTGTTATTCATACCGTTAGTCTAGGTTAGTATGTTCTGAAAATATGTCGAAATTAAAGATATTTTGTACTACTACCATTGTATTGAAATTCTTATGCAGGGTTGTGCAAATTCAAGCTTATGTTTTTGTGTGTGTGAGAATGAAACAAAATATTTTATCCTAAACTTTTGAAGAAATCATTATACACATTCAATTCGACACTTCACTACTGATGTTGAACAAAAGCCTAAATCTGCAACTCGCCTACTCTACTGTATCCCACCAATCCCCTATGTACGCAATTTCTCCTAGCTTTATCTTAGATATTTTTACTCTCATACTAGAGCATAATTTGCTTTAAATTTTCATGAGGAGTTAATGGCATCTCATATCTTAGTCGTCTGTTTTCGTAAATGCAGGGTCCGTCCAGATTCTATTGATCTACGTGCTGAGTACTGAACAATCAATCTTTAATCGTCGACAATTTTTTCCTTACTTTTTTTTTTACGTCGGATTCCACTTTTTCATCTGACTTTAAAATTTTGCATAAATATTTGAAAACATATTAAATTTTAACATTTTATTTTAATGATTACGTAATGTGAAGGTACTGAAAAGATAAAAAGAAACCTTTTAGCATTATTTTATTTAAATTCAAGTTAAAAAGTAGGAGTATATTCACTCTTAACAATTGGTCGAAAGTGTTAAAAATGCTTAATGTAAAGAAAAAGGGAATTTCATCAAATTTCCAATAGTAATTCTTAATGTAATTGAATATTTTTTGTTGCCATATACATCTTAATGCTAATCATACTATATTTCAGACGGACAGATAGATGGAGAGATAGTCAGACAAAGACGTAAACTATTTCAAATAATATCCATACACCAAAATTGTTAAAAGTGTTAAAAACGCTTAATGTAAACGTAAAGGCAATTCTAGAAAATTTCCAATAATAGTCCTTAATGTAATGGATTATTTTTGTGTGGTCCTGAAAAATCTTAATGATAATCATACTAGGTTCTCTAGAAAACATTCTTTTCTGCATATGAATAATATATTTCAATTTCATTAAGTTATGTGTAAAGTAAAGTAATTAAAATATGAATTATAGAAATACTTATCTTAGAACACAGTGCTTTGACATATCTTCGGGTGCTTTCTGTACACAAACCAGTGGTGGTATTAACTTAAATTTCAATAGGGAACATCATATAGAGAACTTTAATATCATATTTCAAATTCATTCAGATTTATGCGAAGAAAAGTCAGTAAAATATGGTTTAAAGAAATGCCTCTCATAGACGTTACTTTGGAGTAATTATGGGTGTCCATGTACACAAACCAATGATGGTATTTAATTCATTTTAAGTAGGGAACATCCGATAGTGAACTTAAATAACATACAGGGTGATTCAAAAAAACATGGACAAAATGACATGGTAGATCAGTCATACAACAAGGATCAAAAATCGCATAGGAACAGAGGGTCGCAACTGCGATCCGGAGCCGCTACAGGACGTTTAAAATAATACATAACACAAAGAGAAGAAACAAAACCATTACAGATCATTTTATTGATAATTACTCACTCACATGCAACTTATGCAAGCCAAATGCTCAGCCTACATGAGATGCTCAAAGTTTTTGCCAGATGCATCGAGACACGCCTCGCATCTACGTTGCATAGAACGCCGCACCTTCTCAAAGATACCAGGTGCATCTCGAACACATCCTGCTGCCACAACGATTCTTCCTTCCAAGTCTTCCGGCATTACAACAAGTGCTTCATACACAAGTAATTTTAAAAATCACCATAAGAAAAAATCCAAGGGAGATAGATCTGGTGATCTTGGTGGCCATGCGACTGGTCCACCGCAACCAATCCAGCCGCCAGGAAAAGTAGCCTGCAGATGTGCTCTGACATCTGTGCTGAAATGTGCAGTAGCTCCGTCGTGTCGAAATCGAATGCGTTGACGAATAGGCATCGGAACATCATTCAGCATTTCTGGTAGAACCTCTTGCAAGAATGTTAGATAAATGGGACCGTTAAGTCTTTCTAGAAGAATGTACGGACCAAGTAAACAGTCTCCTACAAAGCCAGCCCACAAGTTAACGGAAAATTTTCGTTGTGCTCCATGCGGACATGAAGCACCGGGTTTTCATCCGCCCACGTATGAAGGTTGTGAAAGTAATCGCACATTCTAATGAGAACGCAGCCTCATCCGTAAAGAGAACACTTGCTGCGAAGTTTCGGTCTGTAGCAATTTCTTGCAAAAATCAAAACGCAAAATCCATACGATTGTTTTAGTCTCCCGGTTCCAGTGCTTGGACGAAAATTATACCTCTGGGGGTCACCGAAGAGGGAGAGCCATCCCTTCCGTGGAGGATCAAAATTGCGATGGCATGTCTCCGGACCATCTCTAGGGGTGAATCCCAGACCGTCGCCAATTGCCCATCTGCGCAGCACTAGTGTGACGTAAAACCCAACCAACCAGTACCTGGACGCGTTGTAAATGATAAAGATGTAGTCCGTCATGTACAACGCGCCAAACGGTAGCTTGGGGGATATGGGTCTTTCGCGATACACCTCGTGTACTCATTGAAAGATTACGCTGGAGTTCTTACACAACTCTTTCTTCAACATCAAGTATCGAAGTTATTCGTGTGCGACCAGCATCCCGCTTGTGCACGTCGAACGAGCCGGTTTCACACAATCGTCGATGCAGAGTGGCAAAGAATGAGCGGCTAGGCACCTTTCTACCAGGATATTTCTCACGATACATTCGCAAGGCTGCTTGTCCATTGCAGTTCGTCATACCGTAAATTAAAGGAATGTCAGCCATTTTGTGGTGAGTGTAACTAGCCATGTTACGCCCAACGCATCCAGAACTCGAATGAAGGCAATCCCCGTTTGCTCAGTTCGTGTTTGTATTGCAACGCCTTCTCGTGGCTCTAGCGCCTTCTATAGGCGTTTGCGACCCTCTGTTCCTATGCAATTTTTTATCCTTGTTGTATGACTGATCTGCCATATCATTTTGTCCACGTTTTTTTGAATCACCCTGTATATTAGCTTCAAGAAATTCCATTCATTCTTACCGGTGTTAAAGCGCTGACAGGCAAACGGACAGACAGACAAACCAAAATCATAAACACCTTTTCAAGTTTGATGCAAAGTGTTAAAAAAACAATCAAACTAAAAAAGTCTGCTTATGAAAACAAATTGAAAATTTTGGTAATATTTTTGGATGCTGTGGAAAACTAAGAGAGAAATTCGTTCTGCGTCTGAAAATGAAATAGATCAAATTGGTCAATTTTCAATAGTTACAACAGCAACAGCAAATTTGAAAAGGAAAATAAAACATTTCAGCTTAATGTAAAGAGTGATAATCAAGCCGAAAAAATAAAATAATTTGAAAAAATAAAATGTAAAAGTAAGAAACAATTTTTGTTATATTATTACTCACTTACTATCTATGAAATTAGTTACATTAGGTATTAGATAGTTATCAGTATTTTTCATATATATATATATATATATTTTTTTTTTTTTTTTTTTTCATTTTTTCCCGAAAAATTTCTTATTAGATTTTTTTATATTAATTATTTTATTTAATTAATAATCGATAATAAAGATAACAGATTTCTATTCAAAAATACTGGTAATAAATTTTATTAAAATTTTTGAAATGTTGGCAGCTATGTATTAGAAACTTGGTTTTTTATTAATTACACTATATAAAATATATTATGTACCGTTTTTTAGAAAACATCGTAACGAAATTTTATAAGAACGAAACATCATACGTACGCATATAATACTAACACTTTCCAAATCTAAGTATCTTCCTATCGTATAATTTGCAATGTTCTTTATCTTCGTTATCTACAAATATCATTTTTAAGAATTTCTAAAAATATTTATGAACGCTGAAGGCTACAGACGAACAGATAGATGGACAGACAGCCGGACAATCAGATACTCTAATTCAAATCATACTCACACTTAAAAATTGTTAGAAAGTGTTAAAAAAGCTTAATGTAAACGAAATGTCAATTCCAACAATTTTCGATAATAGCTCTTAATGTAACTGAATATTTTTGTATTGCCCAGTAAATCGTATGGCTAATCACACTATATACTCTAAAAAACATTCTTTTGTGCATATGAGTAATAGATTTCAATTTCGTTAAGATATGTGCAAAGTAATGTTATTAAAATATGGTTTATAGAAATATCTCTCATAGAACGCAATGCTTTGAAATACCTTCAGGAGTTTCTGTATACAAACCAGTGATGTATTTGCTCCAATTTCAATAGGAAACATCTGATAGGGAACTTGAATTTAAATTTCATTAAGATTTATGTAGTGTAAAGTTGTTAAAATTTGGTTTATCGAAATACTTTCATAGTAAGCAATGCTTTGGAATATTCTCGTGTGTCCCTGTTCACCCTGTGGTATTTATTTCATTTTTAATAACTAATATCCAATAGTGAACTTCGATAACATATATCCGTTTCAAGTTTTTCCATGAATATATACAAGATTTAGAGTGCGGAAAGATAGACAGATAACCAACCTTGTTTAAAAGAGTTAAAAAATTGTTTTAGAAATACGGTTGAATAATTGTATATTACTTTATAGCTTACATTCGCATCTTATGAAATATCTGTTTTGCACAAGTTATTTAATTGTTTTTTAACTAGAGATGCCACGCTCTAGTTAAACAAACTTTTTGAAAAGTTTGTCTGAAAAGATTTCTCTTGATTTATAAATATGAAATAATTATTTCGTTTTATTATAAGAAATGTTTTCTGAATTTTTATGTGGTGTCAGGGATTTCATATGGGAAAAGTCTAATACCACTAATTTTATATAGTAATTTTAGACTTGACTAATCTTTGATATCTATTAAAAAAGTTACTATATAAAAATTCAAGTATGTAAAATTCCCTTTGTTATCTTGTGATTGTCCCTTTGTTTTGGACCCCCTTGTGTGTGTCCCTGTGCTATATGTACAACACCAATCAATTCTCAGTAAAACTTTAAAGTATTTTAAATAATCTCATCAGTTTTAAATATCGACAAATTCTTTCTTATAAATGTAATATTTTTCTCTTTTTTATCTGGGTAACACGCAAATATTTTTATAAACATAGTACGTTTATTTCTTTTCACCATAAAATTTCGCCAATTCCCGTTGTATGATACATTGAATGTATGCAGATCATTCCAAATGTTCAAAAGACGATATTGTTTTTCTGAATATATTTCAATATTCATAAAAGCTTTCGATATTTAATGAATTATATTGTTTTTTGAATGAGGAGAGATATCCTAGATGTTCAAAAAATGGTATTATTTTTACCAATATCTACATATGTAGCTAGATATCACACAAAATATATCCTTTTAATAACATTAGATAATGTAAGCCAGTATTAGAAATAAATAGGGAAATCATCGTCATCAAATTCATCCTTTATCAAGCCATTGTAGAATGAAAGTTTGTCCTATGGGATTCCAATCTGCCCTGTTTTCTGCAATTCTTCTCCATTCTGTTCTTCCAAACTTTAATATTTCATCTTTCCAACAACATAGTGGTTTCTTCGTCAGTCTTTTCTTATCTCTCGGTATCCAAAATAGGACTTTGAATATCCATCTATTATTATTTTTTCTCTCAAGGTACCCAGTAAAGCTCCATTTTAACTTCTTAACTCTATAAATAACATCAGTAACATTGGTTTGCTTCCAATCCAATTGTTTCAATTTCTGTCTCTTCGGGGGAATCCTAACATACATCTGTCCATGCTTCTCTGGGCTATTTTAAGTTTTCCTACAACTTTACATGTTAATATCCAAGTTTCTGAAGCATAAGTGAAAACAGGCAAAATACGCTGATCAAAATCTTTTCTTTTCAAACAAATTTGGAGGTCGCTTTTGAATACAGCGCTATTTCTCCCGAATGCTATCCATGTATGTTTAACTCGGTTGTTAATTTCTTCCACGATGTTCCCGTTCATCGTAAGGACTTATCTCAGAAAAATACAACTATGTACCATTTCTAATTCATCCATATCATCATCCATATCATCCATTCATCCATTATCCCAACATGCATTTCGACATGCTTCACAGGATTGTTTGAAGTTTGGTATAGTTCTACACGTTAATGTACAAATGAAATAGTGAAATAGTGAAATATGAGGTTTTTATATAAAGCAAACTTATTAAATTTTACCTTTTAGAATACTTCTTTCTAGAGAAAAATATTATATGTATGCAAGACAGCAACTCAAATAAAAAGCTTCTTTCTAACATTAATTTTGAATTATACCTGCCAATTTTGGTAAATGTAAATTCGATGTTTCCTCAGTCAAATATTCGCCAGTGTTGGTAGGATATTCACCAGTAACTATGAGATACCTTGTGTTCCACGGTGAATAATTTAATTTTAATTGTTAGCAGCACTAATTTCGTAATATATAAATCTACTGGTTTAATTGCAAAGGCTTTGGTTTTTATATGTATGTTACTGTTTTATTATAAAAATAGCGATGTACAAGAATAAAATTCTAGTACTTACCTGGCAACCATGCACAGATTGCCGTTGTACGTGGATGTTTCTCGTTTTGTTTAATACTAATAAACAACAAAATAACTATGTCAAAGAGAAAAAAAAAACTTTGCAATAAATTTAATAAAAATTTTCTTCTTGTTCATTAAATTCATTTTTTTTTTCGAAATTTATAAAAGTGTACACAAAAAGAAGGCACTTAAAAATGAAATATGCAATCATATTTTTCTTACATATGTTAGTCAATTGTAACATTAATACAATTATAAATAAAACTCATTTAAAAAATTTTACTGTTCTACGTCTATAAATTTTGCAAACAAAAGTTTTTTTCATCCCCCAGGATACCTTATTAGAAACACTTAAATTCTTTTTTTTTTTTTTTTTTTTTTTTTTTTTTTTTTTCATAAAATACTTTGTAAAGAAATTCCGAATAATGCAAATGAAAACACATAAAGAAACTATTAGTATTTAAGATTTGTTTTGTTTTTTTCTTTTGGTATTCAGCCCAAGGGCAAAAACTATTTTTCTTTTTTCCTTTGACGATTTTATACATTATAAAAGAAATGTAGAAAATATTTTAGAAAAATATCATTATTAAGTAACAAAAAGTCTCTATAATAGGTACTTCGAAAAAAAAAACAATAAAAATCAAACATATCAAAAATCAAAAACAATAAAAATATTGTAAAATCTTCCATATTACTAATTAATCTTGAACTATAGGAAAAAATGAAATGTAGAAAAATATTTTACAAAAATATCCTTATTAAGTAAGAAAAAGTCTGTGCCAAATTATTTTAACAAAATATAATAAAAAATTACAAACAATAAAATTATTGTAAAATCTTTCATATTACTAATTAATCTTAAACTATAGAAAAATAATAAAATATATATGAGGCAAAAAAAAAAAAAATGTATTTTTAATAAGTTTTTTTTTTTTTTTCTTTCCGTAAACCAGATGTTTCGTGATAGATGTCCATGATTAAATAATAAGATTTAAAATTAGTGAAGAGAAACAATTTAAGATCAATGTAATTATTTATTGAGTGGGTTCAGCAAGAACACGTGTCTATTTTCAGCCTGAACTCTTGAACCCCTTATAAAAAATTCCCACAAAAAATTACAACAGAGTATATTTTGTTTATATTGTAAAAAATGTGTTAAAATTGTTAATTGTTTTCTTAAAATTGTTAATACCTGTTCATTGTGCTATATTTATTTACACTAGAAATAAAGGAGTCTTAAAGTAAGGGGGGGACTAAAAAGGCATTCAAGACACGTAAATATGTTAATATAGAGCTTAGACATAATAGATATCTTAATTAAAGATACTATTGTGCCTTAATAAACTGGAGGTGCAAATGAACTATTTTGAAGTGTCTTAATTTAGTGATGTGTCTTTAAAATAAGCATTCAAGTCGTATGTCTTAAATTTTAAAATGTCTTAAAATAAAGCGTTTAGCATTTTCTTATCGGCTATTCGGTAAAACAGTAATGGCGGCGCCATTTATTAATTGAAATTATAATGCAAATATAATTATAAATATAGACCCTACAGTCGGTAACAAAAGTCTCCGAACACTAGCGAAAATTCCTATGTAAAAAAAGTACACTAAATACAGTTTTGTTAAATAAATCCTTGTCGAATCCTGTTCTTAGTCAGTTTAAAAACAGGATTCGACAAGGATTTAGTTAACAAAACTGCATTAAGTGTACTCTTTTTATATAGGAATTTTTGCTAGTGTTGGGAGACTTTTGTTACCGACTGTACATGCATTTTTTTAGATGTTTTAATTAAAGAACTTAAATATTACGTAACAAATAATTGTTATCATTTGAAAAATAAAAGTTAATGTAATTGATAATATAAAGAAGGCTACCAATAGAAAAAATTGTAGTAGATATCTATTCAAAGAAATGTATAATAGAATCTTAGTGATATTTACTTGTTGATTGGAAATTATTACGTATTTATTAGTGAAATGGTTGATGAGATTTCTTAGATGAGATAATCAACAAGTTTTTTTTTTTTTTTTTTTTTTATGAATTTCAAAGTAGAAGGATACCTTGTGTACAAGGACACCTTGATTCAAATACACATTTCAAGTTAAAAAAACTAAAAAGAAAAAAAAAAAAAAAAAAAAAAGTATAAGATAGGTGCTGTAAGCAGTACTAAATTCTTATACAAAAAGATTAACTTAATTAATGATGAATTTAGAAAAATGACAGCAAAGTGCAACAACAAAACATAAACAGTGTTAATAAACATGATTTATAAATGCTAATTTAATTCGAAAATTCAATAATTGGGGTATTTTCTTTGTCAGTAGGTGAAATTCTATAAACTAGTAATAATAATAATAATAATAATAATAAGTAAAGATTCTGGCAAAGACAGAATTTAGTTTTAGTACGGAGGACCAAATATTTCAATCTGTAAAATTTTGATTTATATTTTTCATTTTGTATTTATTTATTATCTCATTTTTTGACCGCAAAACTGGGCTACGTACTTTTTAAAATGACTGAAATGAATTCAAATGAAGTGTTTCCACCTAAATTTCATGCTTTAGTTAATTAAATAATAATAATAATAATAATTGTCGTGTCGAAGAACTGTTTGTACCCCTGGATTCAGAAAAATCGCCCTTTTCATTTGATACCAAATTTGTAAAGATAGGACTGATATTTCTAAATTATTTTGGTGTTACACAAAACTGGTCTACAAAAACTGATGACGACATTTTTACCCAGATTGAAACTAATAGCCTTCCTAGTCCTTAAAAAGAAAAAAAAAATCGGCAAATATTTTGAATTATAATCTACATTTACTTTCATACACATGAAACGAATTCAAATCTTAAAATTCATGGTAGTGTTACTCTACAGCTCATTCCAAACATTATTTTTTAGACTCAGATAAAAAACCTTTTTTTACGGTCTGTGGTGAATAGCTGATTGTTACATTTGCATGAAACAAAATCTTACACATCAACTGTAAAGCGTATTCAAAATTTACTTATTAAAACCGTTAAATTTATTATTTGCACATTACTGTAGGGTTTAGATTATTAATAAAGAATAAAAAAGTTTTAGATTATACATGTCAAAGGGACTTGGTACCTTTGACAGCACACTGTAAAAAAAAAAAAAAAAAAAAAAAAATCCCGTAAGATTATGGGGAAAGCCCGGCAGCAGAGATTCCAGACAAAGCTCATAAAAAGAAACGCTTAGATCGTAAATTAAGTATATATAAACCTTAAATTACGTTACATTCCTTTAAAAAAACATTTTGCCCGTAAAACCAATGTTTTTTTTTTTTTTTTTTACGGGCTTTGTCTGGAATCTCTGTCGGGCTTTCCTCGTAATCTTACGGGATTTATTTTACAGTGCACCGTTGAAGTATGTTTCATATAAAAGCTTATATTTCCATTTAATATTTATAAATTGAACGACATTATGTTTATTCAATAAAATATATATTCAGACAGCATTTTTTATCGTTTTTGGTACTTATTTTTCGAGATTTGAAATCTTTAAATTGCGTTTTCTTAATTTGTATTTTTTCATTAATTCATGATCTTCAAAATGTTTAAATTTCTACAGATATATACCCAGCAAAACCTGGGATGATGGCCAACACGAGGCCAAGTGTTGGCTGCCAACAGTAACAGCTGCTGGCCCGTTGGTGGCAAAAGTTAAGGTTCCGAAGGGAATATGTTACGCCGGCCATCAGATGGCCGCATTCGGCCGATCCACTGCTGGCAGCCTGCAGTGCGATCGGAATAAGTCAGTGGGCCACTGATGGGTCATTGCTGGCAGCGAGCTATCGGTTAAAAAAAGGCTGTGGGCCACTGATGGCAACCAACAATAGGTTAAAAATCGTTAGTGGGCCAGTGTCGGGCCACCTGATAGCAAACATAATTTTTTCGTATTGTTGCTGGAAGCCTTCAGTGGGCCAGTTGTGGCAAACATAAATAATTATATTACTCCGGGTGTCTTTGTTGGCCCTTTATATTTTCCCATTAACGGCCCTCTTCATTTACCGTCGCCGGAAGCCCGAGCCAATGTTATTCTATGGGGAAATTTTCTTTACAAATAACTCATTAACTAATACATATTTTTAAATTCTGTTTTCACATTCAAAAAATTCCCAACTGTTAAATTGACCGACCTTTTTTAAAAATGTATTTTTTAATTTTTAATATTTTATTTTGAAATTGCAAAATGAAAAAATTTCACTTATCGAAAATTCGTATTTTGCAGCTTCAAAATAAAATATAAAAAAATTAAATAATTTTTTTAAAAAGGTCCGTCAATTTAACAGCTTGAAATTTTCAGAATATGAAAACAGAATTAAAGAATATGTATTAGTTAATAAGTTATTTGTAAAGAAAATTTTCCCATAGAATAACATTAGCTTCGGTTTCCAGCGGCGGTGAGTGAAGAGGGCCCTTAATGGGCCAATAGTGATTTGGTTATGACTATTATTTTATTTTATTTATTTATTTATTTATTGTGATACCTTACATTTTATTAATGCTAATTTCTATGCATCCAATATTTAATTTGGTTTTGTAGCAACAGAGGGTGATCAAACTATTATTATTATTTTTTTTTTTTTACACTTTTTTTATCTTGATTTAAAAAAAAAAAAAAAAAAAAAAAATGCTTGACTAAATGATTTTGAAATGCAGACATATAAAAACGTTTAAGAACTCACATTTTCTACTATCGATTTAGTCCAAAGTTCAATTAAGGGACCAGCTATAAATTAAAGAAAAGCACAAATATTTTGGATCACCCTGTGTCATAAAAAGCTTCAAATGACTTGTAACTTGAATACATTATTGCTCTTACTATATACAATGTTTGTAAGTTTTTTGTATGGGAAATACACAATTTTTTAGGCATATATATATATATATATGTATATATATTATTATTATTATTATTATTATTACATTTTTGGCAATTTTTTTGCTTATAACAAGAAAGAATTTTCACAAAATTTTACAAAACTTGCAGAAAAATGGATAAAACATTAAAGAAACATTATTCTGAAACATAAAATTCATATGTGCAGGGATGAAAGTGGTTATCGTTATCGGCACCACTATTTTTATTTAGAAAAGATGAGCGTATTTTTGCTCTAATATCCTTTGATTAAATAGGATATAAATTATTGTAAAAAATTTCTGGTGGAAGAGTTCCGCCAAAAGTCGGAAAACTTTCATCCCTGTATGTGTAATTTTCGAGGAGATTTGAGCATTTACATTAATTTTTATTTATTTATTTATTTTATTTTTTCTGAGCGTGCGCGTAAGATAGAAATTTTTTTATTACGTAAGTCGAAAACCAGATATCTTGTGTAACTTTTACAAAAGTTTATTTCAATGGAATAAAAATTAAGTAAATTATTGGTAAAAGAACGAGCCAGATTTTAGATATATTAAACCATGTTACAAAACGTCATTTTTGTGAAAATCACCTTATGAGCTCACAGATCGTACTAAATAAATAAAAGTATGTTAGAGTTACAAGTCCAGAAGGATTTTTTCACAAAGAAGAAATTTTGAAACATGGTTGAAAAAATTTAATCTTCCAATTAAATGCTTGGCATGTGAAAAACCCCTTATGAATTTTCAAACCTGTATATACCTAAAATCTGCCCCATTTTTTCGCAACAACTTGCTTAATTTTTCCTTTATTGAAATGAACTTTCGATATAAACTGCCCAATATATCTAGCTTTTAACTAATGTGATGAAAATTTTTATCTTTCCCACAAAAGCAATAAATAAAATATTTATTATAAATGCTCATATCTCACCGAATATTGCACGTATAAATGTGTGCTTTAGAATAATATATTTCTTGTGTTTTGTATTTTGTTAAAATTTTGTCAATTTTTCTGTAAGTTTTGTAAAATTTTATTGAATTCCATTCTTGCCATAAGAAAAAAAAAAAAAAAAAAAAAGAAAGAAAGAAAGAAAGAAAAGAAACTTGCCCCCACCCCCCCCCTTGCCAAAAAAAAAAAAAATATATATATATATATATACATATTGTTTATAATATATGCAGCGTGTTAAGGTTACAAGTCATCGGTAGCTTTTCATGATATAGGGTGATCCAAAGTATTTGTGTTTTCTCCAATTTGTGGTTGCTTCTTTAATTGCACTCTTGACTAAATCGATAGTGGAAAATATGAGTTTTAAAATGTTCTTTGCATATTAGAAGTTCAAGACCATTTCATCCAGTATTTGTTTTAAAATAATTATAATAATAATAATAATTGATTACCCACTGTATTTATAGTTCAATTAAATTTTTACAAGCATTTGATTCTTAGACTATGTTTATAAATTTAGGATTTCTAGTACAGCGTTAGAAACACTCAGCCGATCCGTTTTCATTAAAAATAAATCTATGATAAGCTTTTTATTACTTTTGTTCTATGCAAATATAAGATTTTGATAAGATAAATATATATTTTGTTCTATGTAATATTATATTCTTTGTAAATTTTGTTTCAAAATGTTAAATTTCAAAACGTTTATTTAACTGTGTTAATTTTTTTTTTTTTAATAAATAAATGTAACGTTGCAAGTGACTAGATAAAATATTGAAATAAAAAGTTTCTGATTTAAGTATGCAATATAGAGAACATTCAATAAAAAAATATTTAAATCAGAGTTAAGGAGATTATTGAAAATCGTTCTTTGAAATTTCTTCCTTAATGTCGTGATTTAATACATAAGTATTGAAATGTATCAGTATTAAGTACATTAAAATTTCTCATAAACTATTGAAATAAAATAAATAAATAAATATTCCATGCAACATAATTTTTAAATTTTACACTCGATTTTACATCATTGTAATTTATCAAAATTTCTAAACATATTTGGGTATAACTTTGTGGATTGATTGAGAAGTTACTTTTTGAAAAGTATTTTGTACTTGTGTGCTAAATTTTAGACCCAAACATAAAAGTATTTTTAACAAAAAAAAAAAAAAAAAAAAAAAAAAAAACTCACCAACCAATGCACAAAGTAAAAACCTAATTTATTTTGAATATATTGATACATTACAATACAATGAAATCAGGGTAAGGGGAGAATTTATTAAAAATATTAATCGCATACAACACTTAAAATCTTTTGAAAATTTTTTATTTGATTTTTTTTTTAAACATATTTAAATAGTTTTCCAGAAATTTTAATATGCTTAGTATTGATACATTTCAAAGCATATGTATGTAAACTTTAAGAAATCTAAGACGCTAATTTCAAAGTACGATTTTCAATTTCGTCATCCCCTTAAAAGGGATTTAAAAACTACTAAAGTACGGAGTTCTGACTCTGAAGAATAAAATAATAAGTTACCATAAATCGGGAAAAAAAGCAACAGTGACCCTTAGTCAGGCGAACAAAAGTGGACACTAGTGTAGCAAATGCACTTTGCCGCACTCGTGCCTACTTTGTTCACCCAGTGAAGAGCCATGGTATTATTTCCACTCGAAACAAATGTTGCTAGTATTTTTTTTTTTTTTAATTAATGGGTTTTCTTACAAAGATTTTTATTATTAATAACGGTTCTTTGAATCGTTTATTACTGTAAAAATAAATAAATAAATAATAAGATATTAAAATAAAATAAAAATGCAACAGATGTCACCACTATTATCCTTAGTCAGGCGAACAAAAGTGGACACGAGTGTAACAGAAGTGTTTTGCTACACTCGTGCCTACTTTGTTCACCAAATGAAGAGCCGTGTATCACCAGAAACAAATGTTGCCAGTTTTTTTTAATTCAATTATTGCGTTTCTTTACAAAGATTTTTATTATTACTACCGGTTCTTTGGTGCATTTATTACTGTAATAAATATGTGCGTTAAAAAAAATTATTTTTATTTATTTATTTTTTTTAATTTAATTTTAATTTTAATTATTTTTATTTTTTTACAATTAAATTATGTAAGTACGCATTTCTTTTTTTTTTTTGTTTGCATATATTTGCTGTCATAAAAATTTAAATTAAACATGCATGCATGATCCTGGAAACCAATTGAAAACCATTTCTTTTTCTTTCTTTTTTTTTTTTTTTTTTCTTATCAATTTATTTAAATAACTAATTCATCTATAGTTATGGATTACTTTTTTTAATCAGAAAACAAACTAACTGCCAAGTTTATTATTTAAAGCGCAGATTACGATTTGAGATTCAAATTCACATTTAAACTAGTATGTTGTGGCCACCACAGGACTTTCTTCTATATTTTCCTATACAAATTCACTCAGTAACAATATTGAAAAAAAAAAAAAAAAAAAAAAAAAAAAAAATCCAAGTTTTTATTTTTTTTTTGTTAAAAGTAAAAAAAATTCGATATCTTTGTTTTAAATTATCATATATTTATAGTTCAACCATTCGTTTTAAAGGTATTGACGAGACCTTTCGAAAGATACCCATCTTCAAAATTTACACCACTCCGGGGGGTACTTCCCCCCAGGGGGGGGGGAGCGATGCCCCCACATGCACAAATTTTTTTCCTAGTTAACTACTACTATTAGCAATAATTCTTATTAATTTTACAATCATAGGTTAAGAATAACTCTCATTATGTACATTTATACGAAATTTTGTCCTATACTACCATGTTAAAAATTTAGACGAAATACGGTCACAGCGCCTCCTGTTGTGCGATTGATCCCCAAATCTAATCAGCACCAGTTTATGTCAGGAGCCAACTAAATACCAAGTTTGGTTAAATTTAGTTAAAAAAAGAAGAAAAAAAAAAAAAAAAAGATTTTTTTTTTTTTGCTTTTTTTTTTTTTTTTTTTTTTTCCGTAAAAAGTAAAAAAAATCGATAACTTTGTTTTAAATTATCACAGATTTATAGTTCAACCATTCGTTTTAAAGGTATTAACGAGACCTTTCGAAAGAAACCCATCTTGAAAATTTACTCCCTTCGAGGGGGGACTTCCCCCCCCAGGGGGGTTCACGAGGCTCCTACACATGCAAAAAATTTTTCCCAGTTGACTATCTCTATTATAAATAATTTTTGTAAATTTCATAATGATTACTAAAAAATAATTATCCTTATGCACATTTATACAAAATTTTGCCCTATATCACCATGTTAAAAATTTAGAAAAAGCGGGATGGCAACGCAACCTGTGAGACGATTTTTACCAAAAGTTGATAGGCACTAATTTATGTCAAGGTACAACAACATACCAATTTGTATGAAATTCTGTGCAGTAGTTCCGGAGATACAGTTGTTACAAAATTTTGTCACACCCACACACACACATACAGACAGACATTTTCTAAAAATGGTCAAATGGTCAAATCGTGTTTTACATCTCTCAAAACGTGTAAATCCATCAAAAACCCGAGGTCGAAAATTTTTACGAATCCAATACTTTTTTCTATCGAATATAGAAGAAAGTAAAAATTACTTAATGCATTTCGACATTTTTTGAACTGATAAGCGCTGTTGCTAACCTTCAAAGATGCTTAGACAGAAAGCATTTGGGGCCATCTGGTTATAATTGCTGACTAAGAAAAATATTCCAATTCAAAACTAACACATTCGTACTGCACTGATTGATAGACGTTGGTTTGGTTTACTTTAAAATGAATTTATTAAATAAAGACGTAAGACGTTTTCAGTTGTTCTGAAAGATTTCATCATAACTATAGGGAATTACTTATTTCAAATCTTACATAGCGAAAATGAAACAGGATATTAAAAAATCTGTTTTATACACAGATTTAATGAGAATGACTATTATTTTAATTATTTAGTAGTGGGTGTACATCAATGATTTATATTTCCTTCTAAAGAAACCTTAATTTTCCTGTACTATTATTATTATTTGTTGAGAAATAAAACAATTTGAAAAAATAAAAATACGGGATGAAGGTAAAGAATTTCGATTATTTACTTTTAGTTGAAAACCATTTTAGAATTACAGAGACACTGGATAAACATTTTAAAAAATTTATAGTCATATTCATTTAAAGTTTACTCAGTGTGTCTTACTCACTTAAAGTTTAGCAGTCAAAAGTGATCATTTAAATTACAAATATAAACAGGATATATAATTTTATGATGAAGTATAGTCATAATAATAATGCAGTTCAAAGATTAACGTCTGTGATAAGTATATAATATTTGAGAGAAAATTATTCTAATCTAAATAATTTTTTTTATTTTATCTTCTGGTCTTTATTTATTTAATTGAATTTATTTTTATTTATTTGTTTTTTATTTATTTTGTCTCACATCTTTATGCGGCGAAAACTTTATTAGTTTGTGAGTGTTATCTGTGTTAATAATAATAATTTCGGAATTTAAAAGGTAATAATGCACTTGTTATTCATGAAATATGAATAAATTGATTCAGATTTAGGACCATCTTCACGATTCTTGACTTTTTGAATCATACTGGTGGTCAGGAATGAAAGAGTTCCGCTTTTTTGCCACCACTAATTTCCATAAAAATTTTTTGCTCTATAAAATCACAGAAATAATATAAGAAATATGATACAAATTTCTCTATTGAAACACTTTTGGCAGAAAAAGCAGAACTCTTTCTTTGCTTGGGCGACGTTTCTTTGGGATATAATTAGAAAGTCTAATACTTATTTTGATTATACTTTTTGCTATTTCTCTTTTAATTAATTTATGGCAATACTTCATTTTCTATTTATATTTCTAACATATGGGAATTTTTAAATGCTGTTTACTATTTTACAAGTACATTTTTTTAAATACTTTATATATATAAGGATCTAGTCAAATATATATAGAAGGGATAATTTTTAAGATTTGTTTATTTATTTTTTTTTCAAACGACGTGGCTCTGGATTTTTTTTTTTTCTTTCTTTTTTTTTTTTTTTTTTTTCAATATTGTTACTGAGTGAATTTGTATAGGAAAATATAGAAGAAATTTTACGTGGCTCTGGATTAAAAAGAAAAAAAAAATTCTTGGCTGACTGTTATTAACATAAACATTTATTTATTTTATTTCACATCTAAAACTTAATTCTCATTATGTGCATTTATGCAAATTTTCCTCTCATACTGCCATGTTAAAAACTGGGGAAAAAATGGGATGAAAGCGGCATATTTTGAAGGATTGATCCTCAAATGTAATTAGCACCAATTTAAGTCAAAGTCCAACTAAATATCTAGTTAAGTTAAATTGTATTAAATTGTTCATAGAATACAGCGTTCAAAAAATTACTGATACACACAAAGATAGACAGATAGTTTTTTAATGAAGTCAAATCGTGTTTAGAACATATCAAAACGTGTAAAACAACCGAAAAACGGGAGTCGAAAATTTTTACGTATCAAATACTTCTTTCTTATACATGCAGAACAAAGTAAAAATAAAAATTTTACAAATTTATAATTGTCCTAATAACTTTCCCACAGTTATATTATGCAAATATAAATTTGGATCCATAAACTTATTAGCGCTATTAAAATAATAATAAGAAGAAATAATAAGAATATAATTAGAAAATTAATGACTATCATAGCTCATTTTAAACGGACCAACGAGATATTTGCTGTACTTTTCTAGAAATCCTAATATTTTAATAATAATTCTAAAATCAAACGCTTCTAAAAATGATTAAATAAAAAACACAAAACCAAATTAAAAAATGAATCACTTACTCTTACACTTTTTATGAAATCATTTAACCTTTTAGTATCTTGTACGCCGCAGACTTGGCACGAAATGGCGAAGCGAAATGAGAGGGAATTTCAAATCAACAGCAGGTGAATCGCAGCGCCCTCTATTCATTCGAATTGCAAGTGATGGTCCGGTACCGGCCTTATAAATCGTGGCCGCAATATGGCAAACATAATGTTGGCCGTGTGCTGGTACCCTGCAAAAGGCCAGCTGTTATTATGCCGCTTCTGAGCCACCGGCCTTTTCACTGTAGGCTGGCTTCAATGCTGGCAGCCGTAAGCGGCCCACTGCTTCAGCTACATGTGGCAACCTGCAGCTGATGGCAAGTGCAAGATGCCAGCTGTAGGCCAGAACGAGCCCATCAGTATAAGTTTTGCTGGGTATGTATATATATATATATATATATATATATATATATATATATATATATCGGATTTTCAATAGGACCCATAAAAAAAAATTAGGGATGGATTTTGTAATATCGTTAAAATTAAAAATATTAAAAATAAAAATCTACCAAACATCATGTTTTTTTTTTTTTTTTTTTTTTTTAAGATAGAAACGCACTTTATTATTAGTATTATTTTTTTTCTCAAAATTTCATACCGCATACCTATTTTTCTTATGCAGGTTCTATTCAACGTCCAAAAACGTTATTAAGTCCATTGTTATTATATTTGGAAGTTTAATCATTTTGAGGATAATAAATTTATGAAAAAGTGCAAACTGAGAGAACGGAACTTTAAGATTTGCTCTGAGAAAAAATTCTGTATTTGATATCTAGAATCAAAAGTGTGGCTCTAAAATAAATAGTTCCATGAAATCCTTATAAATTCTAGTCCCCTTTGAAAGCGAGTTCTAGAAACTACTATTAGAATTCTAGAGCGTTTTCCTTTATTTTCGAAAGCAAAGGTATTTAAAAATCTCTGCAAATAAATGCGAATACAAGAGGCGGATTTCAGCAACTATAATCTTGCTTTATTACCCAATTCTAGAAAATCAAGCAAAAATTTCTCGAAATACAAAAGATTCAGGCTTTTCAAAATATTTTTTCACCATCTAAAAATGTGTAGACTAAAAATTCTCAATCATTTCGTCTATACATGTTATTGGCGTGCCTCATACCGATAGCTCGGAAATCTATATTTCAACTTAAGGGAATTAGAAAATGACCACTTATTCATTGTAGATGAAGGTGGTACATATATTTTTCTTTGTGTGAAATCTGTTACAAATATATCGAAAACCATAAGAACTATTGCCTAAATCTACATTTTATTCAACAAAACTAATATAATTCAGTTTATCTAAATTAAATAGGAATATAAGCTTTTACATGAAACGTATTTAAGTGCTGCCTACAATGATGCCAAGTCCCATTAATTATATTTCAAATAATTTTATTTGCCAGTCATTTTAAATCAAGTCATACAAATATACTTATAGAATCAAATTACTTGCAGCGAAAAATATATTTGATGTAGGGAATCTAAAATAATTTAAAATAGCTAGTTTCAGAAAACAGAGATTTTCTTAAAAAAAAAACAATCAAAATCAAAAATTAAATGTGTAATTAAATACCTATGCAATAATATTATATTGATATATCATAATTGCGTTATATAAAATTAACCGTGATATATTTTGTTTATATTTTTCAACCATTTTAGAAATAAAAATTTTATATGTTTGCGTATTTATTATTAAAAGTTCACGCAGAATATTTTTTATGAGTAAAATAACAAATAAATTCTAAGTTAAAAAAATATTCGCAGATAGACTTATGTTGAACGAAAAATAATTTTCTAAGCAAACACCATAAGTAACATACAAGGTGGTTATAATTAAACTTCCCCTATAGAAAGCATCCTACAGCGCAAACGGGTGAACGGAATCCAACGAAATTTGGTATATAGGCTAACACGTGATTTTCTCACGGAATTCCGAAAAAAAAAAGGTTCCAAAATGTCCACCAGAGGACGCCTTTTCCGGAAAAACGCTATTCAACACAATAAACGACCAAAACGGAATACAGAAACAATACTAATATTTATTGATTAGTTTCTGTTCACCTTGTCATCAAACCATATTGAGTAAATATAAGGTAAAAATAACAGTACACTGTTTGACAGAGAAAAAAAAACAGTTCAGTTTGCAGAAACAAGAACAGATTAGGACTAAATTGCACTCGAAGATCAGTTGTTAATCGTGTCCAGGACGGCGTAGGGAAAAGTGTTACATGTGACCACCTTCATTCACCTGTAAAATTTTAAGCCGATGGACAGTGTGTTCAACAGCAGATCGTAACTGATCAGTTATGATGCTTCGCACATTTGAAGCGATATGGAGTTCTTTAAGCCATTCCACGTCGCAACACCTCCACGATACACCAAATTTAATGTTTTTCCGGAAAAGACGCCTTCTGGTGGACATTTCGGAACTAATTATTTTTTTCGAAATTCCCTGAGCGTCTCTCGTGTATATTCTATCAGTACAAAAACCCTTAACGGGTTAAAAGTTTGTCACGCTATCCAAAACTGCATGTGAAATTTGTGCAAATGTTTTCTTTGCTTCACACTATCTCTTTGCACAAATTTTCACTTAGTTGGATACTATGATACAAAGTAACATTTACATAAATTTTACTCACAGTTTTGGATAGCGTGACGCAAAAGACAAATCGATTTATTGAAATAAATAATTTCAATTTATAATGCAAGCTCATTGAAAGTGTGATTATTTTACAGTATATTTGAAAATTGAAAGCACTGTTTCAATGTGTAAATATAGTTTATTAGACAAAACAAAGGTAATTTTAGTGGAATCTAAAAACAAATCTTTTAAAGTGACACTGATGCGTCACTGGAATTTTGATATCATTCCTTTTAAAACTGTTATTTTGAAATTGAAATGCAAATGAAAAAGCATCAGTGAGTATATTTTATATATTTGTCTTATCTTGAAGTTAAAAATATGTTTACATTGTAAATATAAATAAAAGAAAAAAGCAAATGATCAAATAAGAAAATCTATGTATATTTTAACTAATAGCAAAGCGTCACTTATAATTTGATATCATTATTTTTAAGACCCATATTTCAAATTCTTATAGCGATAAATTAGCTGCGTCACAAACTTTTAACCCGTTAAGGGTTTTGTACTGATATCATTACTTTTTATAGGTTATTGATCAAAAAATTAAATTAAGTCCTTCCGACTCATAGGAAATTTAGGTTCATTTATCTTTTCTTATAAAGTTGCCACCATTGTTTTCAAAATGGCAGCTACAATTTATTAATGGACTTGGTGGATTTTTTAATAAGGGCTATGTATATATGCAGTTTTAAGCAAATCATTTCAAAAGTTATTGTGATAATTTTCAAGTGGCCACCATTTAGAAACAAAAGGACAGAGTGACTGAGATGCCCAGTGAACTTATCAAAGATATTTGAATGATATGTCAACTGCAGAAATTTGATTTGAACTGATTCAGTATTACAAAAGTTATTGTAATGAAAAAAATTTAAGTGGCTGCCACTTGGAAACAAAATGGTGGAGCAAGTTGCCTAGCAAACTTATCCAAGATATTTGAATTGTAAGTTCACTCCCCAAATTTGATTTGAACCAGTTTAGTATTCTAAAAGTTATCGTGGTGGCACATTTTCAAGTGGCAGCCTGATTTCAAGTGGCTGCAACTTGGAAACTAAATGCTAGAACAAAATTCATCCAAGATATTTGTGTGATAAGTTCAATGTCCAACTTGAACTGATTCAGTATTTCAAAAGTTATTCTGATGATAAATTTAAATGTGGTAGCCTGATTTGAAATGGCCGTACTTAAGATATCGGTCATTTTGTTAAAAATGGCAGATAAAATTCATTAATAAATACTTGGTTGAGACCCGTATGTGGTCAATGTAAGCATCAAAATTCAAGCAAATAGTCTTAACTAACCTTTTTTCAATGTGGATTTGAAATTTTCATGTAGCCACCACTTGAAAACAAACTGCAAAGCAACGTAGTTAACAAACTCTTCTAAGATATTTGTAAGATAAATTTGCTGCATAACTATGGTTCAACTTTGAGTATTATGTCCAAAATTATCGTAATCACAAAATTTCCATTATATATACAGAAAAACTCAATTTATATATTTTTTACATTTATACAACCATTTTTTGATTCATTAAATCAATGAAGGCTTTTCTCGCTTTGCTGGTCACTATATTTAAAGGAAACTCTTTTCTATATCGCTTTAAAAACAAAAATAAAATTTAAAGAAATCATGAAGCACTTTAAAGCCCGCTTTAAAGCTTAAGTTCCCCGCTGACTTCGGCAGCGACCCACTCATTCACAGACTCTCGGGTGTCTGTCCCTATTGTATGTGACGATCGCTTACCAGTGGGCTTCCATTTGAGTGCTTATTAAATGACAGTTTCAAAAAGATTGAAGTAGCCATTTTATATTTGAATCCCAATTACATATGAACAACACTATATGTGGTGCATATAATATTTTCTTTCACGTTATTTTCTATATTTATTTTATTTATTCGATCAACCATAAAATGACAACAGTTTCACACATAATGAAATATGTAAACCTGATCATTGTACAGGCAGCCTAAATGTAGCTCCCCTTGGCGACTTTTGAATTTTTATCGTCACTTTAGACAAAAATACATATATAGATGAAGAAAATAATTTAGATTTTAAGACTTTGCATTTCGTCAAAAAACTATTTCGATAATATTTTAAATAGGGAACTGTTTTATAATTATGGTGATTCTTTTTCATAATTGTTGATAATAAAGTTACAATTTTATAAGGAGAAAATATTTCAATGTATTCATCCACTGGACCACAAACAGTAAAATTTAAAAAGCGAATTTCTGATTGGCAACACTGCAAACAACAATAGTTTGTTTTGTTACCCTTGCTCACTTTGCCTACCCTTGCTTACGAAATTATATTGCATTCTTTTAAAAATTATCTTATATATATATATTTTTTTTGTCTCGTAAAATCTTGGATTAATCTACATTTACATACATTATATTTCAGGTAGGAATTAGTATTTTAATAGTTTTATTTTACTTTTTATACACATTGTCCATTGTGAAGCACGTGTAAACTTTGTACATTTAGCTTCTCAGTTTTTTTCAGCTTTTTTATGTTTCTGATGCATATTTGTTCTTTTTTTATACACTGAAGATTAAAATAAATATTTATTACTCTAATATAATAGATTTTGTTATCAAAATTCTAGTATTTCAAACATTCAATACCTTACAAAATCCTTTTTTCATACTAGCAATTAATTTCAGACATCTACGTGTCCATCTTCAGAGCTAAGTACTTTTACAACGTCGTTCTTCAAGAGGAAACTTCGCTGTTTACGTCGTTGCGGAAGGAACAATTCCTACAAGAAACCGTTTCAAATAAAAAACGAAGTGAAGTGAAACAACGACATCAAGATTCCCCAACAACGTAAACAACAAAGTTTCCTCGTGAAGAACGACGTTGTAAAAGTACTTAGCTCTGTAGATGGATACGTAGAAGTCTGAAATTAATTGCTAGTATGGAAAAAGGATTTTGTAAGGTATTGAAAGTTTGGTATAATCAAATAATCCTTTTATTTAAAATAAATTTAAATTCTAGTATTTCATTTCGATATCTTGCATTTGCGTCCAGTTTCAGCTTTCTTGTATTTTTGCTAATTTCGTCCCTGAACTTTAAATTTCCCCCAAAATTCTTCTTTTATTAAAATATGTATACCATGAACCATAAAATAATTCATGATAAAAAAAAAAAAAAAAATAATAATAATAAAAACATTAGCAGAATTTTCTGAATCTATCCGCAAAAAAATAAAATTTATCTTCAAACAGTGAAGGAGGAAGGCACTTTCTCTCAGGCCTAGCACCGTGTAGTCAATCAACCTTAATCCCAAACACAAACACACTCAAACCATGAAGGCCGAACCAAGTCTGGTATCACTAGGAATAATTGCAATTCATAAAATTAATTTGTAGATGCAAATTTTACATAAATTAAGACTATACAATATAGTAATCTAGAGCAGGGCACGAAATTTTCGCTCACCAACTCGCCATTGGCGAGTGGAATTTTTACTGTGGCGAGTAAAAATTTGGCCAAGTTATAGATAGAATTCTTACACGATATGGTGACAGAAAACATTCTTTTTATAGATTTAAATAGGACAAAATCTTGTGATCTTATAACCTCTCCTTTCTCTCTTCTCGGAGTGTTGAGTCTGTGTGTGCGCTGTCCGACGATCGCCCCAGCCTAGGAAAAGAAAAATGCTTAGTACATGCATAAAAGTTTTAATCTCTTCGTCAGTTTCGTTTCTCTCACTTTCATTTCTCCAAGCTGAGTGAGAACAGACGAGCAGAGCAGAGAGCCTTTTTGCCTGTCGCCCTCTATCGGAGAGAAGAGAAACACGAAAGTTTGCCTATGCGATATTGGTGCATGAAAATGAGCTCGAGCCCTTTTAAAGATACTGCTTATTTTTATTTTTTTGAATAATTACCAAAAAACAGTTCACGTTCTCCAGTTTTTCACTGAAATGCCAAGGATTTGCGCTTGTAATGATTTGTAAGCAACGATTATATCAAAAAAGTTATTCTGAAATGGTTATTTCAAATGACAATAATTGCACAAACTATACACATCGACATTCCGTCTGATTACAAAAATAAAACGGACAAAAAAGACATTTCTGATGTAAAAAGTTAAACAAATACCGTATATTTCCGTGTATAAGCCGAGAATTTTTGGAAATTTTTCGGAAGCTGAAGTCAGGGGTCGGCTTATATATGATACACATTTTTAGGAAAAAACGTACATTAGAAACAATGATTGAATACATATATTTTAAGCTTAAAAACTATATATAAAGTAAAATATTGATATTAAACCTTATTTTTAAATAATTATCACATATAAAACTTTTAAATTAGCAATTTTAAATTTATTTCACGAAACGCTTGATGTAGTCACGTGTGTTACATTTCTTTTTTTTTAACCTGCCGGTAACTGACATGTTCGGCAGATTGCACGAACAGAGTAACTACTCTGTCTGATTCAGAAATAGTATTTAAGAAAAACTTGAAAAAACAGGACTCCTGATCATATTTTTAATTTATACAATTAAATCATATCTGTTTAAAATGTTTCAAGGCTTACACTAGCAAAAGAAGTGGCAAATCTTTGTTTTTTTCATATAGAATTTTTTTTTTTTTTTAAGATTGCCTTGAGGTACTGATAAAAATACTCAAAAGTAGAAATATACAAAATAATTTAGATATGTCATAAAAGTAAAAAATATGCAATCGGTCTTTTAACGGCTTATTTATGTAAAAATCCAGCGGCTGCATCATCGACGTTAGGTTTAGGCCTCCCAATATTACGGCAAGGCAACCATCGTTTTTAGATGCCGGGAATTGTGTGTGAGTGCGTCTGTGCTAGCCTCCCTTCTGATAGGGTTGCCAGAGTTAAAATTATCGTCATTGGCGAACACACTGCGATGGTTTTAGTCATAGCTAAGCAAGGTAAGGAATTCTATTGGATAAGCATGCATTTCGTGCAATTTCATTGGACAGATTATCCTGAAAGTTGTATAGATTGGCAATATTTTCACCGTTTTGGCAACTCGAACTTTAAAAAAGTATTTTTTCAATTCGGCTTGTACACGGGTTGGCAATTTTGGGCAAATTTTTGCAGAGAAAAACGTACTCTCGGCTTATATTCGGAAATATACGGTAAATAGGTAAATAAGGAAGCTTAACGTTTCAAATAAAAAGATTTTCACAGGATATTGTTTGACAAAGAGTTTTTTTTTTCTTCTTTTTTTCTTTAATGAATCTTTGCATTTTAAGTTATTAGATATTTTCATCTTTTTCAAATCTCAAATACAATACACTATAATGATTTTTAATTATAAATGATTATGAGACATGATGATATACGACACACTTTTAATATATATAATTTTAGGCATATTTGTAAAAGGATTTCAAATGGTTGGGAAAAATAAAAAACACAAAATGCGTTAAAAAGAAAAAAAAATTGACAACCCTAATTTATGGCGAGTAATTTTTTTTTTTTTTTTTTTTTTTTTTTTTTTTGACGAGTGTAATCTGAGTTGAAATTTCGGGCCCTGATCTAGAGATACAATAAAAGTGTATTTTTTAAGCATAAACATTTGTTTCTTTTGTTGTTAAATTGATCTACAAAGTTTTAAACAATCTTACAACTTTTCATATCCACTGTATGTTTTTATATTCACTGTATGTTTTTCATATTCACTGTATGTTTCCGCTTTTCTGTTTTTCTAACAAAAAAAAAAAAAAAAAAAGTTCATGAAATTATAATTATTCCTAGTAGTAGAATTTTCTTTGCAGCAAAGTAAAACTTGTCTATGATCCTGAAATGCCAGACCAAGTTTGGTATTGAAAAAAGTATTAACAATTCATAAAACATGTAAAATTTGCATTCAATCACATTTCAATTACATTCAATCACATTTTTGTTACAGGCGGACAATGATTAGAAATCCCAAGGCTTTTGCGAGGCGTTTGTTTGCCGATCGTAAGGGGGGATTTGTAAAAATGTAATCAAAGCGGTTGTAATTAAACTTTAAACTGGAAACATGTGAATAGATCACCACTAATTGTAAATATACATATATTATGATTTTTATTACAATGATAAATCACCAACATGTTTTTATATGCCTGCTATTAGATGGAAAGAATCATTTCAACTTTTCACTTCAAAACAGAACATATTAACCACTTCACCAGCCACTGTAGTATGTGGAAGGCTACGTTTCTCCCAAGTTATCTCGGGATGGCCGGTGAAGTGGTTAAACATTCAGCCACCATTATTTCAACAAGTATACAACAATTTCCCTTGATCCACTCCCACTTTCCACCGGCACTAGGCAACATTGTGTGAATGAAACAGGGCTGGCAAGTTTCTGCCAGGGCAGTTAAAACCACTGGTCATAACTAGTTAAAACTGGCATCGCAGAAACTAGTTTCTGCCAGTAAGTGGCAATAAGGGGCAGAAACTTAAGAAATGATACAAATAAGAATTTTAATCTATAATAATCCATAAAATTTACATAAGTATTCAGTATGTAAGTAATTAATCAGAAATTTTTAAAATGAACATACCAAGAACTATGTTTGATTAATATATATATATATAGTTATTTCAAGGCTAAAGAATAACTTTCTTAACCAAATATTTTTATATGGTTATCCAGTACTAAACATTTTTAATTCACTAATGTTATTCAATGTTGTCTAATTTCTATTTAAAAGTAATTTTTAAAAGTTAAATTTACAAAACAATTATAATATTTTGACACATTAGACGATATAAACTTATGCAAGAAATTAAAACTATCCACTCATACAAATAAAAATGATTCCTGTAAAAAATACATAAGTAAATAACTGAAGCAAAAAAAATTACATAAAGAAATAAATTTTAAGGAAATACTATACAATCCTTATTTTATGATATTTACAGAATAAATTTATCATTCACATGTTATTTTTCTCCCGAAGTATTCTATGGCATATAACTAACTTTGCTAATATGCTAATCAATCTAAACCAAAATATTTCTTAATTTGTTCTGAGTGAAAGATAATTTGAAAAATATTTTTTCAATACCAGCATTACTGAAAATTACATGTTTTTATAGAGCATGTGTTTGTAATTATAATTTATAAATTGATTTCTTATATTACAAGAGTAAATTACAATCAGTATGTATGTACAACCATTAGCGTGTTTTTATATTCCCTGTTCATTGTTTAATATAAAACATTAAAAGCAATTTCCTACTTTTTTTTTATAACTACAAAATTCAAATTAATCTAAATTGTGTATATAAAACCATAATTTAATAGCATGTCAGAAAAATAAGAATATTTGTGAAAAAAAAAAAAGAAAAAAAAAAAATCAACTTTTATGATAATATATATTTTAAATCAAAATATTCACCGTACTTTATTTGCTAATGCAAATGTAAACAAACATGCAGCTTTAGCATAAAGCAATTTGTTATGTTTATATTTTCAAAATCAGAATGAGGAACAGCTATACTATAAAATAAGCCACCCATTGCTGTTGCCAATGTACAGCTTACCAGATGAGTCGATAGTGCGAACTGATACTCAGAATCATTACAAAACATCAAAAATACATTTTAAGAAAATAAATTGTTTCATTCTGGTGTTTGTTTTGAAATTCACTGAAATAAATTAAGCATATTTTTAAAATTAATAAAGCAAACATTCAAAACAGTAATAGAAATTTGAGCTACTTCACTTAAAAAAAAAAAAAAAAAAAAAAAAAAAATCTGAGGGCTTTTAAGCTTTAGCACATAATATTCAGTGTTATAAATGATGTATAACATGAAGATTTTCCACAAATTTTCAAAATTACATCCTTGCATGAATTTGAGAATGGATGAAGATATGTACAGAAGCAATCACAAAATAAAAAATAAATAAAATCACTGGATGCAGCTTATTCGTCGTACATGAATCTGAAAATGCATGAAAATCAGGGGTCGAAATTAGAATCAGTAAGTTAGGAGTCAAAAGGCAATTAATATTATTTTCTTAGTTGAAATTATGTTGTACTAAGGTGCCATTTCGAAATTGTCATTTACACATAGAAACATGTGCATAAACGTTATACATAAACAGAAATTAATTAAAATGCTGATACCTTATCTAGTTAGTTTTTTCCATTTTAAAAATGTGTTAGTGCAAATATTTTTACAAGAAAGCTAGGAATTTAATACTACTACTTCGTTGCTAGTGCCTTTATTTTCATCACACATTATAACTGCACACTGAAGGGGGAAAAAGAATGTTAGGCGTCAAAGTGATGATTAAGTATAAAATTATGGTCATCAAAATGAAATATTTATTTGCAAAATACAACTAACTACCACTAATTTCAAGCCCTGATGAAAATCTGTGCTGCAGCGGTCAGTATTCTAATATAAAACTAAAAAATAACATCACTGGAAACCCCTAATTCATAGCTCACAAATCAGAAAATGCATAAAAATCTGTACCGGAGCGGTTAGTATCCCAATATTAAAACCAAAAAAAAAACATCACTGAATACCCCTAAATTGATCGGACAAGGATCGGAAAATGCATGAAAATCTGTACTGCATCACTACCATGAACAATTTTTTCTCCTAAATAATTCAATTAATTTAATAATAATAAAATACACTCAAAAATTAATTTTTAAATTTCAAAAATGCATTTAAAAAATCATTCACCTCGGTTGCATTACAATAAACATATATGAGCGGCTGACGCATAAAGAAAAACAAAATTCCGAGACAGTTAAACGAAGTTCCGATACAAAAAGGTTACTATTAAAAAGTGTCGATACTCAGTATGCTCATTGATCAGTAAAATCAATGAATAAATCAAAAATTAGTTACCATAGTAATAATAAAATTCTTAATTTAGATTTAAGAAAATGACTTTCCAATTCAAAATTTACAGGAAGAGATTTAAGAAAAAATACCGTAAGATTATGTAATGGAATATTATCGATCTAAATACTTTATATATTTTTCATTTTGTCTCTAGATTATTGTATTTGTCGTAAATTCATAATTTATTTTCTTTGAAGATGCAAATTTTACATGTTTTATGAATTGTTAATACTTTTTGCGATACCAAACTTGGTCTGGCATTTCTGGATCATAGACAAGTTTTACTTTTCTGCAAAGAAAATTCTACTACTAGGAATAATTATAATTTCATGAACTTTTCTTTAAAGAAAAACGGAAAGGAAAAAAACATACAGTTTACATACATACAGTGAATATAAAAACATACTGTGGATATGAAAAGTTGTAAGATTTTTTAAAACTTTGCACATCAATTTAACAACAAAAGAAAGAAATGTTTAGGCTTAAAAATACATTTTTAGATTATTGTATACTCTAGATTATTGTACTGTATAGTGCTAATTTATGTAAAATTTGCATCTGCAAATTAATTTTATGAATTGCTAATATTCTTAGAGATACCAGACCTGGTTCGGCCTTCCTGGTTTAAGTGTGTGTTTAGGATTAAGACTGATTGACTACACGGTGCTAGGCCTGAGAGGGAGTGCCTTCCTCCTTCACGATTTGAGGATAAATTTCATTTTTCTGTGGATAGATTCAGAAAATTCTGCTAATGTTTTATTATTATTATTATTTTTATCATGAATTATTTTATGATTCATGGTATACATATTTTAATGAAAGAGGAATTTTGGAAAAAATTAAAAATTCAGGGACGAAATTAGAAAAAATACAAAAAAGCTGAAACTGTACGGAAAGGCAAGATGGCCGTTGCTATTCGGACCATCGGTGAGATTAGTGTGGGGGCTATTCGGACCGCTTCCTTGTTACGCTTGTCATAATAATGATTTTGTTTGTTTGATCTTGAATTTTCTCTGTAATATACTAATGATTTTGCTTGTTTCAACTACAAATTCAAACTTTTAGCATTTTGAAAGTGTATAATGCGATTGATCTACAATTCATGTTTATTTCAACATTGCTGTTAGAAAACATTACAAAATAAATACAAATGTCTTTTTCAGAAAAATCATACATATATTTGTATAGAAAATTGGGTTTGGTTTGTATCGAATTATATTGGAATGGTTTATTTTTTTTTTTAAAAGAAGGAAAAGAAATAAAAAATAAAACCAATTGCATCTATGTAGTTGAATATACAGATTTATTCATATGTTATACATTTATTCATATTTATGTATATTCATAAAACATATTGCGAAGATTTTTTCAAAGATTAAAAATACTCATTTACAAAGATCTGTTTTCATGTTGCACTTTAATTTTATTATTCAATTTTCGAAATCTTTATTATTTTCATTTTTGCTTTCTAAAAATTATTTTGAGTTATTGCCCTTTTATGAAGAATTTTAACATCATTTAGAGTACAAAATTTCTGTGAAAATAATTAATCTCTACCACACTCCCACACTTAAAAAAAAGTAAAAAAGATAATTTTTCATGCATGGGGACGAGACACATTGTATTATTTCTAAATTTCACTCTTTTATCAGTGCTAACTTATTCTCCTTGGAAAAGATCGTCCGAATAGCCTGTACACTAATTGCACCGACACGGTCCGATTAGCCACTTCGAGGCAAGATATCGAAATGAAATACTAGAATTTTGATGCCAAAATCTATTACATTAGAGTAATAAATATTTATTTTAATTTTCAGTGTATAAAAAAAGAACAAACATACATCAGAAACATGAAAAAGCTTTAAAAAAACTGAGAAGCTAAATGTACACAGTTTACACTTGCTTCACAATCAGAATGGACGATGCGTATAAAAACTAAAATAAAACTATAAAATACTAATTCTTACCTGAATATGTAAATGTAGATTAATCCCAGATAAAAAAGAAAAAAAAGACAATTTAAAAAATTAGAATTTTCATTCGAAAACAATAATCCGTGGCGATAAGAAAACAAACTAAACTAATTTTGTAGTTGTCTGCAGTGTTGCCAATCAGAAATTTGCTTTTTACATTTTACTGTTTATGGTCCAGCGGATGAATACAGCGAAATATTTTCTCCTTAAAAATTTTTAACTTTATTATCAACAATTATGAAATAGAATCACCATAATTATAAAATAATTCCCTATTTAAAATATTATCGAAATAGTTTTTTGACGAAATGCGAAATTTTAAAATCTTGAATATTTCCTTTATAACAAAAAAATAAAATATATTTAAGTGAAATTTTATTTCGTATATAAACAACAAATATTTAAAACAAACAATAAAGTTTCTTTCTTGCATTAAAAAACAAAATCTAAATTTTTTATTGACTGCATTCAGATTGAACCAACCAACCAACTACAAGACCAAACCGAATAACACCTATTGAGAATTCTGAGAATTCGCAATAGAAATCTATGCATCGCGGAGTAAAAACAGTTCGATTTTTAAACTGAGTTATAAAAAAACAAGAGTTTTCCTAGGGAAAAGGGAGATGTCAGGCACATCAGATAAAAGCGATTAATATCATATATAAATTAAACGACATTCGCTCGAGCCATATTCGAGAAAAAATTGTACTACATATAGGCCGTCCATTTATAACTTAAATAAGCCAATTCATATCTCGAAATATATTGCACGCAGAAATGTATCGATTTCAGGGTAGGATCAGACAGAAGGTGAAAGACTATTTTGAAAATATCAAAACATAACCTCCTATATTTCCTGAGATATTAAGTGTCGGCTTTCAGCGGTTTCTTTGATCTGAAACTAGCTGTATATATAAAGTGTCGCAGTTTCGTTCGCTTTTCCGCTTTCGCTGAGTGCCGTGGCGTTCGTTTGTTTTTGCGCTTGCGTAACTTGAGACTCTATCGAGTCTCTTGATATACTAAATTTCGTTGCATTCCGTTCAAATGTTTGCGCTGTAGGATGCTGATTATAGGGGAAGTTTAATTATAACTACCCTGTATATATATACATATATTGGAATTATTGTTTTGGTCACAAATTATAATAACACAATATCTAGTACGGAGAAGAATATTTGAAATCAAGAATTTACAAGTATTATTGAATAATTTAAATTTCTATTAATTCGTAAAATCCACGATAAATATATACGTATAAAAATTGCTTAAATTTTTCCCTTTTATTGTATATGCATAAAAAGAATGATATATTCTTTATTTCTCTATTGGTGTAAAACACGGGTAACAAAATATATATTTTTTTTTTTATTAACTTCGATTCTTGTTTGTTTGTTTGTCCAGTACAAATCTTTCAATCGATTTTTGACTAACTTCCCGACTAGCTAGACATTTTAAACTTTCCGGACAGTTCAGAACACGGTGACATTACATTTTTTTAATACTTTTAGTCAACTGTTTCGGGTCCCGCTGCCTTTGACAGCGTTTATATGATTCGACAGAAAATTTATTTAACTAACTTCCGGACTAGCTAGACATCTGAAACTTTCAGAATAGTTCAGAAAACGGTGAAAATGCATTTTTTTAAAACCTTCAGCCAACTATTTCCGGTTCCTGCTGCCTTCGGCAGCGTTATCAGTACAAAGCTTGCAATCGAAATTTCACTAACTTTCCGACCAGCTACACATCTGAAACTTTCAGGATAGCTCAAAACATGGTGACAACACATTTTTTAATACTTTTAGTCAACTGCTTCAGGTCCCTACTGCCTTCGGCAGCGTTTATATGATTCATCAGAAAATTTATTTAACTGACTTCCCGACTAGCTAGACATTTGAAACTTTCAGAATAGATCAGAATACGGTGAAAATGCATTTAAAAAATATTTTTAACAAATCGCTTCGGGACCCTTCTGCCTTCGGCAGCTTTAGCAGTACATAGCTTGCAATCAATTTTTGACTAACTTCCCGGCTAGATAGCCATTTGAAACTTTTATAATAGGTCAAAACACGATAGCAAAGAATTTTTTTAATACTTTTATCTAATTGCTCTGGGAGCACGCTGCCTTCGGTAGCGTTTATATGATTCAAGAGAAAATTTAAAAACGTGGTATATAAAAAGTTCTTTTTATCTTGTAATTATTTTGCTTAAAATCACACTATTGCAATTTATATCATTGTAATTATCATTACAATCAATTACAATAGAAATCTCTATAAAATATTATCTATATTAATAAAATCAGACTTTTGTCTGTAAATTTCTCAGTATCAAAAAATTTTGCGATATATTCAAGTTTCACACACCATGAAAGCCGAAAATGATTTCAGAAAATTTTGCCTGTGTGCGTGTGTGTGTCACCGTGTCTGTATGTCGCTTTTTTGTCCAAGCATCACTTGAGAACGGCTGGACGGAATTCAACGGCGCTTGGCAGAATCTTAGATCTTTACCTAACTCAAAATTATATCTATCAACTTTTCGGAAATTCTCCTCGTTCCCCCTGGGGGGCAAAAGACAAAAACACGTTTGTCCGGGTATCACTCGAGAACGGCTTGACGGAATTCTACTGCGTTTGGCAGGAATTTAGATCTTTACCCATCTTAAAATTATATCTATCAACTTTTCAGAAATCCCCCCTTCTCTGTTCCCCCAGGGGGCAAAAGGATAAAGCTGGTTTGTAAGCGTAACTCGGCTCCTAATTACTTCACAGTAAAGAAATTGCACACAATTCAACGTTGCTTCGCAGGAATTTATGTCTTTATCCAACTTAAAATTATATCTATCAACTTTTCAGAAATTCCCCCACGTCCCCCCCTCCTGGGTGCAAAAAACAAAAACTCGTTTGTCCGGGTATCACTTGAGAACGGCTGGACAGAATTCAACAGCGCTCTGCAGGAATTTAGGTCTTTACTCAACTTAAAATTATATTTATCAAGTTTTCCGAAATTACTCCCCATTCCCCCTTTGTGGGGCAAAAAACAAAAACACGTTTGTAAGCATAACTCGGCTCCTAATTACTTCACAGTAAAGAAATTGCACATGGGGAGACTAGACAGAGAACAAATAATACATTATCTGGAATTTTCGATTTTTAAGGGAAGGGAGGGGGGAAATATTGAAAATTCCTGATTTTTGAGTAGACCTCTACCAAAAATGGAACAAATATATTGAAAAAATTCTATGCGACTTCCTTAGGATATTTTCAAAAACATATTTTTGTTAATTTGGGGTTTGCGTTTTTTTTTTTTTTTATGGGGGTGGGTACGGGGGGGGAAATCTCGAGATACACCTTTTAGCGCTAAATTTGTCCTGAGAAATCTATGAGATGTGCCGTCACGAAATTTGTTGCGTAAATTGCTTATATGTATCCGACCCTTATTGTAACGGGATTTTACGAAATCCCCCCCCCCCTTATCCCCTTGGAGTCGAGAGGTCGATAAACACGTGTACAAACACGTTTTACCGTTTGAATTCGCCTTAATTTATTTTAGATGTGAACTTTGGTTTATGGATGTTGATTACGTGTACGCATTATGTACTTTGTCGAGATTTCGCAAAACTTCGAACTAAACCATATTGAGGAATTGGGAGTAAGAATCGGGTAAGTTGCTGCCGAAGGCAGTGGGAACACGGACTCCTCAAGTTGCGAGCGATAAAAAGCTCTACCAAGCACAGCGGGAACTTTAACTCAGGTTAAATAATAATGATATGGGATTTTGACAACTCATTTCAGTATTGTGTCCAGCGAAGCGGGTAAAGCCTGCTGGTTTATATTTTGTAGCATATTTTCATATCACTTAAAAAATCGTAAAATATTCATTGTAAGTTTCCACTGTAATCAAATTATGAACTAGTAAAATGTTTTGGACATAATATATTTAAATCTTCATATGTCTCATAGTTTCAAATATAAAAAATAATTCATTAAAAAAATAATAATAATAACCCATTACTTGTGATTGTCTTTTTTTTTTCCCTGGTGGTGGAAGGGTGTCTGCATTACATTTTTAGGCAAATAAAGGATTAATTTAAATAATTCTGAAAAATGAAGTTAAAAACATTTAAAATAGCAAAACAACACATACTTTCAAAACTGCTTGTATGTAAATAAATGGACATACCAAAAAACTAAAAATATCATGAAATATCCGTTTAAGAAAAAAAAAATAATACATATTGGTTCTAGATAATCTTCATATACATTTTTTAAATAACAGTCACTCTTGATGAAGAAATATCTTTTCGTAGAAAGCTGTTGAGGGCTTCTAATAAATCTTTTCTAATCCCATTCAGCCGATATCAAATAACATTTAACTTCCATTGAAATTTCACTCTACTCCAATAACTTGCGTGCCTATTTAAAATTTATTTAAGGTAACGTTCCACTCCAGATCTTCCAAACTTAAGATCTCCATAAATTTAGCTGTTGGGTAAAATAAACTCTCAGCATTTATTATTTTAGCACTTAAGATGGAAACAGAAATGACTCTATAATCCTAAAAGGAAGGAGAATGATTTTATCACTTATTTAAAGAAGGTCTCAATTGTTATTTTATAAATGCTGATAAAATATTATGTTTTCACGTAAAGAGAATCAATGTTTTGCAGATTTTTAATTTTCCTTGTATGTGGCTTAAATTAAAACCTAATTAAAGGAAAAATGATAGATTAAATATAACCTGGTGTGGAATTCACTCTAATTTGTTTTACTCTTCTAAATACTTTTTTTTAAATACATTATATTACAGTGTAAGAGTGCGATAGGCAACTTCTCATTCTACTGTTTAATTATTGAATTTATAGTAATAAAACATTCAAGATTTTTGTTAATTAAAAATAAATAAATAAATAAATAAATTTATTCAGAAAACTTATACTGATACTCGTAGTAGGATACTTACCGATCCTACGCAATATTTTTAAGCACTAATCTCATATAATCTCCAAGATACTAAATTTGAACTTTTTTTATTTATTTTTTTTAATTAATGTGAATTATATAAACACATACGCTTCATTTCCGTAGTCAAAGGACTTCCAAATCGTGTAACTATAGTAAAAATTCGAAGTTGAAAATTGACTTCAAATAATACATTGTTTACAATAAAAAAAAAAAAGTAATTTTTATTCTTAAATAATTTTTTTGTACATAGAGAAATTTGCTAACTCATATTAAAAAATTATATCCGATATAAGAGAATGTATTTGCTTACTTTTGGATACACCTGACAATTGTCCGTAAATTGCATACAGATATCATAGTTTGATTAAATTAAGTACAATAAAAATATGATCGAAAAATCATGTGGTGCGCATTGATTATTAACAGTTTCCAACTGTGCACCCTGTTGTATCGTATAAATTTCCATGTTCTTCACCTACGTTATTATCCAGCGGACAGACAGACGTACTTAAAGGCATACAGATGAACTAATTGGATTCATAATCAGTCTTAAACATTATTGGAATGTATTAAAAATGCTTAACGCAAAAGAAAATACAGACATTAGATTCTAATTCCATCCTTTACTAAATCCGAATATTTTAGTGTAACCCTGTAGTGTAACCCCTGTAATTTGAAGATTAAACATACCTTATTCTATAAAAGTATTAAAACCCGAATAAACTACTACGTCAGAAACGCCAAAAGAAAAATATTTGCAATGCATACAGCTGTTTCGGTAGCCTTCAGTGCAAAGGGAATTCTGAATCTGGAGAAGTGCTCGTATATATAGGAGAGGGACCGAATTTAGTTCAACCAATAGGATTACGGGAAAGGTGGAATGTGTGGCCAATAGAAATTTAGGAATTTTAGCTGTGTAAACAGAAGAAAAGTTAAGAAAATGTGGACTGAATGTAAATGTTTCTGACGTAGTAGTTTATTCGGGTTTTAATATTCCAACGCCAAGTCTCCTGTTATAAAAGTATTATTTTAGCATATTGAGAATGCATGCCATTTTTTTATGATTTTTGCCTTAGAAAGTTACTTAAATGTGATTTGTCTAAATATCTGTCTTAAAATGCAATGCATTGGCATATTTTTCAGTATCCCTGTACAGAATCCAGTTATGCAGGACCTATTAAAACTATTTTAAGTAGGGAACATTCCATAATGAATTTAAATAACATATATCATTAAAAACAAAATCTGATAATATTTACGGACGCTGGAGGTGGACAGACGGACAATAGACAGATGGATAGTCGGACAGATAGGTACACAAATTCAATTCATATTCACATTTAAAAATTATTAAAATGTGTTAAAAACATTAACTGTAAAAGAAAATGCAATTCTAGGAAATTTGCAATAATATCCCTTACAGTAGCTCAATATTTTTGAGTGGCGCTGTAAATATTAATGTTAATTATACTATATTTTGTAAAAAGCATTCGTTTGTGCATATGACTAACATATTTTAAAATTATTAAGATTTGTGTAAAGTAAAGTTATTAAAATGGTTTATTGAAATACCTCTCATAGCAAGCAATGTTTGAGATAATTTCGGGTGTCCTTGTACACAAACCAGTGGTGGTATTTACTAAATTTTTTGCAGAAAACATTCGATAACAAACTTGAATAATATATTTCAATTTCATTAAAATTTGTGTAAAATAAAAGTATGAAAATACGGTTCATAGAAATACCTCTTGCGATATCCGAATAAGATACAAGATGCCGCTACGAGTCCGTAGTAAGCAGAACTGTTGTCTAGATAACGAAATCATATGACGCAGCTGTTCGCCGCGCGCTCCTGTCCTATGTATCAGTGTATGTAATGACTTTTGAGCTGGCGGTTAATCCGCTATGTAAATATATGTAATAAAGCTTCGTGTTTGTTAGTACAGCTCAGTTCTTTAAGTTATGATTCTACAATACACTCCCCACTACAATAACTACTACAAAGTTATTAAACTGGCGACGAGTTGCAAAATAAGTTTATAAAGTCGCAAAGAAGGTAGTAACTACAATGGCGAACGAAACAGAAAATGCGACAGCATTGTCGCAAAGGCTGAGTATGAACGTAGAACGAATCGAGCCGTTCTCTCTGGACATTAAAGTGCCATGGAATATTTATCTCGAAAGCGTAGAATTTTATTTCTCGGCAAACGAAATTTTCGATGATACCAAAAGAAAAAAAAAATTTAAGTACTTGTGGGACAAAAACTTTTTCCATTTTACGAGATTTAATCGTGCCGGACACCTTGAATGACATTTCCTATGAAAATCAATTAGCTAAAGCAAATGAATATTTCTCCTCGGCACAAAGTGAGATAGCAGAACGTTTTAAATTCCAGAAAAGAACAAGAAAACCTACTGAATTAATCTCAGATATTTTATTAAGTATTTACGGAAGTTATCTGAATCTTTCAATTTTGGAGAAACGTTGGAAAATCGTTTAAGAGATCAATTCGCTTTTGAATTTTGACATCCAAGATGACAGAATACAACAAAAGCTTTTGGATACCAGAAAGTTAACGTTATTTATGACATTAGATATTGCGTTATCGTTTACATTAGCCACTGCTGGAATCAAATCTCTGCAAAATAAGCATAATTTTCAAGTAAATAAAATCACAAAAGGAGATTTCGAAGCAAAGAATCGCCAAGCAGTTTCCATGTAAAGCCTTTTTTCGCTGTCTAAAGCAGCATGATCCGAATAATTGTCCGTTCAATTCATCGGATTGCTTCAACTGCGGAAAGGTGGGACACCTACAAGCAGCATCAACCTGAAAAACTCCTCCAATGTTCTTAAGAACACCTATAATACCAAGGACGGTAAAATCAAAACTGTTCAGGATTTTTTTAAAAATTATATGACAAAGGTGGATAAAAATGATTCTTTTACAAAAATGGTTTATATTAAACAAACCATTATTAACAAACGATTGACGTGTGAAATAGATACAGGGCTAGCCCATACTATAATAAGTAAGTCTACCGCAGATACCTTGTTCTCAGGTAAGGTAAACTTAATTAAATCTTCAATTTTATTACATAACTATAAAAAGTAAAATTTAGCTGTTTTAGGAGAAATTATAGTAAATGTAACTGTTGATAATATTACTATTCCTAATTTGAAATTGTTAGTTAGTAAAAAGGAAGACCCGAGTCTAATTGGAAAAACATGGTTACAAGAATCTAAATTATTTGTCCTAGCATTAACATGGTGAATAATTTGTCTAAAGATGATTTAATAAATAAATTTCCAGAGGTATTTAGTGACGGTATTGATACCATTAAAGAACCACCACTATATGTAAAATTAAAGAAAGATGCAAAACCAGTGTTTTTAAGCGCTCGGAAAGTCCTTTTTGCTTTGAGAAAATCTGTTGATATAGAGCTAGATCGACAAATGAGAAAATACCTGTAGATTATTCAGAATGAGCCAGTCTTATTGTAATTGTTCCTAAACCAAATGGCTCTGTAAGAATATGTGATGATTATAGATCAAAAGTGAATACATACACAGAGGATAATAATTACCCTCAAGCTAAAACTGAAGATTTATTTGCTAAACTATCGGGTGCTAATTTTTTTTTACTATATTTGACTTGAAAGATGCTTACCTACAGCAACCGGTAGATATTGGAACTAGTAAATTATCAATTATTAATACTCATAGAGGGTTATAAAATGTATCTAGGTTATCTTTAGTGTAAAATTTGCACCTGGTTTATTGCAAAGAAAAATTCAGAGTATTAAAAAAATAATAATAATGATTTTGTGGGTGTTTTTCTTGGTGATGTGCTAAATCAGAACATGAACACATGGAAAGAGTCATGTGTATTCTGAAATGCATTTCTGAGCATGGTATTAAATGAAATAAAGATAAATTTAAATTCATGTTACCTGAAGTTTGCTACTTAGTCCACAAAATTTCAAAAGATGGTATTCAACCTATCCCGGAAAAAGTATCTGTAATTGTTAACGCTCCCCCACCAACAATTTTTTCTCAATTGCGTTCATTTCTTGGTATATTGTCTTATTATAGATCATTTTGCCTAATGTAGCTGAAATTTTAGAACCATCATATGGATTATTAGATAATAACGTGCAATGGTCATGTAGAAAATTGCACGGAAGGGGATTTCAGAAAGTAATAATTTTAGTATAGCTTTAGTATTAGAATTATAAAATGTAACTAAAGATTTTGCTTTATGTTGTGATGCTTCTAACTATTGTGTAGGATGTGTTTTAAATCACAGAACTGATAATTGCAAAACATTTACAGCTTATGTTTCCAGGACATAAAATAAATCGGAAAGAAATTATGCACAAATCGACAAAGAAGAATTATCTCTAATTTTTGGTTTTACTAAATTTCACCAATATTTAACTGGTAAGAAATTCAAAATTATTACTGAACATAAACCCCGTCTTAGATTGTTTTTTCCATTAAAGAAACTTCCTGATACTGTATCACCCAGGAAGTTGAGATGGTCCTTAATTTTAGCAGGTTACGATTACGCCAATGAATATAGGGAAGGGAAAAATAATAAGGATACTGATGCTTTAAGTAGATTACCTCTTCCAGACACTGTATACATAGATGAATCCGATAACTTCCCCTCCCCTCCTCCCCCCGAGATAATATTTGTTTCGAATGATGAAGATTAGCCTGTTACCTCTGAAGCAATTTCTAAATGAACTCTAGAAAATCCGATAACAAAACAAGTTTTGGATGGGTGTCCTAAGAAGAATAAATCTCTAGGATTTGTTTCTTATTTCAGAAGGCGTGATTTTATTTCTTCTTTAGAAAACAGTTTATTATGGGGACACAGAGTAATTATCAAGGTCGTAGTGTCATGCTGAAATTATTACATTCTGTACATCAGGGTATATTTAGTATGAAAGCAAAAGTCAGAGCTGTTATTTGGTGGCCTAATATGGATAGGGAAATTGAACAATTAGTTAAATCTTGCATACGATGCCAAATGTTTGCAAAAGTTAATCTTAAGTTAAAACCTTTAGAATGGAAATCAGGGAAACCGTGGGAAAGATTCATGTTGACCATGCAGGTCCGTTCAAGGGTAAATATCTTTTGGCAGTAGCAGACGCATATAGCAAATGGTAAGATGTATTTGATGTACCAATTACGGAATCGAGTACAACCGTAAACACATTGAGAAATTTATTTTCAAATTTTGGGTTACCGATAGAATTAGTCTCCGATAACGGTACGTCAGTCACAAAGTACCAATTTCGATAATTTTTCAAAATGAATGGTATAAAACAGACGCCAATCCTTCCATTTGATCCAGCCTCCAACTGACAGGCTAAGAGATATGTACAAAAGGTCAAACATACCCGGAAAAAGCTTGATCAACTAACATGATATTAGCTGTTTCGCGATTTTTATTAGAAAATCATATACGCCACATACAGTAACTGGCATAACCCGGCAGAGTTATTATTCGGTCGATCACACTTACAATATCTCTTCATTTAATACTCCCCTCAAATCTAAATATATTGAACCTCATCATAAATATGAACTAAACGACTCAGTTTTTATAAAAAAAAAACTTTGGAAGAAGGGAAAAGTGGATGTCAGGTAAAATAATAAAATTTTTATGTAGCCGGGGGTTTTAGTCAAAAGAAACGACAGAGTAATGTGCAAACCTCATGTAAACCAGTTACGACATAATACAGAGATAAGTGAAGAAATGACAAAAAGGGGAATGAAAACTTCCCCTATGTTAATAGCGGAAGAAACTATGTTAATAGAACTATGTTAATAGCGTGTTTATAGAACTATGTTAATAGCGAAAATTTTTATGTTAGTTACGGATCATTTTCCGAAACGAGACCCATTGAATCCCACATGCCTAGTGAGAAGAATATTAGTAAAAGTAATATTTTTTGTAGTTTTAATTGAAAACACCCTTCTCGTGATACAGTAACTGGAACAGATATTGTAAATGATGTATTGAGTGATGTATCTAAAAATACTGTATCTGAAGATATCGAGAGTAATCAAGAAGTTCCTCCTAGTATAATTGAATGTAAAGATAAAAAGACTGCTAATGGAACTGATAAGCATACTACTCTACCAGTAAGACGTAGCACTCGTCCAAAAAAAAGTATATTGTTTAAACTACGAGGGAAGGGATGTGATATCCCATTTAGATAGAAGATGGCGCTACGAGTCGTTGTAAGTAGAACTGTTGCCTAGTTAACGATATCACATGACCAGCGAGAGAACTGTCTGCCGTGCTCTCCTAAGAATGTATCAGTGTAGGTAATGTCTTTTGAGTTGGCAGTTATTCCACTGTGTAAATATATGTAATAAATGTTTCGTGTTTGTTAGAGTAGCTCAGTTCTTGAAGGTATGATTGTACAATACACCCACGGCTCCAATAACTACTACAAAGTTATTACACCTCTCATAGACCACAACGCTTTCGAATAATTTCGGGTGTCCCTGTACGCAAACAATTAGAGGTATTTACTCCATTTTCAATAAGGAACATCCGATAGTGAACTTGAATAACATACCTCAGTTTGAAGAAATTACATAAAAAAAAAATTAGGTGAATTAGAGCTCGAACAGAGAGAGAGACAGACAATCCGAAGTCATTAGCACTTTTGAACCTTGTTGGAAAGTCATAAGAATACGTAACACCATATGAAATTCACTTCGATGTACTTCTAAATATAACTTTTTATAAATATAAGATATTATGTATGACCCAGTCAAAAGTTAATGAATTCCCCTCGTATCATATCCTATATATTATGAATACGTGATTTCGTGTTTGGTTTTGTGTTTATAAGAAATATATGTTTATTTTGTTTATTTGATGCAGTCGTAAGTTATTGAAATGAGCCAACAAAAACTATGCCCATAGACGTAATGTATTAAAACAATTTTGAATGTCACTGTAAACAAACCTATATAACGGGGATTTAGAATACGGAATTTGGACTTTACTACTAGTCTTACTCCAAGTCTTTATTTTCTGAATACTTTCAGGGCCGAGAAATTTTGCTACCGCTATTTTTTATACAATTATTCTACACACTATTATAAAAATACGATAGAGATCCTGTATGAAAAGTATGTTTGCAAAACAGGTGGAAATTTTTCCTCCCTGACAGTACCCCTAGCAACACATCTTCTCCGAATGGTATCCTTAGGATGTCCTGTGAATAAAAGGAAAATCCTATGGACCTCCTCAGGATGTTCTGTGGTCAAGTGTGTTGTTAGGGATCCTTAAAAGTGGGAGAGGAGTGCGATTTTTGCTTTTTCATAATATTTGCTTTTAATTTATGCTGACAATCGTATCACAGGCACACTTATAGACAGAGAGCTAAAAACTAAATTTTCGACTTCAGGGAACCTGAAAACACGTAAATATAGCAAAAATTCAGTTTCGAGTATTTGGCATAAAAACAATGCCTCCTATTTCTTATGTGGTAAAATAAAAAATAAAAAACAAATATTAAAAATGCTTTATTTATATAATGCATCTAAACGTATAAGTGTAAAATATGTACTTTTCAAATGACAACATTTTTTTTTTTTTTTTTTTTTTTTTTTTTTTACTTTTAAATGCATAATAAATTTAAATATTCAAATTAATGTAGAAAATCCACTAAAAATTATTTATATAATGAATTTTGCACTGAACTAAAATTATGTATTGGTTCATTATAAAAATGATATACTTACGTAATCGAAGAAGTTTATTATAAAAATGTATCTTCATCAATTTTATTTCACGAAAAAATATATTCCATAGATTACTTTCCACAGCGTATAAAAATAATGATAATAACTTTTTTCCTACATCCATAGTTTATGAAAACTAGTTTCGTGATACAATCATTTTTTTTCATTCATTATACTATAATAATGCTATAACTATATTGCTATTTTTGACAGATTTTAAATAAATTTTAAAATTTTATTTGTATATCTTCAAAGGACAATTTAAGGGAATTTCTTTGAATATATCAACGACATTATTTATGTTTGAATTACAACAACTTCTAAGTTATATAAAAAAATATATATATACATTAGAAAAATAAACTTTGTTTTATAATAAAGTGCATAGAAAATTTTAAACCTTTATCGGTTTTTGGACAATCTGTTTAACCATCAAACGGATACGAAGTAACAATCTCTGTGCTTAATAAAATATCACATATCTAACGGTAAGTATTTTATAATTTTTAAAGATTTTTCACTTGTGCGATATGTATAATTTAGATTAAATAAAAGTTATCTTAAAAATGGTTATCTGATAAATTGGGTGAGTTAATTACAACTTGAATGTAATTGGGGATTGATCGGATTTTTTTCCGTTTTGGCTTATCAATGTAACATCAATATTAATAAAATGAGATTTTTGTCTGTAAATTTATCAAATACTTTAGGAAGTATTTTGCGAATTAATTAATTTTTATTCTAAAATTATCTTAGTATAAATTTTAATATTTTGTAGTTTAGAAATTTAAAATAGGAAAGCATGCAAGGCACATTATTACAAAATTACTTTTTAAAACTATATTACATAAAACTTTCGAAAATATTTTTATTTTATTTTATTTTAATAAAGTTGATATTAAAATTTTACATGTTTACACATGCTTTTAAAAAATATTAAGTGATATTGCTTGTTAAATTTAAAAGTCATAAAAAATGAATTTTTTTTTATTACTATATACCTATCGTTTTACATTAGACGCATTTCGTGACCATATTATGTACGACCCATAAAACATCTAAAGAAATATTCTTCCCCACTACATTTTCTTCCATTATATATAATGTTTCAATATTTTCAATTCATATTTACTCTTTATAAATATATATTGTGCCCTTTAATTTTTACCACTATTAAATTTTATTGTATCGAACGTTCTCTTTTATTTTAATATTCTTCTGCTTTTAACCAATATATATATATTAAAAAAAAATACTGTCATATTAAAATTTTGTTAAAGTGTTTCACGAAAATAGATCATTTCATATAAACAAATTAATTATTAGGGAGTATTTCTATCAGGCATCTTCTATTACAGTAATAAAATAACCATTGTTTATTAGATAAGTTTTTTTTTTTTTTTTTTTTTTAGCATGACCTATATCAGATTACAAGTATAGCGGTGTATCATGTTTATGCACTGTAAATAATTGGTGTTTACATACAAAAAAATTATTCAATGAAAATTTGAAAAGTACGGTGTTATCTTGCAGTACATGTAACATATAATTAACGGAATAAAGGTATTTTACAATGAAAATGCCTTTTGATTCATGTAATACACATGCTACCTTGTTAATTTTAATGCTCGTAATATACCTGTGCTTTCTTTGTAAACAGGAATTAATTTAATTGTAAACAAGAATTAATTATGACTATATGTGAACATTATAGATGTGATTATTTACTTGAAATTATTTTCGTTCGTTTGATTTTAAATATAAAATATATGTATGTTAGATGTTTGGTAGTAATTTCAAGTAAATAATCACATCTACAGTGTTCACTTAACACTAGAATTAATAAGTGTAAAACAGAATTTTTTAATCCATTTTCTACTGCTGTAAATTGTATTGTAAATAAGAAAATTCCGTGTGTTACTAATTCAAGAGGAAAATGATGCATGCAATTTCGAAATGTGTTCCATAAAATTAATCAAACGCAAATGAAATCATTCGCAGAAATTTTATCATTCAAAGAAAATACGTTTGTAATCCCTTTAAAACCAAATCTATAACTAAAATACTAGTAATAAAATTATATTTAGAAATGGACAAATGTAATATACACTAACATATTCTAATCTCATAACAAATCAAAACAAATTAAATCAAAATTTCATTGATTTTTTTGTTGATCTGTAATGAATGAAAAAATGACGAAGTTAAGATTTCAATAATCATGTACATTGTAAAAAGTATTCAAAAAATATTTTTTTTTAACTAATTGTAAAATGTATTACTTATCTTAAAATACGGGAAAGTATGTGAAATATGAATGTTTTAAAAATACATGGACTTTTCCGTTCCGATGTGAGTTCGTTCAAGCTCCAATTCCATTATAATTTTAAACATGGCGCATCTCGCGAGTAAATAAATTCTATTTGCGCATGCCCAGTTTCAGACTGAGTAGTTCAGATACCGCGAACACCAATGTCCGTATTCACCATTAACTTCAACTCCCGGTTCAGCGCAAAAACTTGAAAAGCGTCTAAAGGCAGGGTACAGTATTCCAGCAAAACTTGGTACGCTGTTTCTTCCATCTAGCATCGAGGATTTCATATAATCTTTGATTGGTTATTTTCCCCTAAAAAATCTGAAAATAATTATACCGCTAGATGGCAGCAACAACACGGCAAAATTTGCTGAAAATTTGCACCCTGCATTTATACGCTTTTCCAATTTTCATCTTCAACTGGGAGTTGAAGTTATTGGTGAATAACAGCCTAAATGGCCTTGTTACTGATCAGTGACGTAATCATGATGTAACTCCGCTACCCATAGCTTCATTGTGAGGAATACGCTTAATAGTACCATAGATGTATAATGAATAAGATATATCGCACGTGTTTAGATTTCGGTTTAAAAAAATCTAGGAATGCCGGGTATAGTTCTGTAACAATGCTACAATCTGATTGGTTGGCGACTTGTTGGCGAGATTTTCGAATCGTCTCGTCTCTCTGTCAATCAGTTAGTGAGGCAACACCTACAACAAACAGCGATAAATATGCCAAGGATGGATACCCTACTTCAAGGAACTGCGTCGCAAGAGTAACATTGGCTGGCAATTCACTAGAAGTGGAATGTAAACATTTGACAATTGACGTGCGCCACATAGATATAGTAATTTATACAGATCTATCATCGCCATATTATCGAGCAAAGATTTTTGAAGTCGAAAAACTTTTTGACATCAGCCATTAGTCGGTATTGGATGTTGATGAATTTTCAAAATGCCGATATATTTGCCTGCACGGATTAAGAATTTTTATACAATTCTAATGCGTGATTCCCTACCTTTCAACTGTACTAATAAATATATGAAAGGAAATGGAATACGTTTTCATAAGTTATATTTGACTTATTTATGAAAAATATAATTTTTATAATCAGTTGCTTTCTTATTATTACGAAATAATTACCGTCTTCATATTTGTAAGAATACTCTTTTTTCTTTAAATTTTAATATTTTTAATATTTTATATTAATAAGTAATATGGAATTTTTGAAATTCTTTTAAATATTGTTAGCAGCAACGCTGGTACAACTCGCTAGTTTTAATATATAAAAAAAAAGTTTAACTTAAAAGAAAAGAACAATAAAGTTAAATAATTTTGATTATTTTATTTAAAAGAAAAAGAAAAGAAAAAAAAAAGGAAGAAAAATGAGTATTTGCAGTTTTTCATTCACCTTTAGTACATAAATTATTCATAAATATTATTTTCTAAATTATCCGTGTTTATTCACTCGGAGAAATATGGCCATTAGACAGGACTTTTCTCCAAATGAAAAGGAATCATTTTTCCCCCTCGATGATCAATTAATATTATAATATCTATGGTGCGCCACCTTCCGTGAATATTAGTCTATGAATGGTACTCGCTTTTTGTTATCGACATCAGCTACATATGTATCAATCAGCAACTGAGGGTGACGTAACTAGTAAATAAATAATATAATAACACTAAATACTAAGTATTAAGTTTTAATAAAATAGAAAAGGAATATTTAACAAAATGTAAAAGTTTATATATTTTTTAAAATATAATTAACCTTTGCCTTTTTTTTTTTTTATTTTTTTTTTATTTAATTTAATCTAATGACATGAATATTCAAAGCAAACTTATCAAATACCAGATTAAAGAACAAAAATGGTTATAATAAACCCGAAGTATATTTTTCTTACGAAACATTATTTATGCTTTAGGGAATTTAACGTCAAAAACACGCGATTAACTTTATAGTTAAAAGAATAAGGACAAAAATAAATAAATGAATGATTCCTTTTATCAAACTTCTTAATATTCTTTGAAAATATTTCTCAATTTTATAATTATTTTTTTCTCTATTTATTTACGTTTTTCAGTTTTTATATATATTCGATTATTTTTTATGTGAAACTCTTTGTGGGATTTTTCCATTTACTAAGATAACTTTTTTTTTTTTTTTTTCCTTGCTAAATAAGTATTTTAATGATACAAAATATTTACCTTTGTTATATGTATAAGATAAGATAATTTTTTAAAAGAGATTGATATTTACAATACAACAAATTTCATTTTAAAATGGGGGAAAAATTATGAAGAAACAATGAAGAATATCGTTAGATGAGAAGTGATTTATGCGGAGGTGAAAACCCTCCTGACCATTTTATACCACTATTTTTTAAAAGTTATTTTCGTCTTAATTAATACAGGAATTTTCAGTAATAAATAAAAATACTATTTCCGTTTAATTTACACCTGTGAATGAAATCGCACTCCCCCCCCCCCCCCACTGTCTTGGGTTGGTTGGTTGATAGGGTTTTACTAGTGCTGCGCTATGGTTAATTGGTGACAGTCTGGGATTTACCCCTAAGGTTGGTCCACCACTGCCTTGGGTGTCTCGATTGTTTTTTGATACACTGAATTCAGAAATTTTTGAATTTTATTCCTGTCACGTAATTTTTTTTTTTTTTTTTCACGAAGTACGGATGAATTTCGAAAAAATCACACAGAGGTTATAACAGAATCGAAATTATTTAGATAGAAAATACAATACAGTAGGCAATTATTTACACAATATCTTATAAATGTCTGTGTTTGCCTACATCAAAGCTTCGTCTAGAGCTTTTTCTCTTGTTCATGGCTTCAGAACACCCTCTATGCAGCATCCAGCAGTAATCTGCTAACATTTTAGCATGCCGTTGGCCCTAATATCTCTTTTTCATTACTTCCATGTCTTGATAAAATCGCTCACCTTGTTCTTCACTCACATCACCTAGAATTTTCGAAAAATAACTGAGACGTAAGTTAAAAAAGTGCAGCTATCTTCTGTAAAAAAATCTTATATTCAACCAAATCTGCACGTAATGTAAATTTTTGAAAATTTCTTTCCAAAAATACTCCTACGAAATACATTACCTTGAAAAAATATATTTTTCATCGCTGACCTATGTTATTAGCAGGAAATAATGCGAAGTATTAGCATCTCTGATTACGTCATCCTTTTTAATCTAAATTTCACATAATTCTGCTGTTAGTTTGCACAAACTGTACGCATGAAATGTTCAGGCCAATGTGATATTTATTATTAATTGCGGTGGTTGATTATTAATTTCAAGGGTCTATATTCTCCAAACTATCCGAACAAAAATACTTTTAAAGAGAAATGAGCAATCTCTTAGCTAAAGAGAATTCATATATATATATATATATATATATATATATATATAAAAGAAAAGAAAAAGAAAACCCAATAAATATGTAAATATAATCTAATTTTTGCAAAAATAAAAAGGAATTGTAATGCATTTTATTTTTTATTTTTCCTCTTTATTTGCTATTTAGGCAATATTATTATACATGTAACTTGCAAGTGGATAAATTCACAGTTCTTTTAGTGTCATTGTACTTCAAATGCATTTCAGCCTTTTAGGTGCTTTTAGGTTGATTTCTTTAGAAATCGACCTATTTTAATCACTTCGTTTATCTATCTATCTATCTATATATATATAATGAAAAATTTGTCAACACGATAACTCCCGAAATAATACTCGAAATAGAACCAAATTTGGACAGTGATAATATCTTATCTTATAAATATCTTGAATGAGTTCGTTAACCAAGTTGCTCCGACTTTTTGTTTTCAAGTGGCAGCCACTTGAAAATTTCAAACCAACATTGTAAAAAGCATATTTAAAGCAAGATTTGCTTGAATTTTGATGTAAATACAGGCTAAATAAGGGTCTCAATGAAATTTATTAATGATGGTTATCCGCCATTTTTAATAAAGTGGCAGATATTTTAAGTTAAGCGGGACCACTTGAAATCAGACTACCACTTGAAAATTTAAAATCACTATAACTTCGGAAATAATACTCCAAATCGAACCAAATTTAGACAGTGTCTTAACTTATCTTATAAATATCTTACATGAGTTTATTAACCAAGTTGCTCCGCCATTTTGTTTTCAAGTGGGGACCACTTGAAAATTTCAAATTGAAATTGTAAAAAGTGTATTCCGATTTTTTTTTTTAATTTTGATGTATACATAGGTTATACAAGTGTCTCAAATAACTTTATTAATGAACTTTATCCGCCATTTTTAATAAAGTGGCGGATATCTTAAGTTAAGCGGGACCACTTGAAATCAGGCTACCACTTGAAAATTTAAAACCATGATATCTTCTGAAATAATACTCCAAATGGAACCAAATTTGAACAGTGTCTTATCTTATCTTATAAATATCTTAGACGAGTTTGTTAACCAAATTGCTCCGCCATTTTGTTTTCAAGTCACTTGAAAATTTCAAATTTTAATTTTAAAAGCGTATTCCGAAATTGTTTAAATTTTGATGTAAATACAGACCACATAAGGATCTCATTGAAGTTTACTTATAAACTATATCCGCCATTTTTAATAAAGAGGCAAATATCTTAAGTTAAGCGGGGCCACTTGAAATCAGGCTCCCACTGGAAGATTTAAAATCACGATAACTTTTGAAATAATACTCCAAATCCAACAAAATTTGGACAGTGATATTATCATATAATTATCCTGAATGTTTTCACTGGGCAACTTGTCCCGACATCTTTTTTCTAAGTTCCAGCCACTTGAAATCACACTGCCACTTGAAAATATGCCATCGCGATAACTTTTAAAATACTAAACTGATTCAAATAAAAGTTGGATAGTGAACTTATGGTTCAAATATCTAGGATAAGTTCATTTGGTGACTTGATCCGCAATTTTACTTCCAAGTGGCGGCCACTTGAAAATTTAATAAAAAAGCACCAGAAAACAGGCGTTGTAAAAAATATTACTTACAAACTTTGAATAAACACCATAAAATGCAATAAACTCGCAACAATTGTTTCGGGTCGAAAAAACACACGACCCTTCATCAGGCGAATAAAGTAAGCACGAGTGCTGCTGAATTAGTATTTGAAACTGCAAAATTTCATACAGAAAACAGAATTGAGTAACAATGACTAAAATTATACATTGGGAATAAGTTCATAATATTTCTCGGAAATGAAATACTAATAAACGTAAAATGTTCTAGAACTACATATTTATATAACTAAGCAACAAAGTCACGAGTTTTCAGAAAAATATCTTCATGTTATATATTTTTTATAAACGATTATTTTTTAGGGAGGAGGGGGGTTGTCAAATACATCCGAACACAGCTGCAAGGTTAAGTTCCACAAAACATAATATTAAAAGATTTATTAAACATTTAATCCCAACACTTTATAAGTAAAAAAATCAGTCAAGTAAAACATATAAAATACGTCACTATGCTGTGACAAAACAGCTTATAATTAAATATAGGAAAAAAAAGAAAAAGAACATGGCTAGTATTCATAAAAATGCTCTTTTCAAATACTGGAATAAGGAAATAGAACGACACTGACCAGCAAACTTTTTTACGACTTAATGAAAATTTCTGAAGGAATAACAACATATAGAAACATACTTTAAACCTTATCCATTCAATTTATAGAGATATTTTCGCTCAACATTTCACTCAACACAACACAGCAGCGCATGGGGAAGATTCAAGGTCAGTCAATTTTTTCGACCATCTCTCCGAAAAGTTTATCATGTTGTACTGTGTAAAAAGTTGAGAGAAATTTCTCGTGGGATCCGGCATAAATAGCAAGTACGTAAGACTGGACGAATATGTTTGTGATATGTATTTACTCGAAATAAGTACAAAATTATCTCTTTTACCACTGGGTTCTTTTGCTTCATCCTTTCGTATGCCAAACATATTGGCGTAAACACATTCTGCCTCTAAGTACACTCATGTCCATAAATTAAGGATAATGATAGCTGAGGCAAATAAAGGTTCAGAAGCAAAATAAACATGACTTATTCATAAAGTCTATTTATTAAACAAAAGATCACGAACAAAAAAAAAATGGTTTATGTAGGATACCATTTATAAAAACTACGATTTTTGCTCCCTGAAGCAATTACAAAAAATATCTCCCTTACAAAAACTTAACATTACATGGTTGGTATGATGGTAATACATTGTATGTCTCTCAGATGATGAAATACAGTCCTTACAATGCCTAGGAATGCTGAGTATTAAATTATTGCTCTTATCTTGGGGAAGGTTACTCTAGTCAGTAAGCAATGCTCTCCGAAGTTCCGGTACACATGTAGGAGGTGGTTGACGGACTACAACTCATCGGAAAAGCATGTCCTACAAATGCTCTATCGGATTCTAGTCAGGTGAGAATGCTGGCCATTCCATGCGAGTGATAGCTTCAGATTGTAGGCATCCGTGTACAACGTTTGCACGGTGAGGACGCGCATTGTTATCCCTAAACACAAATTCTGGGCTCATGGCACCCCTAAACAAACGTACATGTTGCTCCCGACTGATGTCCCGGTAAGTTTGGCCTATCATTCTTCCGATTTGAACATGCAGATCTGTTCTGGTGCCCAATATGATCCCCCCCCCCCCCAAACGAGCACTCCTGCCCCATACGGTGTCGTTCAATGACTTTGTTTTGGTGGTAATGGGTACCTGACGTTCTACATATGAAAATCTGGCGTGAATCACACTGCAAGCTAAACCTGGACTCGTCGGAAAACATCACACAAGCTCAGTGTGCCGCTGTCCACATTGCATGTTCTCTACTCCAAGTTAACCGCTGGTACAGTGCATTGCCGTGGGTGGAACACATCTAACAGGCCTGCGAGCATATGGACCAATATCTCCCAAACGTCTATCTACGGTTTGTCTTGAAATTGTGGCTTTCGTGGCTGCAGACAGCTAACGAGACAGGTCTGATGCTGTGCATTATCTGCTTATTTTGGCAGTTACTACCAAATACCGGTGGTCATTCGGAATTGTAACTCGTCGCCGACCAATACTGTAACGTCGACTGGCATTTCTATCATTTTGGAATCGTTGCCAAAGCCTAGAGATGACACTTTGGGCGATTCTAAGTTTCCCGATACTTCTGTCTGAGTACGCCCACATTCTAGTCGGCCGATAATTCTACCACGCAAAAAATTATCTGCATGCGTCCTCTGTGTCATAACTATTCGGTTGTGGCACTGAGCGGCACACAGAACGCTTGTGAACAATTTTCCTTCTTTGCTTCCATTCCTTATCTACCCCCTTCTTACACTTTCGTCATTGTAACATCATATCGGCGTCATCTGATGGCTTCTTATAATTTGCATATTATTCTTAAAGATGTGTGTGGTATTTATACAGGTGAAATTTTTACATTAAAGTTCAATTTCAGTGTGAATCTGAATTATCCTTAATTTATGGACATGAGTGTATATATGTACATTCACAATATGATGATTAAACGGGAATAAAATTGAACATTTCAACTAGATGCTGAACGTTTAAATTTATCTTTTTTCACAGTACAGTTTTAGATGAGAAAACATATAGGCATTCTTCTGGAGAATACTGATTTTGGCACCTAGGTATTACTTGCATGTAGAGCTCAAGAATCAATACCATGTTTTATAATTACAATAAACGGGAAAAAACATAAATTAAGGGCTTTTTAAAATAAACAATTAAAAAATATTTAAAAAGAATATGAATTTACTTAAAAATGATACTTATCTTTATTTTTAATATATAAATGTGCAATGGGCGGTAGACAGCACTGGAAAAATTTGGTAAAAATTTTAATTTCATGTTGTTATCTTCTACATCTATTTCCAGATTTTGATTGTTGATTGTAATTTATTTAGAATGTTAATTATATTTTTTGGTGTATTTAAGTAATTGAACAGTTAATATTTAACTAGGCAATTTACGGCAGAAAGCACATAAGTTTTATTACTCTCCTTCTTCAAAAATTAGAAAATAACATATTTGTTTTTCCGATAAATATGTTGTAAAATTAATAATTAAATAAACTTTATAGCTATTTACAGCATCCTTTTACTTTTACTTATTTATTTTATTTCACTTACTTATTTATTTTTCCTTGTTTTATCGCTAAGATATTTCTCAGCTATATTTACCTTAGCATGAAATTAATGTTCCAGAAATCGAAATATTGTCTATACAAAAATTGACTTAATGCTTCGTATTGTTGGAATAGTATACTGTTAAATATTGTATTCAGAAGCTATTTTAAACTTTATGTAATAATAGTAATAGAAAAAATTCGCAGTACTGTTTAATTTCCTCTTAAGTTTTATGCCATATACACACTCATAATCATTTCATCAAAGACAAATCATTTATCAGATATTCAATTTGCTAATTTTCCTATAACATTGTTGATGACTGATAAAAATAAATTTCTGATACAAAATTTTTAATTTCCGCCTTTTGATAAATGTTATTAGCTTATCCAATTAGTCAACTATAGATGCTGCTATACCAGTGCTTTTAGAAGAGAGGTTAAAAAAGAGCAATAAAAATAACTTAGTTTCAAGTTGAGACAAAATAATCACGAGAACTTCAAAAACGATTAGAAACAACGTTAATTTATCATAATGATTGATTAGATGATGAATGTTTTGTAAAACTGCAAATACGTTTTCTGTGAGTTTAAGAAACATTATTCTGAAATAAAAAAGTTTCTAAGTTAAAAAAAAAATATATAAATAAATATATATATATATATATATATATATATATCATTTATGACTGACCAATTTACCTATTTTGAATAGTAATTCCCTCTTTTAGCGATCCTATAAAACATTAATGTTTTTAAGAAAAAAAAGTTAAGTATTTGTAATTAAATAATTACTTCATACTCAGCAACTGCTGTCATAAATACTGCTGGTATATAGTATGTACACAGACAGAACTAAGAAATTAAACAAGAAAAGGCTTTATATATACTATATAATTTATTGTTTTATTAAAATGCCTAAAGACGGAGTTTTATTTTCACTGTGTCGGCCTTGGCTGCAAACATTTATTATACATATAAATAAATAAATAAAAATTAGGGTCCTCCGTGGCCGAGTGTTTATGTCACCATACTGCTAATCATGTGAGTATTTTTACAAAATCATGTGAGTATTTTAAAAAAAAAAATTCTGGTGCCTTTTCATTAATTCAAAAAGACTTCTTGGTAAATACATAGTTGCCGACATTTTAATTTATTCCGGAGTATTTTTAGCCTAGCATTTATTTCGTACCAATTTATTTATAGAAAAGTTTTCTGCAATATAACTTCAATAAAATAAGAAAAAAAAAACTACTTTAAAAAAAAATAAGTGGTATGGATTAAAGGCGGGGCTTAAAATACTCAGGAATAAATTAAAATGTTGGCATTCTTGCTAATCATTGTTAGGTTTCTAGTTGCGGGATCTGCTATTTTGTATCAGAGGACACCGAAAACTAAATGCATGTTTAACACTACATATTGAATTTCTTGACATTTTCATCTGTTAAAACATAAATCATCTTTAGAAAAATGTAATCAACTTGATCTAAGACTGGCCCAAATAGTCTGAAGTTTGCTTTCAAACGATTTGTAAAATTTCATTTATATGTTAGAACAATATAGTATTTTTTAATTATTAGATCAAACTGAATATAATCTTTAGTAATTTATTACTATCTTCTAATAGGTTTCTATTTAGTAGAAAATTTTAAAGTGATTTATTACGTGTAACCTGTTATAAGACCTAGATGAAATAATTTATTAATTTTCAATCTTTTTGTATATTTTTCCCAAAATTTGAAAAATTTTTAATGTGAAAATCAAAATAAGCTATTTTCCACGCCTACTGTTTAAGCTCCAAATCTTTATTTCTGTAAGTAGAGTTTGCATGGTCTTAGAATTTCAGGAAAGAAAAAACAGCATAGCAACATATGATGTATGTTGAACATATATGATGATATGATGAACATATATATGTATCTCTAAATAAATTTCTTTTTCCTAATGTACTTTAAAAGAAGTACAATAATAAGCATTATTGCCCCTTTCCCATTTAAAAATTGACAACCACTTAGTTCCATTTAAAACTTCATAAATTTTGTGGTAAATATACTTTTATTAATATTTTACATTTATTAATTAGTATACATTTATTAATATTACACAATCAGCAGATTGGGAAGAAAATCATATATCTTGAAAATTTATTTTTCCAACTGAGTGAAAATAGTGTTTTACCGGGAATCGAGCCCCGGATCATTGACGTACAAGGTAAACGTTCTACCATTGGTAGAGCGTTGACCTCAATTAGAGATCTCAATTGGTAGAGCGTTGACCTCAATTAGAGATCTCAATTGGTAGAGCGTTGACTTTCTAAGTAAATGATCCGGGGTACGACTCCCGGTCCGGGCATTATTTTCACTCAGTTGGAAAAATTAATATTCAAGATACTTAGGTATGTCCTATAAAGTGCTAAATTTGTATCAGTTAATTAGATGTGCATTTATAAATTTTAGGCTTAATTTTCTTATATTTGAGATTGCTATGGTCCCACCTACTTTCACTGATTCTTCCACCAATATACTCATATGAAAACTTTTACCTTGATTGATTTTGTAACATATTACAGAAAATTGCTATAAAAAATTGTGGCTCTGAAAAATACAGATCATAACAATCCTGTTTTTTTTTTTTGTTGATGATGATGATGTTTTTGATACAATTTTTTCGGCTTTTACGCTTGACTCAATCTCGATATTAAACCTTCGCACTTTTTTTTCCCAATAATTCTTCTTGAATTTTTACATAGTTTCTTCTTTATCTTCATTAATATAACAGTTTACCGTAAGTTTTTAGCGACATGCGATAAAGGCAATTTACAAAGTTTTTCTTATGCGTGGTACAGAGATATTTATAGGGATTTCTCTGAATCGTCCTACTGTTACCTAAATAATCTTATTAATCTTTAACTTAAATTTAGAAAATGTAATTCTTATCGATGTTTAATATATTATCCTACTGATAAATCTCAAGTAAGTACCAAAGTTAAAATTATTGTTCACTTTTGTAAAATAAATAACACATATCTTTATTTATTCCAAAGGATGAAATAAAGATTAATGTTTATCACGAATTTCTTAAAAATGAATGAATGAATGAATGAATGAATTACTGAAAAGTAAATAATAGCTTAATCAAATGTATTTCTATGGCGAATAAATTACTTTAGAGATATCTGAGACTCAATAATAAACATAATTTTGTTCAAATAAATATTTTAAGAGCAGTAATGTAAGTATTAATCATAGTAAATCCATTTTTAATTCAATACACTCCCATACACTCTCTGTATAGTCCAATACATAGTCCAAAACAAGTGTGCTGTATACAATTGCAATATCTATTCTCGTTTGGTCTTTGTCTTGAAGAAGATGTACCAATAAAATGAAGCAAATGATTTGAAATCTGTTTTGAATGGGTGTAATACGTATATATATATATATATATATATATATATTAAGTTTCACGTTAAGAACTCAAAGAAGATAACATTTCTCAGCAAACGACAAGTAAGTGCGAATATAAATGAATGCTGAAATACTTACTAATTAATACATGTTATATAAATTACAGAATTTAAGTGAAAACTGTTTATGTGCTGAAAAGAAAAACCATTAATCATATACTCTAAAAAAAATATGTCCTGTTTGCTGCCAGAAGTTTCCTGTAATTACAAAAAATATGTTCTGACAAAGTTTTTTTTCGTAAATTACGCGTATTTTCTCAAATTACAGAAAATTTCTGGCAGCAAATAGGACATATTTTTTGCCGTGTAATTAATTTTTGCAATGACTACTCAGTTAAAATGAAGAAGTTAGGATTAGAGTCAATTGTCTACATTGCAATTTTGAAATGTTAGGTTGGTTTCTAAGTGTCTTTAATCTGATATATATATACAGGGTGGACAAAAATCCCTAGATATTTTAAAAATTCAAAAAATCTGAAAAATAACCGAAATAAAAAACGGTTTGCAGGTTTAGCGTTGATAGGTCACGGGATTATTTTTAAAGGTAAGAATAAAAAATAGTTCAAAAAGCAGCCGACAGATGGCGCTGGTACAGTCGATAACAGAAGTGTCCGAACACTAGCAAAAATTCTTATGTAAAAAAAGTACACTTCATACGGTTTTGTTAAATAAATCCGTGTCGAAACCTGTTCTTAGTCAGTGTAAGAACATGATTCGATAAGGATTAACAAAGCCGTATGAAGTGTGCATTTTTCCATAGGAATTTTTGCTAGTGTTCGGACACTTTTGTTACCGACTGCATACCAAAAATTTTTGAAGAGTTTTTTTTTTTTTTTTTTTTTTTTTTTTTTAATTAGCAAACATAAAATACAGGTACATTTAAATAAATGATAGTTATCGCAATAAAATTTAACCTTAATATTTAGCAATTAATAGATACGAAACAATGCCAACACAACAAAAATAGAACTGATTGTAACATATACAGGTAAGACCTACAAAAAAGTTGCGATACAGATTAAGAACCAATAGGAGACAAAAACAATTTGAATTACTTACACCGACATGAATAATAATAATAATGAAAAAAAAAAAAAAAAGACCCTTAAACTTAATGACGGAGAAAGTAAATAAAGGACCACAGAAGTAATATATATATATATATATATATATATATATATATATATATATACATATATATATTAAATTTGATAATGAATAAAAAAAATTATGCTATAATACTTATTTTAGCACTAAAAATTAAATTTCTAGCATATATTTTTTTTTTTTCGTATTTTATCTTTTATGTAATTTAAACAGGAGATGCGTAAAAAATAAAGTAACTTTTTTATTGAAAATTATTTCTATTTAATTTGGTGAACATATTACTTTAATTTTAAAAGCTATAATGATAAAAATTGTTATTTTTTTAAAGTGTCTAAAGCTTCAAATATCGATATAATGCAATAATTTTACACACTCCATAAATTACATTCATTCAATTATATTTAACTAAAATAAATTTATTTAGAGTTTTTTATAACTGGAAATCTAATTTTGCTACAAATTAATATCTTAATATTGAATATTCTTGAATTAGATAATTATGAATGACATTACATTACGTTGAATATATTTTATAAAAATATTCGGCATCACACTTAATAATATGAAAAATATCATATATTAGCTAATTAATATCTGAATGCTTCATATAATGTTATATTAAACGTAAATTTAATATATATATATATATATATATATATATATATATAATCGAACTTCCAAAAACAAAATTTTTAATTTATAAATTATAAATTATTCAAATTTATCTACACAATTTTAAATAAACATTAACTAAATATATTCTTAAATTTGTTGAAAAGTTACCATAAAGTTTTCCTTAAATTAATAAGCGACCTTGTTAAAGAATGTCTTCTAAATTAAGAAAATCTTTTATAGTACATAACAAGCACTCTTTTGAATGACATTAATGATATTCAAACACATTTTTTTTGTGTGTGTACTCGCTTTCGTTTATTAATGACACGTAATTGGACAAATGAAGACCTAACAATGGTTACACTTAAAACAAAATTATTTTTGAATAAGAGATGATTAATGATACTACACTTTTCTAAAGGAAATTATGACAGTAGAAATTGATTTTATTATAATTTGAAATAATAAATTAAATTGTAGCGGAGAACAAAGACCTTTTTAAAGTAAAAATGCAAATATTTAAGATTTTATTCAATAAAATGAAGTAGCGTTTAAGTGTGAAATTTCAAGAATAATTTTGAAATTGATTAACTTATTTTGTGTTTAGATATTTTTTAAGAGAAATTTTACGAATTTTTAAAGAATTTTTAAATTGTTTGATTTTTTTTTTTTTTCAGAAAATTTATTATTTCAGGAATTTTATTCTTCATAATAAGGAGGGACTTAATTTTATACGATGATCACAATTACGGTATGAACTATTCGGTTTGAGATTTTTTGTCACAGTTGTTTTGAGATAAAGAAAATAAAAACTCATCGAATTGAAACAATTAAAATAATTTACAGAAAATATAATTTAACAAAAAAAAATATATCGTGGCTACAATAACGTAATAATTTAAATATATATATATATATATATATATATATATATGTGTGTGTTTTTCTATTAAAACTTAAAAAATAAATAAATAAATAAATAAAATGTTAAGAAATGAATATATAAAGATAAATCATAAAATAGATAATCAAAAAAATATAGATATAAATTCTGTGTTACATAAACATATCGCTTTGGATCAGCTTTGGTGTATGACGATTGAGGTTGCCCAGCAAGTCCGTGACAGCATCAAAGCAGTCTCTCCGGATGATTCACAGTCTGATTTCAAGGAAAAGAAGAAAAATCTGACAGAAATCACAAGGAGATTACGCAATTTTAAAAGTAGTAAAGAAGCTAAGGATAAGAGGACTAAGTAATGGGGCCTGTGGAAGTGACGGACATTTCATGGGAAACTCCCCAATACGACAAACTAATAAAAATAACCAGATTTTACTTTCATCGCAGGGAAACTAAGAAAAGACATTCTCGCAGGGCGGAGGATGACAGAAATTATAGAGCCCCTTTTTACAGTGTTTGCTGTTTCTTCGATGAGGTGCAACAATAATAAACTTTATGTTTATGGACAAGTTAATAATATTCCCTGCCGCATGATTCTTGGCACTACAGCCAACGTGACTATCTTAAAACAAATGTTGCTCAGGAACTTAAAGGGGAAGTTATCTGGAAGTCGCCCTATATTAAATTCCAGACTGTGACCTGCGACGAAATTAAAATTCATGGAAAAATGAACTTTGTTATCATATTTAGAAATGACAATTACAAACATGTGGCTTATATAGCGAATATAAATATCCTTGATTTCTTGAACTTGATTTCCTCAGAAAATATATTTTTAAATTGGAAGACTTAGCTGTGTATAATTTTGAAAATAACTTTGACATTAAATTAATATGTCTCATAACAGTGAAATCGTAAATTTCCGTCCCTCTACATGTTCAGACGATAGTTTCCGAGACACCTCCTAAAGAACAATTTATCTGTTATGAACTGATTGAATACCTGAATTCAGAGAACAGCCTAAAAGGAGTTCTGGTAGCTTAATATCTCGTTGGCATATCAAAGAGTATTATTGCTGTGAGAGTCGACAATGTAAGTGATAAGTCTAAAAGTAAATGTCTGTACTGTTGTCATAGGAAATTTATGGCCAAGAATATGTCCTTGCCTACTGGAGTGAATGTTTGTCTAAACCGGATAGAAACTACTAAATAACCAGGAAAGAACTTCTCGCCTTTGAAAAGGCCATAGAACATTTTCATCATTATCTCTATTGTAAAAGAATCCTGCTCCGGACTGATAACACATCTTAAACGTGGTTGCTAAATTTCAAATATACGTAAGGCTAAATTACCCGGCTAACACAACGCTTCTAGGAATACGAGTTCGAAATACGCAGTCGTAAAGGAGCTCTACATGGAAATGCAGAAGCCTTTTCACGGTAACACTGCTCAGAATATTACAAATAGTGCTCTAGAGCCAAAGAAACACCAGCCGATAAATCCAGTGGTTTGCTAAACTACAGTTTCAATGCCATTGAAACAGAATCCGTAGAGCTATAAGAAAATTAGACAAGCCCAGTTAGAATATCTTGACATAAAATCAATACTACAATACAAGGAGAGGTCCAACAACAGACCTACGTAATAGGACATTTCGAAAGTTTGTTCATCACGAAATGTTACTAGGCCCTCTGGGCCCTCTGGCCTCGTATTAGAAACGACGTATTGTGGAGAAAAAGGGCAGTCTAATGATGGAAGGAATTTCAAGTGGCAGATCAAGTGTTACCAAGATCAAGTATTTCAGACGTTCTAGAGCAACTGCATAATAGCCTTACTAGGGGCCATTTTGGAGTGACGGAAATTATCCAGATATTTCGAGAACGCTTTTATTGATTAGAGGCAAGGAATAATATTGAGAAGTGGTACAAATGTTGTGACGCATGTGCGGCTCGTAAAGGCCCGGAGAAACAAATTCGAGGAAGATAGCATCAGTAAAATAGGAAAGCACCATTCGTGTGGATCACAAAGATTGGAACTTGAAATTGCCGTTATGCCTGCATGTATATCGAAAGACTATCCACGAAATAATTGGCATAGAAGCTTTTGGGATGTAAACTTCCTCTTCCATGTGATCTCGTGTTTTGTTGTCTACCAGATGCGCCTTCATCGCCGGTGAAGTACATCCAAGACCTCTCGGCACGATTTGAAGATGTACACAGCTTTTCTCGGGAACGGATTCTCATGGCAACGGAGAGAATGAAGACAAAATATGACCTAAAGTCTACATACCCCGAATTCAAGGAACTGGGTTTGGCTGGGAACCCAGTTCGACGTAAAATATTCTATTCCAAGCTACTGTGTAATTGAATCGGTCCCTGCACAGTCCTAAAAAGACTGAACCGACGTTGTTGAGAGGATTACTAAATTACCTTCATCAAAACCGAAGGTGATATTAGGCGAAAGGTCATTATAATAGGGTAGCCTCATATACATTAGCATCCAAAAGTGTTCGTACACTTACGATTTTCAATGAAATATGGCTATCCATTAATTAAAATTAATATTTCAGAATGAGTATTTAATAATAAGATCTATCATCTATTCTTAACAAAACTACATGAAATATTTTAAAACATTGTAAAACTCTATTTTTATGAAACTAATAATTAAAAAATAACAAAAACTTTACCTCGCAAAACCATCGTATACTTGTAAAAATTCTCAAAAGATTAGTAAATATTCTAATTTTTCATTAAATTAATATTTAGTAGGGTACTCTTTGGCATCTACAACAGCTTTTTAACATCTGTTAATATATTGGAGTGTGTGTGTTTATTTATTTTATTTTATTTTTTTTTTGTAATTTCTACATCAATATTCACCCATTTTTCCATAATATATTTTTTAGTTTGCTTTTTGTGTGAATGTCGTGTTTTCGAACTCTAATTTCTATTTCTCTCCAAATGTGTTTTATGGGCTTTAAATCTGGCGACTGAGGGGGAGTTTTCAAAACGTGTGGACAATTATAGAGACACCAGAGGAGAACGTTGAGAACAGTGTACTTAGGATCATTATCTTGATAAAATACAAAGTTGTTTCTAATACTCACATTTTGGGCTCATGAATTTAATTTGTCTTTTAAAATATTTATATAAACAGTATGATGCATTATGCCATCAATAAATGCCAAGTCCTAATGCTGACATGCACCCCCACACAAAGACAAGTCTCCCACCACGCTTAACTGTTTCAACTAAAATATTACTATTAAGTTCCTCATTTTTTCTTATCCATATAATTATACACCCTTTGAAACCCAAAATGTTAAACTTGCTTCCTCGGCAAATACGTTTGTGCCTTATTTATCATTGATAGTGTTAAGGAAAGCCCAACCTTTTTGTTTTTCTTACTCATAAAATATTTTCTACGAGCAGAACCTGTAATAGCCTATGTAATTCTGTAATCCAGCTGCTCTGAGAACTCGTCGAACAGTTTCAGCTGAAATTGAAGTAGAAAAGTTTTCATTATATTTTGAAGAAGCTTCTACAGCACTAAAACGTGGATTTTTTTTTTTTTTTTAATTTTATAATTATAAATCTCTGATCAAGTTTTGTTAACTTTGCCGGACGACCTCTTCTTACTTTGTTTTCGATCCGATTTTCGTCTTTAAAGCGTCTTATCACATACTGCACAGTCCAATGGAAAAATATAAATTATTTCTCAATATTCCGAATTCATTTACCACTACTATGATTAAAAATAAACAATTTTCGAATGCTTTTTGTTGTTTTTGTACAGTCGGTAACAAAAGCATCTGAAACTAGCAAAAATTCTTATATAAAAAAAGTACAGTTAATACTGTTTTGTTAAATAAATCCTTGTCGAAAAATGTTCTTAGACTGGCTAAGAACATGATTCGATAAGGATTTATTTAACAAAACAGTATTAACTGTACTTTTTTTTACATAGGAATTTTTGCTAATGTTCGGATACTTTTGTTACCGACTTTACGAGTATGAGCCATTTTTAAATAATAAATAGAATATTACAGAAATTATTAGCGAAAATTAAAGCCAGACGGTATTTTAAATGCCACCATAATACAAAAATAAAAAAAAAAAAGCGCCAGAAGATAATTACAATTGTGAATTTATCTGAAAATATTTCAGTGTACGATGACTTTTATTAGATAAAGTGTTTGTTACTTTTGAACCACTGGTTACTTAAAAATAAAGTTTTAATAGTTTTTAAAATATTTCATGTAGTTTTGTTAAGAATAGATTATAGATCTTAATATTTAAATACCCATTCTGAAATATTAATTTTAATTAATGGATAGACCCCCTATTTCACTGAAAACCGTAAGTGTACACACACTTTAGGGAACCACTGTACAATCGGTAACAAAAGTGTCCGAACACTAGCAAAAATTCCTATGTAAAAAAGGTTTTGTCAAATAAATCCCTGTCGAATCCTATTTATAGTCAGTGTAAGAACATGATTCGATAAGGGTTTATTTAACAAAACCGTATGAAGAGTACTTTTTTCACATGGGATTTTTTGCTAGTGTTCGGACACTTTTGTTACCGACTGTATATGGTCGTTAGCATCTGTAAATTTGCGATTTTTATTTCTTAATAATATATTTCTTAATAATGTAAGAAATTTAATTGCTTAGTTTTGTAATCTATATTGTTATTTTATTGTTGCATGTAATTTAGTTTTGCATTCTAAATTTTATAGTTTTTTAGGTTTATATAAATGTACAGTCGTCAGCAAAAGTATCCGAGCACTAGAAAAAATTCCTATATAAAAAAGTGCACTTAATACTGTTTTGTTAAATAAATCCTTGTCGAATCCTGTTCTTAGTCAGTCAAAAGAACATGATTCGAGAAGTATTTATTTAACAATACCGTAAGTGTACTTTTTTTACATAGAAACATTTGCTAGGGCTCGGATACTTTAGCTGCCTACTGTATAGTTCTGTATACACGTAAAGTTTTTTTAAGTCAAGTTATAAAATGGTCATTTTCTTCGTTTCTAGATTGTTTTGGCATTGAAATTGTTTATTTTTCTTTGAAAAGCCGTTAAAAAACTTCATCAGGAATGAAATTGCCTTGGCGAAAAATTTGGCGAATTTAACGTATGTTGACTTTTTTTTGGGGGGGGCGACTTTGACGAGAAAAGCCTTATTATCGACATACCAATTACCTAAGCTGTAAATCTAATATTTCGCAAAATACGAGAAAACCTGAAAATATATGAGGCTATATAAAGCAATCCCAGTTCTATCACTGGATTATTAGAAAAACATGTGCTTGAACTGCTTGAAGCTCTGGCAGAGCCTCTGTTATAGATTAATGCTAATATACTGCACATTATGCTTATAGTACAGTTTATTCTATGATTTTTGCTGTCAATTGGCATTTAAGCTGTATACTCTGGTAAGACTGAAGTTACTTGGTGAACAGACATGTAATCTTCTGGAATATTCTGTAAATAAAATTTAAGCCTCTGAAAGTACTGTCATTTATTCACGGACAGTTCAAGAACACTGAGTTCGCAACAATATATATCTCTCTATATATATAAATGTTGCTGGTTCAGTAGAAGATAAACCTATTAAAAATATCTCGGAAGAGACACGACAGCTTATGGAAAACAGAAAGAAAATTAAATATAACGAGAAAAATATTACAGTAGATGTGGAATTTTTAGAACTATGTAAAACTGTGAGGAAAAAGATTGTAGTGGACACCAGGAAATTGAATTGTAATATGATCCAACAAACCATTGAAGAAAATAAAGGTTTGAAGATTGCAAAGAGAAATCTGACGCTTGGTAGGAAAATAATCCTAGCTTTGAAGACAAAAAAGTGAAATATCACTTGGAATCAAGAGAAAATTCTAAAAGAAGCAGCACATTTTTATTCAGAATTCTACAGCTTACCTGAACAACTCAGTCGTTCACGGACCTCATTAAACACAGACGACGCTGCACCTGCAGTATTGAAAGAAGAAATAGCTATGGCAGTAAATGTAATGGAAAATGGAAAAACATCAGGAGAAAACAAATTCACTGTGGACATTTTAAAAGAAGCAGGGAATGAAGCCACTGAAGATTTTACTGAATTATTCAACAAATGTATAACATTATGCTATGTTTCTAAGGGCTGGAAAAATGCCATCATAATCTTACTCTTTAAAAAAGGAGATGTTAGAAACCATTGTCCAATCAGCCTGTTCTCAGTTTTGTTTAAAATTCTAATGAAAATTTTGACAAACCACATACAAACACAATTAGATGATGCGCAACCTAAAGAACAAGCAGGATTTTGAAGTAGTTTTAGTACCATCGACCAGTTCATGCAATTAAAGAAATTACTGAAAGAGTTAATGAATACGAACTCTCTCTGTGAGTGTCTTTTGTGGACTACGAAAAAGATTTGACTCCGTATCCTCACTAGCACTTATGGATGCAGTAGGGAATACTAATATTAACTCAGTATATATTCACCTTATTGGAAACATTTATAAAAAAGCAACAGCCAAGTTAAAACTCCACAAAACGAGTAATGCAGAAAATTAGAAGTGATGTGAGACAAGGGGACACAACAACTGTCCCAAAACTCTTTAATGCAATTCTTCTATAAGTTAAAAAATGAATTGGGAACAGAAAGCCATAAAAAATGATGATAAGTTTATAAAAATTTTGGAATATGCGGTTGATACTGTTCTACTTGCTTCCTCATTTGAGGATTTGCAGGAAATGAATAGGGAATTAAACAAAGAAAGAAAGCTCGTTGGACTGAAAATAAACCTCAGCAAGACATTATGCCACATTCTTTTGTTTCTCCACTGAAGATATGGATGAATTAGAAACGGTATGCAGTTATAATTATCTGGGACAAATACTTACGATGAACAGGAACATCATGGAAGAAATTAACAACTTAGTTAAACATGCATGGAGAGCATTCGGGAGACATAGCACTGTATTGAAAGACGATCACACAATTTGATTGTAAAGAAAATATTTTGATCAGTGTATTTGATAAAGACTTTTGACAAAAGGACAAACTTTAGACATCTTATTAAGCAGAAAGTCAAACAATGAAAGCATTTAAGTTTTGAGTTTAAATAAAAATGATCTGATTAGTGACTAAATCTGTTGACTCAAGTGAATACGAACGATTTTAAACTTAATGATAACATTTATTCAAAGCTACATTTATATATATAACAATAATTAACAGCAATTATATTCAAGAATTATATTAACAAAAAACGTAATTCAAGTTAATTTTTTCATATTTATGTTTCAACATAATTCACATGACATGGTAACAAACTTTCTTGAAAAAACGTTCAATAAGATAACATCATAGTTCTTGGAAAGGGAAAAAAAATTAAAGTAGATAGAATAAAGTCAAATTAAATTTACATTTTTAATATGACGACCGACGATGAAACCATTGAAAAACAATGTAATATTTCTAGGTCGCCAAGTTGACCATAAAAAACGAAAAACTTGATTTAAATATATATCAGTAGAAATGAAAATATCTGCCCATAAATATTGATTAATTCAACTAATTTAAATACTGAATGAACTTCAGGGTTACCAAGTTGTCCACTGAGTTATAACAGCGAAACTTTAATACAACTCTTCGATGAACCAACACACTTCACCTCACGGTCACCCTGTTGACCAATGAGGAAAAAACTGACGTTAAAGGTTTACATTTCATAGTCTCCAGGCTGACCAATGAGGCTAAACAAAGATTGTATCAGTCAGAAGGAAAACTTTCAGCTTTATCATTGAAGAAATTCAGCAAAAATCAACTTTAAACAAAATTAACATCTTGGGAAAAAAAACGAATTTTTAATTCATAATAAACTTTAACTATATTACTATTCAAGTAAACTAAAAAACAATTCGGCATATTAATTCCTTAAAAATATTTCAAACTCTTTACTAATGAAAAACATTTTAAAACTGTTTGTTAGACCAGCTCACTATCTCCACACCAAAACAACTCTTATTGATGCTCAACCAGCATAACTATTGCAAAGCTGTTCAACTGCAAAATACGATAGACATCGCGCTCTGTTATACTACTTACAGAACGTCACATTTGCATAAATCTATCAAAACATCGATAACATTTAAAACATCGATGATGACGCTTCCTTGTGGCCAAAGCCAAAACATTCATGTAAATTAGATCAAATAATTATGACTCGATGGCAACAACTAAAATAGAAATATTAGAACTGCTGATAATGGCAACGACAAAAAGTAAACAAAGATCGATGATCGACGTTGAGTAGCGTGTGTTAAATATGAAGAACTTAATAAAAAGAAGAAATAATAACCAGACTTAATAAAGTTAAATTCTTTCAAGTAAAAGTGAGTAAAAACTTTTAAGTTTAATATATATTTAAGAAAAAAAAAAAGAACTGTTTTTAATTTAAATGTGAGGACAAATGATTACATTAGTGCCCCCCACCGACATATGTAAAGGGAAAAAACATTTCATTATAAGCCAATTTACACATTAGTATAAAAAACTCTTAATAAAAACGAAGCAGTATATTTACTATAACAATATCTAAGAACGAATGTAACAATAACTATAATAAGCAACAAGAGTCGTGTGCATATTCAATTATATCCAACACACTAAATCTTAAAGTTCGTAACATGAGCAAAAGAAATGTGCACCAATAAATAGTACGAAAAAACCTGACAATAAGTCAACATAGAAAAAATGTACTATGAAATGTACATAGAAAAAAATCTTTAATTTCAATGTAGAAAAAATAGTAGTTAAATTTTATTTTTATAATTGGTTACCCCCCTTTAATTAGAATTTACATTAAATAAGTTTTCTCCACAATGCAAATGTACAAAATATTATATAATTCAATACAATTCAATGTAATATGGAAAAAAAAAATAGATGTAATTTATATGCAAGATAAATGCTTTGCAATAGAATACTAATATATACAAATTTATAAAGATTCAAAAAAAAAAAATAAATAAATAAAAATAAAAATAAAAAACTAAAAAACTAAAAAGACGATAAATTATATACAACACATATACGCAAGGCCTTGTGATTCACACTCATACTATAAGTTCATACATATATACAAAGATATCCGCAAGGTGAAAAAGAGGAGTTTAACCATTAGAATTTTCAATGAAAACTACATTTATAAATATTAATAGATCATTTTTAATAAGCGGCGTCTTGAATGGGTCGGCAAGATTTAACTTAGAAGAAATATATTGATGATTAAATTTACGTTCATCAAAACAATCACGAATAAAAAAGAGTTTTATAATAACATGACGTGTATGGAAATTTTCTATTCTAGATTTAGTGAAGCGAATGTCAGCCTGATTATCAGCAAACAAGCTTGGTATATCAAATTTTTCATTTATGAGGGCATTCAAGTAATATGTTAGAAAACCAGTCTTGTTTTCTAACACAATCACACACAGAAATAAATTCTGATTCAGTTGTGGAAATAGTTACCCCCCTTCTGCTGCTTTTTTTTTCACTACGAAACAGCAGCAATATCCAGAAGCACTAACTGACAAACTTCCATAGCGAAATAATAGCCCTTGTTAGAAGCGAAGTCTGCGTCACAATATGAATTAAGTTTATTATTTTTACAGTTTAAGTGGTGTTTATAATTACTGGTGAATTTAATATAACTTAACAGTTAAAGCAAAAAAAAGTTAGTGTGATATGCAATATCGGACTTGGTGTGATTTGCAATAAAAGAAATACAACACAATAAATTTATATATGGCAAATTTGATGCTCCATCAATATCCGCCTGAACAACTGGATTGCGAAACCTTTCATTAATTTCTTCAATATACTGGTTCTGATGGATCAAAACACCAATATCTGTATACTCAAACTCCACACCCAGCTGTTTACGGGTGATACCTAAAACCTTTAAATCAAACTTTGACTTTAAAAAATCTAGAATAATCCAAGTTTGTGACTCTGTTCTAGCGAAGATGACAATATCATCAACGTAAACCAATAAAACCAAAAATCAAAATATGTATATGCACAATTACAATTATCAAATTTATTAAAACCAAGTTCCAACAATATTTTATTTAATTCATAAAACCATAATCTGCCAGACTCATGCAACCTGTACAATGCCCTGTCTAATTTACAGATCTAATCTTCTTTGCTTTTTCTGCAAAATCAATTGGTTGTCTCATGTAAATGTCGTTCTTTAATGGAGCGTACAAATAATCACATTTAACATCGCATTGTACGTTAACCAAACAGCAGTATGAGACCAGCAGAGCAAAGAAAATCCTGACAACAGAAAAGTTTATTACCGGCGAGAAAGTCTCTCGTCGTAAGACTCTCCCTGAACCTGCTTGAAACCTTGCGCAACCAATCTAGTCTCGTATCTACTGTGGCACCAGACTCGTCACGCTTGACTGTATTGACCCTGCGGTTTCCTTACGCAGTCTTACTTTCAAGAAGCCTTACTAAATGCCATACTTTTCTAGTAGCCATACATTCCAATTCTTTTAACTAGCCTCATGCCACTTTTCAACCTGGGCAGATTTTAAAGCCTGCTTATACGTTCTTGGGACCAACACTTCTAGTCAACTAATGGTGCTGGACACGGACCCTAACAGCACAGTTAGGCTTAACCTATCCAGAGTACATCTTAAGGACGTTTCTGGGACGTCTTTTCATCCAGAAGACATCTTGAAGATATCCTGGGGATGAGATGTGCTGTCTGGGGAAGGTATAATGTTTGGATTTACCACACCAGAAAAACTATTAAACTTGGAAAAGTAGAAATCTGCGGGGTTATAAACAATTCCATTCGCCACACAAAACTTTTCGATGTCATTTGGAGACCTTTGTGGTAACTTCTTGCCTTCTGCATCAGGGTAATAATAGATATCAATTTTATTTCCTTTTGGCCTGGGCACCACTTTTCTAAACCAGATGGGATTAAACATCCAATTTGGAGACGATGAAGTTTGAGAAGGGGCAGGACATGAATGGGGAACGGTGTGAACGGCATCCTCAGTCTCACTAGGCATGACACAAGAAGTACCAGGCTCTGGATCAGGATGATGAGACTTATCAACAGGCTGTGTTAGATAAGACTAATGTTGGTGTATGTCCTCTGGGACATACACCAGCTCGAAAGAAGAGTCGCTCATCACCGCTCCACTGCATGGAAAATCACAGCGTTCAACAAAAGAAACATTTATTCTTCCGACGACTTTTTTCTCGTCTTCTAACAAGACCCTATACCGAAGGGTACGCAAAGCGTATCCCACAAGTACAAAACGCTTAGCCTTTGAGACTAACTTGTGTTTCCGCCTGACCTTAGGAACACCGAAATAAGTTAGAGTACCAAATGGCCTCAAATGTCGTACAGATGGCTTATTACCCGAATAGAGTTCCAGAGGGGTTTTTGTATGTTTACCATGACAAATCCTGTTCCATGTATAATTAAAGTGCATACTTGCTTCAGGCCAAAAATTGGCAGACAATCCACTGGATTTCAGCATTGCCCGAAAACAATTCCTCATAGTCTGGTTAAGCCTTTCTCATATACCATTCTGCTATGGCGTGAAAGTGTTTGTCAGCTCATGGATTACACCAGTCTCATTACAAAGACCCTGTATCGGTCATTCTAAACTCCGTGCCATTGTCAGTGCGTATGGTTTTTAACTTAGTATCTAGGAACCTTTCAGTCCACGAAACATGTTTTTTAAAAATATCAAAAATCAAGGACTTTTCTTGAATAGGGTAAACAGCCGACTTGCCAGAGAAATCATCTATAATGGTCAGAAAAAAAGTTCACCTTTTTTACCAGGTACTTTAATAGGACCCTAAGTATCAAGAAAGAGTCTGTCCAAAGGCTTTTTAGAAGAAGAATGACCTAAAGATTTGAAAGAGCTCGATTTTGCTTACTTAAATGACAGGGATCACAAAAGAAATTATCTACAGATTTTTAATTGGGCAGACCTTTTACAGCAGAATTACGAATAGTGTTAAAACTAAGTTCAGGACTTATATGATCATAACATAAATGTCATGTCTCAAAATTATTTACATTGGCAGTTTTATTAGTAGGCGAAACTGGAATTTCAGAATCAACATTTTCATTCTCATTCTGCTCCCATTCAATTTAACACTATGCCTGCCCTAATAACTTTTGGAAAAGTATAGTAGATCCCGTCATAAAGTTTAGCAGATAAAAGAAAATAAACAATCTTGTCGACCACATTCAGTTTGCCAGCTTTATCAATAAATTTTGCCCCACCCTGGTCGAATCTAGAAAGATTTTTTCTTAAATTAGGTGAAAAATGAACATTCCATAATTTAATTTCTACACCATCAAAGTGTAATTTAACTTCACCTTTACAACTAATATGAAAATTAACTCCGTCAACAGCCACGTGTAATTCATCACCTGTAACTTCAACAAAATTGATAAAAAGAGTTTTATATTTAGAAACTGATGAGAGGACGCTGTGTCGAGAGCCCAGCACTCTCTCGATAAAAACTGCCAAGGTTTGCCTCAGCTATAAAATTTTGAGCTTTACGGGAGGTGGGAGGGGGGAGTTTTATCATGTTTTGACTGTCGACAAGAGCCACCCCTCCTGACAAATTTATTTTTATTTGGCTTCTCCTTTGCAGCATTTAAGTCATTACCAAGCTTAATCCGACAACCTTTTATAACATGACCCTTTTTTCCACACTTCCAGCAAGTAATAACAGATTTTCTTTTAAATTTTACATTTTGGGCCTCGATAGAATATTCAACCTTACACTTATCTAAAGTCCTTAGCTAAGTCGCGTCTCCTCTTAGCAAAGCTCAAGAACTATATTTTTAATAGAAAAGTCCTCATCGAGCCATCTGAAAATTTGCTGGACGATTTGATCAAACTTATCAGGCAGGTATCTTAAAATTTGAAAACAATTGTACTCAACATTAATAGATTTACCAATAGCTTTTAACTGGTCTGATATTTTAGAAATTCTTGCTGCAAAAAGACCTATAGATTCGCCAGGTTCCAAAAAACATGTCATTAATCCTGAAAACAATTTCATATGATGTGACCTACTATCTGATTGGAAATTGACATTAATAATTTTCCAGGCTTTTGAGGGGTCAGTACGGTCACTAATTAAACCATGGAATTCAGGTTTTATATTCAAATACAAAAATGATATGGCAGATTTCTGCCTTCTTTTAAAATCATTTACTGCTTCCTCAGTTACCGAATCGCTTAACGCAGGTTGCTTTTCGTCAACTATGACAATTTCATAAGTATTCCTTTCCATTAACAAAAACTTTATGTCACATTTCCAACCAGCATAGTTGGTGGAATTCAACTTCTCAATTTGAGGAGATACATAATATGCCATTTTTAATTTAATGAGTCAACAAAAAACCAGACAAATCTTAAAAACACATAAACCTATTTAAATTTTAGCCCATAACCAAATGATAAAGACCTTTAACAAAAGGTCAAACTTTTAGAAATCAGTGCCCCCCACCTCAACAGTAAAGGGAAAAAACATTTCAATATAAGTCAATTTAAACATTAGTATAAAACACTATTAGTAAAATGAAGCAGTATAATAACTATAACAATATCAAACAACGAATGTAAGAATAACTATAATAAGCAACAAGAGTCGTGTGCATACTCAGTTATATCCACCACACTAAATGTTAAAGTCCATGACATGAGCAAAAAACACGTTTAAATTTAATGTACTACATGTAAGATAAAAAAGAAATGTTTTTATTTTAAATGTGAGGACAAATGATAATGTTATTAGTATTTTATCTCTTTTAACTTATGTTTCAGAAACTTACATATTAACATGTAAAACTATACAAAAACTTCAAACAGCCCAGAAAAGCAAGGGCAGATGCATGCTAGAATTCACCCGAAGAGACAGGAAGCGAAAAACATGGATTAGAAAGTAAACCAAAGTTACTTATATTATTTCTCGATTCAAGAAGTTGAAATGGATCTGGGCTAGGCACCTTGCGAGAAGAAATGAGGATAGATGGACCACCAAAGTCTTATTTTGGATATCAAGTGATAAGAAAAGACCGATGAAAAGACCACTGTGTCGTTGGAGAGAGGAAATTGTAATGTTTGGAAGAGCAGAATGGAGAAGAATTGCAGATAGCAGGGCAGTTTGGAATCACCTAGGAGAGGCCTTCATCCTACAGTGGATTGATAGATTCTGAAATTTATGATGATGAGGACGATGATTATACATATGTGTGTGTGTGTGATAAATGAAATATAGAATGAATAAAAATGAATGACGTGGATTTGATTTATGCAAATGCGACGATAAGGATCCTGATGTAAAGACGAACTTGTATTATATTTTTTTTTCCAAAATTATACAGATGCAGTTTATTTTTTATTGGAAAAATAAATAAATAAATTAATTAATTAAATTAATTAATTAATAAACATGTGCGCACTTTTGTTTAGCGAGATTTTTAGCTACATTTTAAATAATTTTATTGAATGAAATGTATTTTTGAAGGCTGAAATTGATCCCTTTTATAATTTTCCAGCATACATTTTCGATATCACAAAAACATGAAAATTTGAAAATAAATAAGTGTATTATTTTTTCGCAGCAAAATAAATTAACTTTGCATCCAAAACATTATCTATAAACATATATAAACAGTTTTTGTAGAAAATATGTTTTAATCAATAACATTTACATATACATTAGCATTCAATTATCGTTCAAGTACAGAACTTGTCAAAATAGTTTTCTTTTTCTTTTTATCAAAACATTTTCAATTAGAATTTCATTTCAATAAAGGAAAAAAAAAAGTGAATAATGGATATAAAAGTTCTGTATTTCTATATAAAGGAAAGGGAAATTGAATGGGGTTCTGTCAATGAGTTTGAATAGAATAAATGCTTTATATACACGAAAAAAAATGTGATTAAAACATTTAATTTTATAAAATTCTGGTTTAGGATTTTTAGATATTATAACCAAAACAGTTTAAAAAATTTCGCTTTATTGTGCATAATTTATATTCTTTCAAGGAGTTTCTACAGACATTTTTACATGTTATGTAAACGTACAAATCAATTATTTTATCGATCAACCCAACTTGCAAGATTTATTCAATAAAAATTTTGTTTAAAATAAAGGGTGATTAAATTATCATTTAAGAACTCTTTTAAAAGGTAATTTTGTTTAACATTCATGTAAAATTAATGCGTGCATGATTAGAAATTTTCAAAAGGTTTTGGTAAAGTTTGTCAGTCTAATGCTTGATCACCTGATATTAAGATATAAAGGATATTAATAGAAAAAATTCCTAAATTCCTAAATAGATTGATAAAAAATATTCACTGGACAGGTATTATTTTTTTTAATGTGCTTTCAAATAAATCTTATTTAATTCAATAAAGAATTGTTGATTATAAATATTTTAAAGTAAAACTTAATAATTAAATACAAAGCACTTAGTAAATTATTGTTGTTTAATCAAAAGGTTTTCTTATACGGATGGTAGTCCTAGAATATCGTTGAAAGTCGACTGTTTCAAAGATATGAAAGCTTGCATACATGTGCATTGAAATGTATCAATAATTAATATATTAAACATTTCTCGAAAACTATAAAATAATAATAATAATAATAAATTCAAAATTTAATTTTTTTCTGAAATTTTTTTAAATGTTCCATGAGACTGAGATTTTAAACTCACTCTGAGCTCTACATCATTATAATTATATTACCATACATTTAATTTTCACTGAAATATGAGAATTTGATATAAAAAGTTTTTCATTACGCTGCAATATTTTATAGCGCAGGTTGAGAGCTATATACAGAAGGCAACTTATGTTAAAACTTCATTTGAATAGAGCGAAAATTAAAAATTTATCGCCAAAATTATGAACTAGATTTTAGGTATTTTCTATGTGTTCCACTCCCATAAAGCATTTTCACATGTCATGTATTTAATTTAAATTTGTATTTATTTCAGCCATATTATGCAAAATGATTTTTATAAAAAATAACCTTTTATGAACTCACAAATCTTAGTAAATAAATAAATTTTACGTTAGAGTTACAAGCTCGCAGCTCTTCGATTAAAATAAAATTCAACTTATTGTTTTGGCAATCACTTTCCATATATGCATTCTATTACAACGAACTTTTGATTTAAGTTGTATTGTATATCTTATTTTCAACCAGTATCTATAATAATAAATGGAAAGGTTTGTCTGTCTGTCTGTCTGTTCTTTTATACGTTCAGCCCCTACTGAACGCAGAAACACAAGAATTGACATACGGATGCTCTGGAGCCTTTCCGATGTTTTCCTCGAAACAGAATTTAAAAATCTTAATTAGTTTCCGAGATATTAATTAAAATGTTGACCCATGTCGATCGAACCATGAACAAAAATCCTTATTGCTTAAAAAGAGGCATTCTATCAGCATTCAGCAGACGATTTTAACGGCTGTCTCGAAAGGAAACAAAACAGGTGCAAGTCATTAATGTCACATGATCTTTAACTGGGGTTAAAAATTGCAAATTTCAAAGTGCTTCAAATTTTCTTTTTCGCACACAACACTTAATATACAACCTTTTCAGCACAAAACCAACCTGCAGTTAAAATTTCATCAATTTTCATTAATAAACAAAGCAGTTACATTTTAATTGCAAAATAAATTTTATTCTAACACGTAATCCATCTTTCAATAGACGATAGAAGTTTCCATAGCAACAAAATACATTTGAAGGAACTAAAAAATACTTTTTCTTTTTCTTTTTACTTCCATTACCCGACTACCGTGGTATATACATAGAATTATAATAAAGGAAGAAGGAGCATAAGTGTTTCTAATAAGCTGTTGTGTTGCCACAACAAACAGCGATATTATTCTTCTTCTATGGCCCTTCTTTAAGGTTTTGAGTAGCAAAAGTAGCTTTCGCTGGCATTTCACTAGAAGGGGTTTGTAAGCATTAAGAGTATTGTCATGCTCCTTCTTCCTAATTATTATTCTATGGGTATATATAGGTTTTGGGGAAATAAAAAATATTTATTTTTCTTTTTACTTCCATTAATAAAACTACCGTAGATAATGGAATTAGAGATTTCACGTGATTTACATGTTTTAGAATGTCCTGAGTAGGTTTTTTTTTTGTATCTCAGCTAAAATTTCGATATTTCAAATTCCAATTAAATTATTTTTAATACATCATTCGAAAGATATTTTAAAGTTGTTTTAAATTATCGAAAGTTTTCCCCAGATTTACACGTTTTGAGGTCTCCTGAATTAGTTTTCTTTTGTATCTCAGCTACTAATTAAAATAATTTCATAAGTAATGTATCATTAGAAAACTTTTTTGATTTGGAATCGAACAGTGGAATACAGAAATTTGTACCGCAAGATGGCGCTGTAATATTTTAAAATTTCAATATTTCATTATTTCAATTTCTAATTATGATTAAATTATTTTGAATACATCATTCGAAAGATATTTTAAAGTTCTTTTAAATTATCGAAAGTTTTCACCAGATTTACACGTTTTGAGGTGTCCTGAATCAGTTTTCTTTTATATCTCAGAAATTAATTAAAAAAATTTCATAAGTAATACATCATTTGAAAGCTTTGTTGACTTGATACACATTTTAAAGTACTTTTACATTATCGAAAATGGAATTCGAGATTTCACCCGATTTACACGTTTTGAGGTGTCTTGATTAGGTTTTCTTTTGTATCTCAGCTACTAATTAAAATAATTTTATAAGTAATACATCATTAGAAAGCTTTTTTGATTTGGAATCGAACAGTGGATTAGAGAAATTTCTACCGCCAGATGGCGCTGTAATACTTTCAAATTTCTATATTTCAATTTCTAATTATGATTAAATTTTTTTTAATGCATCATTCGAAAGATATTTTAAAGTTCTTTTATATTATCGACAGTTTTCACCAGATTTACACGTTTTGAGGTCTCCTGAATTAGTTTTCTTTTGTATCTCAGCTACTAATTAAAATAATTTCGTAAGTAATACATCATTAGAAAGCTTTTCGAACAGTGGAATACAGAAAATTGTACCGCCGGATGGCGCTGTAATATTTTAAAATTTCAATATTTCAATTTCTAATTATGATTAAATTATTTTTAATACAGCATTCGAAAGATATTTTAAAGTTCTTTTAAATTATTGAAAGTTTTCACCAGATATACACATTTTGAGGTGTCCTGAATCAGTTTTCTTTTGTATCTCAGCTACTAATCAAAATAATTTCATAAGTAATACATCATTGGAAAGCTTTTTTGATTTGGAATCGAACAGTGGAATACAGAAATTTGTACCGCCAGATGGCGCTGTAATATTTTAAAATTTCAATATTTCAATATTTCAATTTCTGATTATGATTAAATTATTTGTAATACATCATTCGAAAGATATTTTAAAGTTCTTTTAAATTATCGAAAGTTTTCACCAGATTTACACGTTTTGAGGTGTCCTGAATCAGTTTTTTTTTAGTATCTCAGTTATTAATTAAAAAAAGTTCATAAGTAATACATCATTTGAAAGCTTATTTTAGTTGATACACATTTTAAAGTACTTTTACATTATTGAAAACGGAATTCGAGATTTCACCCGATTTACACGTTTTGAGGTGTCCTGATTAGGTTTTCTTTTGTATCTCATCTACTAATTAAAATAATTTCATGAGTAATACATCTTTTAAAAGCTTTGTTGATCTGGAATGGAACAATAGATTACAGAAATTTCTACCACCAGATGGCGCTGTAATATTTTTAAATTTCAATATTTCATATTCTAATTATGATTAAATTATTTCTAATACATTATTCGAAAGATATTTTAAAGTTCTTTTACATTATCGAAAGTGGAATTCGAGATTTCGCCTGATTTACAATTTAAAGTGTCCTGATCAGGTTTTCTTTTGCATCTCAGCTAATTGAGTAAGACCGTTCAAAATTGGTATATGCAAGTTAATTAGGAGGGGCTGGAACGGTGGGGAAGGAATAGGCGCGCAGCGCGCATGGGTTTGGGACCCGGTGCGAGTTTTTACCCGATCATAAAAGATTTTTTTTTTTTTTTTCTTAATAAAAGTTTGAGTTGAGAAGGAATATGCGTGTACAGCGCACGTATATCCTCAAACGTGCGCGCGCAGCGCACATGGGTCTGCGCTGCCGAAGGCAGTGGCGTCCCGGTGTGAGTTTTTCCCGATGCTAAATGATATATTTTTTAATTCCTTTTCTTGAGAATGAAAGTTTATGAGTAATAACATGGAATTTTAAGAAGTCATAAGGATGGTGAAGGAATACGTGCGCGCAGTGCACGGGTCTACGCTGCCGAAGGCAGTGGTAACCCGGTGCGACATTTTTCCTGATCAGATTTCTTTTTCTTTTTTTATCACATGATAAAAATTAATGCAATTTTGAGAATTCATTAATTATTGTGATTCATTTAAAAATAGTGACCAGCGAAGCGGGCGTAGCCTGCTAGTAATGAAATAAAATGATACCATTTACGCATGCGCAGTATAAAAAATATAAATAAAAAATATAAAAAAATACTACAAATGCTCACATCTCAGCAAAAAATAAATGCGTACTTATATTTCAGTATAATGTTTCTTTAATACTTTTCATTTTTTTTTAAAGTCTTGTATAATTTTGTTCAAAATCATTCAGTTTACAAGCAACAAACTTGACAAAGAAAATAATTTTTGTAAAAAAAAGAAAAAGAAAAAAGAAAAAAAAAGCATTGTATTTGACTAAGTATTAGTACTTTTAGTACAAAAGAGCAGATGAATACCGTAAATAAAATCACGCATTACAAACCTTTGGTGGATTTTTTATGATTTAAGTGTAATTCAATTATTTATTGGTTTTCTCTGTGGTTGATTCTTTGTTTGGACTAGTGACTCAAGTTTTAGTAGACAGTATTAGACTACATTATGAATCTAAGACGATTGTTTCTTGCATACCTGATGTACAAATCTATTTCATGGATTATTTGAAAAAAGAAAAAACAGAAAAATATATCAAAATAAAATAATAATAATAATAATAATAAAGTCTAATAAAATATTCATCCCTTGTAATTTTGATAATTTAATCTAGATTTAATTGTAATATCAAATGCAAAATCCGTTTACGAAGTATAGTGCAGTTATTTGATAAATCTTACATTATAAATGTGTGCATAACTCAGAACTTATATAAGTATAAGATGACTGAAAATTCTCACTAATTTTATTAAATTTAAATACTGTACAAAAAAACTTTTTTTTTTTTTTTTTAATTCTAGTTAAATTAAACCACGCAAACCAGATTCGGGCAAAACTAGATTTAGATATATGATATATGATAATAAAGTCTAAATAAAATAAAAGGGAAAAAATTATTTACCCTCGAATAAAAAATAATAATGATTAAAATGCTATTTTAATATTATAAGATGTCTGTTTCATTTAACAAGTTGTTTTTTGTTTAAAATAACATTTCAGAAATATAATAATCTAAGATGATTAGAGTTTGAAAATATAGACTTTTTTTCTCTTTATTTATCATAGATTTTACACATTACTTATTAAAAAGAACTTTACAAAAAATTTTCAGAATAACATTCACAATTTAATTTTGAAAAACTACAAGATAAATAAATCACTAAGATTAAGTTACTTTGAACCGGAAAAAAAAAGTCGACTCATATATAAGCTTCATTTCTATATCTAAAGTCCTCTTTGATTTCCTTTGAATGATTTTCTTGAAATATTTTCTTAACAAAGCTTATCAAATGACTTGCTCTAAAATAAGTGATCCAAGGCATTTATTAAGGGTTTTCTTTTATCTTTCATACCCTTTAATAATTCGTGTACTATTTTTTTTATTATTATTATTTAAAGTAAACGGAATAAAATAAACTAATACAATAAGAAACGTTTGTTTAAAGATAGTTTTCTTTAATAACTTTTAAGCCACACAGAAATAAATAAAAACAATTCAGAGGATAAAAAAATATAAAACATCTTCCTTTATTATTAATATAAAACGCATTATTGCATTCATAAAATGATTAAAACGCATACTATTCTTTCTACAATAAAAATAAAATTATATTGGGTTGTCAGAAACTTTTGTGCGGATTTTGAATGAAAATTGAAACACAATGCTCGTCGATAGTGGATTTTGATAATTTTAAAATTTCTGCTGATTCAAGTGTCGTATATATACGGCACGTATCACAATGTTTTTCAAAATATTACAATCTAAATATAAATTTTACCAGTAGATTCAAATGTCGTAGATATACGACACGTGAATCAGCAGAAATGTTAAAAATAACAAAATCCACTATACACGAGAATTGAAATATCTTGTGTTTCAATTTTCTCAGAAAATCGGCGCGAAATTTTCTGACAAGCCAATATAATTTTACTTTTATTATAGAAAGAATAGTATGCATTTTTAAAAACTTTATGAATTTCAATCCGTGTTTTAAATTGATTTTCATGTGTGGTGGAGGCAAGACTCGGGCGTTTTTCATCTTGCCGCTGGTAAAAGGAAAGTATTAAATGATTATAATGCACTTTGTTTGCTTCCATATTCAAAGGCATATAAAACTGACAAGAATTAATGCAATGTAACTTTTTTTATTTTTCTGAATACGTCTAAAGTACCGACTTTTAGAATATGTACGTCCATTTGTTTCCAATCATTCTGATACATTCGGACCTGAATGTATGCCACCTAAAGGAAATCAGCACGAAATTTCCGGATGACCCAATATGTGTGGGAACATAGACGATTAAACCATTTATAAGTAAATATTTAGAGACACTGTTTACACGGTAAAAAATTTGCTTTTTTTGCTGCCAGAAATTCTCTGTAATTTGAGAAAATACGTTCTGGCAACGTAATTTTTTCGTAAATTACGCGTAATTTCTCAAATTACAGATAATTTCTGACAGCAAAAAGCAAATTTTTACAGTGTAGTGGATTGACACATAAGTAACATATTTAAGATAGTTTTTGCTGTATGAAATAAATTTCGAAATTTCAGTAGAAATAACGTTTAAAAAAGTTTTAAATAATATGTAATTTAATTTGGAAATCATTCTGATAAAATTCGTCTTGAATGTTTTTCGAAATATTACAGTCTAAATATAATATTTCCAGTAGAAAACAGCCAACTAATATAAATTAATTTACGATCAATTCCTGTAAAAAATCAAACCTTTATCAAATACATACCATTTAAAAATTTAACCCCACCCCCACCCCTCAAAAAAAGTATGTTTTTATTAAGATAATTATATATTATAGAAAAATTTATAAAATTAAGATAAATAAATACATATTTAAAAAAAAAAAACTTCAAATCTACCAATAAACTAATGAATAAAATTCAAAACACACAAATAACATTTTTCCGCACATATATTAGGAAAAATTCAAGCAAATTCTGGTAACTTATCTTAGATTCTATAAAATGTAAAATTATGTTTCAGATTAAAAAACATAGAGAAGTAAATATAACACATAAAATAGTTAAAGAAGGTTTGAAACAAGAGACAAACTTGCATAGTAGTGTTGCCGTACCTTTTCCCAAATCGTACCACCTTACATTTCAAAGAAGCATTAAGCTAAGAGATGCCCTAGAAAACAAACAAGGAATCTTCATTCCAGAGAAAGAAGCTTCCTTATTAAATTAGATAGTTCCCAATTTAATCCTTTGTATAAATAAATGTCGGTATGATTCCGGAAGATGTGTGGTTTATGTATAACTTCCCGATACAAATAGGAAAATGTAAACAAATCATATATAAATAAAAACATAATTACTAATCGTTCCAATTTGATTATACTGTACTTGTTTACAGAAGTCTTGGCGTAATTTAAATTTAAAAATGCTACAAAAACTTATATAAATATTCTACAAAAGTTACTAGTATTCAAAAGTCGGAACGGTTTGTAGCTGTGACAAGATTAATTACAGCAACATAAAAATCATTTATTAATTGAGTGTTACATCTTAAAAATATTCCTATATCCAGAATAAAAACGTAAATTTATTAAACTAAACCAATAAATATATATATATATATATATAATGATTTTGTTACCAAACAAGGCTGTAGAATTTTAGATCCCACTTACATGAGAAATTTTGAGGCTCCTTTTTGCCATGAACAGAAAAAAAAAAAAAAAAAAACATTTATTTTTACTTCTGAAACCTTATTTTAGTAAACACGGATCAACTTATGACTTTTAACTATAAACAAAATAGTAATAATAATAATAATAATACAAAGACTTGTGGATCAGCAAATCACGAGCCTCAACGTCTTATTTGCATCACACATTACCCAGCTGATCATGGGGTACCGTCCCCCTCAACCCTTCTCAACGTTATAACTGTCTATCTATATCAATATGTCTATCTATAAATATACATATATATATTTCCTTGTAACACATACCCTTGTGTTAACTCCTCGTAACTAATAAATACTTTTACCAAATTTAATGACTAATGATTGCATATTAAATTGGAATTATTTTGTGTTGCAATGTAAACAAATATGACAGTTCTGTGATGAATTTTTTTTTCTTTAAGGTGTTATGTTTTTCTGGTGTATTTTGTTATACTGATTAAGGAAAAACTATTCCGATATTTTCATCACGTACAGTTTTGACAATAAATGGAATTTCTTTAAATTAAAATTCAACTTTTTCAACTCCTGTTTAAGTTATTTCCCGTCAAATATGGGTGATGTTAGTGAGCAACGTGAACAGCTATTTCATTAAGACACCAAAGAAATGTAAAGAATGTATCAGGGTCGATAGAATATATCAGATTAAAGAATGTATCAGATTATTCTTGGATGCTGCATAGGAAATACCCCCCCCCCTCACTCCAAGCTTTCAAACTGTGCACAAAAGATAAAGCTCTAAAGGAATTTTTTATGTAAAGAAAAACCTTTAAAAGATAATGTATAAACAATAGACTATTTTAATGTATTTTATGCATAAAAACATTCGAATTTGTCATAGCTTTTGCGTCAATTCTTCCGATCGATATCCTTACTTTATGGGAAAACCTTATGTGGTTGGAAGAAAAGACTAGCATTTCTGAATTCAACGTATCAAAATACATTGCAGACACCTAACACAGCGAGAAAAAAAATCGAAAAACACGATTTCGCAGGCTTGTGTTACCAATTCTATGTCTATAAAATTTTCCAGAAACCACGGTTTAAACATTCTAATAACATATGATTATTCCATTATGTTTAATGGAGTGTAGCCATGTTAAAATGCATATATAAGAAATACCGGCTATAGGCCGTAATGGTATGAAATTCTTTTATGTACCTGTACACGAGCCACAGTAATTATATTCACCAATAGAAACTATACAACTAATTCATTGTAATTCATTGATGTTTAAGACAAATATAGCATCATCTGGACGATTACAGAATGTCATCGGAATTTTGTGTTTGGTCCTGTAAATAAATCATTTAGTATATATATACCATTTGTTTAGAGAAAACATGCCTTTAAGCATCTTAATAATATATGTTATAATTCCAGTATCTTCAATGTAGCGTAACGAAATGAAACATAATTTGGATGATTACGTAACATCGTCGGAAAACTTTTATAAGATCCTGTGCATGCACATTAATTATTGTCAAAGCACACATTTTCTTCAGAATGCAAACTTGAAAGCATTTCAATATATATACTAATTTGATTTTGTTAAATGCAGTGTAACCATGTAAAAATTTGTTTATACGAAAATCTGCCCATAGCCGTAATGATAAGAAAAAATTTGGTGTGTTTCTGTACACGTGTGAGGAATTTATCATTCTCCATCCCTCAATCTTAAATTAATCTAACTTAAGTAGTAAATGATAATAGCACGAGACAAAGTTAAATACAAATAAAGTTTATTAAAGATCAATTTCAAGGCGGATGTTGGGCTAACTCAGAAATAACTCTTAAATAACTTTAGGGGATAACTTCAGCAAATCATTAAATAAACATAAACTAATCTCTCCAATACCGATACTGTCGACGATTGCTCTCTGCCGACCCACAATGATCCGCCGGCGACAGGATTCCCCCAATTCATCCAACTTTACACTATCGAGTACCACCTTCCAAAACGTCTATGACATCCACCAAACCAAGAACTTAATTACGAAAGATCACTTAAGCAAACTCTTTCTTTATAGACTCTGCACCAGTCTCCTACTCTCCTACCCTCTTATCCAACACACATCCATATGTATATCTAAGTTTCATCCACTCCATTCACTTGATTTAATTCTACGATTTCTCCCTATTCACTCGCGCTTCGCAACTTGTGAACTTAGCTGCAGCGCCATGCTGAAGTGAACTCTACTACACACCGACCTTACACGCGAAGAATAAACAATATGTACACCAAACATTATAGTGCTATTCCTGTATAGCCCCTAAATATGTGTACCAAATTGCAAGTCAATCGGGGGGATTTCTGCGGCCACTATTGAAATGCGTACAAATTCTGTCCATAGGCCGTAATGATAAGAAAAAATTTATTGTGTCTAATCCTGTGCGGTTCATGGACATGTGTATCAAGGAAATAGGGTGATTTTTGCTGCCGCTATTGCGAGACATACATACACACAAACAGACAAGCATTCTGAGTCCCCCCCCCTCCCTCACTCTGCACATGGAGGCCTCCACTGACGTTTCTGAAAAAATTCTACAAAGGCGAACAGGACTTGATCAATTTCATATTTTTGGAACTAGAGTTACACATGACAACCTGCATAGGAAAATTTATACAGATCACTCATTGTTAAATGGATAAAGAATCGAGATGTTAAATTCTACGTATAAATTGAGCTTTTATCAAATATATTATTTAATTCATTAACATTTTAATACAAAACAAGTTAATGATTAGCTATAATGATTGTATATATTAGCTTGGAAAAACTCTGATGATTTCAGTAAAATATATATATAGGTATATATATATATATTTATATTTAAATGTTTGGTTTTTTGTATATTGACACGTTCTAAGGTTCCCTGAATATTGAGAGGTTCTCTTTTTTTTTTTTTTTTTTTCCTAACTTTTAGTCTTTGTCTATGTCTTCTATCAGAATAACTTCAAAACAAGTAATTTCAGGCAATCCCAATGTTGTATTTTGAAGTTAATATAAGATTGTTACTTGAAATTTTTTACAAAATTTATATGTTTCAAGGAATGGTGCGTGTGAAATTTATCCGAATAATTTGAAATGAGCACTTAAATTTAATAAAAGCTTTTGATTTCTTTTTAAATGTAAGCACAATATAAAACGGGGGGATGAGGGGTGGTAGTCCCCATACAGAACTAATTATCAAGTGAAGTTCTTCCGAAGCCTATTTTAATATGTCTTTAATGAAGGTTTATATAACTGTGTTCATTATCTTATCCGTTATGTCCAATCTGCTTATATGGTGTTGAATTTCAGGGTTAGAAAAATTTGTGTGAGTGCCACACCAAATTATTTTTAAATTTGTTTATTTTTTGTTATGTTGCTTTAAAATTAAAATATCTCATAATAAAACATAAATGTGAAGACACTTATTACATGGAAATATACATTTATTACATATTTTGTATAATAAATAAACAAAATTTTATCAATAGTTATACAAATTTATAATTTATTAAAAACATTAAAAAGTTTTTTCGTAAGTATTGAGTTATATTTTTGGTATTCACTTTAAATATTTATAGTAATTGCTTTAAAATGTACGATGAATTTGTCCCTTACTAACAGAAAAACTTTCGTAATTGTGAAATAAATACCCTCTAACCAAAGCAAAAAGGCAATAACATATTCCATGCATACTCATAAACATATCTGTCAATGTTTATGCTGATTATATATAGATTTATTTATTTTTAGAGTGATATTGTGACATATACAGATAAAAATCGCCGTAGATAAAAAATAAATTATCTTTTGTTAAAAAACATTAATGATTTGTTTTTGAAACTATATCGAACTATGTCGAGAAAATATCGAACAATTGTACAGCGAATTTATTAAATAACACAAATAATAACTTAATTTAAGAATTTTTTCGTCACTATTTTGCGCGCCGAAATTTTCAAATGGTACTTCTTTAATATTTTTTCCCGATTAATTAAGTCTAATCGTAAAAATTTCTTTTAAAAATTGCTATTCGAAAATTCCGGTGTCAAAAGAAGTAACAAGTGGCAAACCTGCAACGTATACGATATAGCTACTGAATATGTTTAACAAATTTTATGTTATCTTATGTTTCTTGTGCGAATAACGGAGGCAGATATAAATACACAATCCCGAATGATTTAACGTATTTTTCCATCTCAAAAATGAACCTTCCTTTCCATTTCAACAAAAACAAGTTTTCATTTTTTCCAATAACCAAATTCCAATTATATATTATAAAAATATGCTATCATATTTTCTTTTTGATAAAAGCAATGAAATTAAAATAACATTAATGATTATTTGAAGAAAGAACATTTTATATTAAAATTTCTGTATAAAAATACCGATGCTCCAAGGAAATATGAGCTAAACAACAAAAAAAAAAGTCTGATGAAACAATGATGAAATATTAAGAAAAAGAATAATTAGTGATGAAAAAATAGCAATAAAATAAATATAGCAATAAATAAACGAAAACAAATAAAAGAATAAAGCAGCACTTTTTATTTGATGGAAGTGTAAATGTGAAGAGAGAATGTAATTAGAATTTTGTTTTTGATAACTTTGGGAAATTCAATAACAACAAAAAAGTTTGATATGCATTTTTAAGTAAAAAAATATAGTTAAAAAAATGGACTTTTTTGTAGTATATTATTATTTAGTTTATACGTTTATAGTTGACAAATACATATTATATTTTTGTTTAATATACGCTAGTGGATTCAAATATTTCAAGATTAATGAAGCATGCAGTTAAATAAATTTGGCTCAGAATGCATTTTTAATTTTTATTTATTTATTTTTTAATTCATTTAATAATTCAATATTAAAGGATTTTTTTTTCTAAGGAGAGGGGTAAAAAGGGTGTATTTATTTGGTTTGTGATATAATAATTTTTAAAGACAAAATACAAGATTATATATTTAAAGTCAGCTTAACGTTAAAAAAAAAAAGGTTAAAATATCATTTTAACTGTCACAAACATTTCTTAATAAGTATCAAATAAAAAGACAAAAATTAAGACTTTTTTTTGGAAGTGATATTTACTGATATTATAAATTTATATGCATAATAAATTAAAATAATGTGCAAATAAAAATAAAAACAAAAATACTTTTATATCACAAATAAAATTTGCAAAAGCAATTAATTTTCCAAAAGTTGGAATAGGTAATAAAAACATACTTTCTAAAATAAATTACTAGTTACAAACTAATACTGATTAATGATAGTTGAAAACAGCGATGATTAAAAATATTAATATATATATATATTTTAATAAAACATTTTTAAATTCAAACAATGATAGCTATAATATGATTATTTAGAGTATTTTATTAATGTTATTGAAACTAAATATAAATGCATACATCGTAAAATTTTTTAATATTTTAGATTTTCTTATTACTGGCATAAGAGATTTAACTAAATTTACTTTAAAATGTAAAAGGATAAGATTTATTCATTAAAAAGATTACACAGGTTTACATCTGAAAATTTAATTTAATAATTTTGGCTGATCCTTATGTTTTTGGTGCGCCGAAACCGAAATTGAAGCCGAAACTATCAGGTAAAATTATAAAACCAAAAAAATATTTTTGTAGACCTGTGTTATTAGTGATTTCCAGTAAATGCAAAAAATATTTTTTTTTTGATCAAAAATTTTTTTGTGACTCAAAATTCAAAACTTTTGCAAATCTGTGATCCACCACCACAAAAAAAAAAAAAAAAAAAACATACAAAGGTTAGTTTATATTTTTTATTGTTCTTTTAGTTTTTAACGTAAAAAAAAAAAGAGAAAAAAAAAATAATATATATATATTAAGATAATGTCTTTAAATGCATTTTCTCAAATGAGTCTTTGCACAACTTTTTAATTTGATATACTTCCTTTAAAAATATAATATATTTTTCGAGAAAGATGAAATTTTTTAAAATGTTATCGTAAACCTGTAGATTAAATATATAATTTTTAAAATCTAATAGTCTTTCTAGTCATTAATATCTGTAAAATTTTTATAACGGTGACTTATAACACGTGTATAAATTTTAAGCTCAATCGAGGCATTTAGATGTTATCGCATTTTTAAAAATTTAGGCCCTTAAGACATAACGATACAGAGTTTTCTTTGTGCCCCTCTACAAAAACTGTAAGTGCTAGATTCACCAAAATCAATAGGTGTCGTGCTACGATGACTTATAACATACTTACCAACTTTCAGCTTATTAGAACAAAGTGTTCAGACGCTTTCGTATAAATACAAATACATTCACACATACATTCCTTCTCATAATTATAAGGACACCCGTTTTTCTATGTTAACTAAACACTGAACACTATTATTTAAACAAATATATTTTTTATTAATTTGAATTTCATTAATAGACTATTTTTATAAAGTTTTATCGTAAAGACTTTAAATATGGTAAAAAGATGATTTTTCAGGTGTTCACAATTATAAGGACAGCTCGAAATTTAGTAATTTTTTTCAGTTATTCTTTAAATTAATATTTTATGGGGTTTCTTTTTAGGGTCAAACAGTCAGACATTCTCTCTGGTATATATATATACATTTCTTTTTAGTATTCAGTTTCAATACCTTTTTATATAGCATAGATGATATTCTTAATACATTTAAACTATTTAAAATTGCTTTCCATTTGCATGCACTTTTCTAATATAATAAGTTAAGGTTTTTTTCAACTTTTAGGCCATGGGAAAGGCAATAATACAGAAGTTTCTTTCTTCAAACTATTTCCTATTGCTCGAAAAGTAGAACAAAAATGTAAGTCTTTTTGAAAAAAATATTATTACCCCCCAAAATCTAACAGAAACCTGATAATTCCACGTTTAAAATTTGTGGATATTCTCTTTATGTTCATAATATAGAAAAAATTACTAAATCCGTTCTGCCTTCAGTAGAAGCAGCTTCCCAGAGCACCATAAATCCACCTTTAAAATGCCCGATTCATATCTGCCTTCAAAAAATCTGCTCTGTCTTTCGGTATCTTCAGATTGTGCCAGTAACTGTTAAAACCATTTGGTTAATCAAGAATAAAATGTTTTTCATCCGAAAATGCAATATTTTACCATTTAATATTGTCTTTATTCACCTTTAACGCAGACGTTCTTTCCCCCATTAAATGCTGATTGATTATTACAGGTTTTTTATTCATTTTAACATATTATTAATTATTTTAAACAAACCTAACCTTTCGTTAAAAATTACGAGCAAATTCAGCAGCAGTCATTATGAGTAGAACAGTAAGAGGAATTATGAGTCTTCGATCTCTGTAAAACAACTCTGATTTTGCATCAGACCTCTCTCCTATCGAACCAGCAGTTCAACGTTTGATCACAATTCCTTCAAAAATTTTAGACCTTCGAATTTCATTAGAAATTCGGCGGATTGAAAATATCCTTCCCCTTTAAAAAGACATTTATCATACTTCACTACTTGAACGTTCTTTTTTTCGAAGCATTATCAGTAATGTCCGTCCAAGAAAAATTGAAGGCTTATATATGAATTAATCTATCCCAGCAGTTAACAAACTCGCATGTCAACTGTAATTTATCCGCTAGTAAGTTAAATAAAACGAAAAAATCTGGATTGTCCCTATGAATATGAACATCTAAAACCGTGGAGAAAAACACATTTTGCATTATTTTTTATTAATTTTCTTTTATAATAAAAAAAAATATAAAGGCTTTGGTTTTTAAAATACTAGATATATTAAGTGCACTTAGTATAATCTTGTTTATAATTATTTTTAAGTTAGTTATTTCAAAATATAAAGTGTCCTTATAAATATCAAAAGGAGTGTACATATGTACATCACCATAAAAATAGCACATATGAACAAATGTGACTTTAAAACGTGTAAATACACCGAAATCTCAAATTCAGATTTTTGACATGATTTCAATATTTTCATTACACATATATGTTCAGAAATAAAAAATGCACGAAAGAGAATTTTTGTTATACTTTTTATGTTTCTGCATGTATATGTGTAGGAAAATTGAGCATTTCAAGTTCAATATTATTATGAAAACATTTATAACAGAATATCTGAATGAACAGGAAAATTCTTAAATATTATGAATAGGTTTATAAGTTTAATAAGGACAAAATATTATACATCCCAAAGTTTTAGAAAGTATTTAACAGAACCTACTTTTGAAACAATTATTAACAGTCTCCGTAAGAACAATTAATCACTAACATCTGTCAGCATTTGTTTATTATTACCATTGTTTTTATTTTACTTTAGAAAACAACATCTCTTGATAAGCAGATGCTGAAGACTTTTAAGAATAGAATATTGGATTTTTTTTTTTCATTTTTTCCAAAATCTACTCTTTTAATAATGTTAGAAAATTATTAATAGCAATTTGAATGTGTTTTGATATTAATTTATTCACTTCCAATAGTGTTAATAAAAGAATAACAATAAATAATTTATACATGTATATATATAATTATTATTATAAATCGTTTATTCATTGGAATGCTACATATAGAAGAGAAACGAACAAAAATGAAAAGATTCTACATTTTTTTCAACTCATTAATTGCAAAAATATCTTTAAAAAAAAAAATAAACAATGTTTTTCAAAAGAATTTATTTTTCCATTTTCAATATTTCATTTTTAATACATAACATAACCAGCAGTGCTGCATTTCGTATCAATAGCATGGTTTTCTTTTTAGAACGATTAACAGCAGTAATAAGTAATCAGTACAAAAACCCTTAACGGGTTAAAAGTTTGTGACGCAGCTACTTTATCGCTATAAGAATTTGAAATATGGGTCTTAAGAATAATGATATCAAATTTTAAGTGACGCTTTGCTATTAGTTAAAATATACATAGATTTTCTTATTTGATCATTTGCTTTTTCTTTTATTTATATTTACAATGCAAACATATTTTTAACTTCAAGATAAGACAAATATACTCACTGATGCTTTTTCATTTGCATTTCAATTTCAAAATAACAGTTTAAAAAGGAATATCAAAATTTCAGTGACGCCTCGGTGTCACTTTAAAAGATTTGTTTTTAGATTCCATTAAAATTACCTTTGGTTTGTCTAATAAAGTATATTTACATATTGAAACAGTGCTTTTAATTTTCAAATATACTGACAAATAATCACACTCTCACTGAGTTTGCATTATAAATTGAAATTATTTATTTCAATAAAACGATTTGTTTTTTGCGTCTCGCTATCCAAAACTGCAAGTAAAATTTCTGAAAATGTTCTCTTTACACAAATTTTCACTTAGTTGGATCCTATGATACAAAGTAACATTTACATAAAAAAAAAAGATTTTACCTTCAAATGAATGTATTAACCCTTTACGGCGCAGGGTAATTCAGAGAATTTAAATTACACTGTCACCGGAATTTACGAACAAAATTAAAAGAAATTTTAAATTTTCAGGTTAAAAAAAGGGCCTTTTCTGCTATTTTATAAATGTAAATTTTTGCTAAAAAATTTCCGGGATGAGTTTTCGCACTTGAGAATTAAAATTAGTTGTTCCATCAGCGACTGGAACACTGCGACTGAAAGGGTTAAATAAAAAATAAATCGTGAAATAACCGTTGCTAAGATACACAGACGATTACAATCAAAGAATTACATTTATGAAAAATGAAGCATTAAAGCCAATATTCAAAATCGAAAAAGCATTAATTTAAAAATTCAAATTCAAAAAAATCTCGATGAGGTGCACACCTTCAGGGTCCCAGGTACCTGTATGCCAAATTTAGAAGCTCTGCGATCTGTAGTGTGAGCACCAGAGAGCAGACAGACACACACAGACACAGACACTCCACAGATACACACACACACAGAGAGACCTCTCATTATTTATATAGATAACATTTTAGTGTGTATTGTCGAAGTCCACGGGAAAGTTCATACTAACAGCGTTCCTGGATACAAAGTGAAAGTAGTTTTAATTGCCGTGACGTGAAGCTAGTAGTAGCTTCACGTCACGGACTATCAATGTGGTACAACTCTGTCAATATATTACTTAAATGAAATCTACCAAGTGAAAAAGGAGACCAGTGATTTCAAGTTGAGTTCTTGAACGATATTCCAACATCCCCTCCTCCCTCCTCCGAGCGAAGCCCACAAAACTACGTATTTGTCACCTAGGATGGGATATATTGAATCACTCAGCCTATGAACAACATCTTGTCAGACCAGATTTCCACCTTTTCATATATAGTTAGCACTCTTGAAACATCGTATTCAAAGGAGGCTAAAGGTTTTTAAAAACTTTCTTATATCTGCGTGTACCTTTTTTTACAAGAGTAGTTTCTTGAAGTTGATTTCATGATACGAAGAATAAATCAATGACGGTAGCGACTATATGGAAAATTAACAAAAAGTTTGAATTTTATTCTATCATTGTAAGTTTCTGTTTGTAATTTATGGTTGTAATTTTGTAATTAATGCTGTTGATGAAAACGACGTATACTTTCGGAATATCCCACGTAATATCGATATTTACGTAGATTTTTTATATGAAATTTATATTTAAGAAAAAATCTTCAAGAGAAGAATATTGTAGAAAGTTCAAAATCTCAAGTAACATGTTTTTCTTCTCATATAGCGCTTTAAAAAATTTGCTTATTACATAATATTTCTATTTATTTTGCAACCACAATCTTAGTTGTAAATATTGTTGCCTTTTAAAACAGAGTTTATCATACCAATTAATGTAACTAGTTTACACAATATTTTAAATAATATTAACATTTTAAAATAATTTTTTCGAAAACTTACTTTTTATTTCAAATAGAAAATACATCTGAAATAATTATACGTTGATTACGTGGATTCTAAAACATTTATAAGTAATAAGAGAAAAAAACTAAACAACATTTTTACTTATATTTTTCGATTACTTTAGTTAATGAATGTATTGGACATGGTCAAAAATCTTGTTATCGAGTTTTCTCCTAATATACAAGCTTTGAGATCTTCTGAGTTCAAAAAAGTAATTTTTCAAAATTGGTCAGTGTATATATGTACGCGTGTGTTTATGTATACATCTATATATATGTGTGTGCGTATGTATGTGTATCTTTGGTCAGAATCTTTTAACTATTATATCTTCAAAATGAATAAAGAAAGAACGACGAACCTTCAGATTTAAGATTGGCATAGTATATGGATGATTTTCATTGAAAATTGAAAACGGCAAAGTACGTCAATATATAACGGTTTTCTTCAAAGTTACGGTGCAAAAACACTTTGAGATGTCTTCTCTCGTGTATTAGTTAATTAACACTAGAAAACTGGTAAGCGTCCTGTATAAGTAACTCTATTATAGCTCTTACAAGTACGTTACTTTATACACTAGTCATATTAATTCTCTTTTAGATATCCTTTCTTATGTAATTGTTAGCTTCCAGTGAATAGATCAGTTTACCAAGTTTTGGCGATGATATGAGTTGGGACAGCAGTCGTTATCTCAAAAACAGCTCTAACGATTTTCTTTAAACTTACTTTTCTTTTTTCAGAATTCAGATGTCTTTTGTAATATATGAACTTTTACTTCAAGAAAATCGAGAAGTGTCCTGATTAGGTAAGTCAATTTCAGATCTCGAAAACGATTCTTTAAAAAAATATATCAGCTCTATTATTATATTATTTTAACTTGAAACGAAACTCTCTTTTACATATCTGTACGATGCACGCGTTAAATATTTACACGAAATTTGCTAGTTGCCTAACTTTTGAGTAAATTTTATATCTTTTACCACTTTATTTCGTAGAATATATATTAGTGCTTGGTAATGGAAATCATATGTTTTAATAATATTTAAAATTTATTAGAAAGTTATTAGAAAGTAAAAGTTATAGTAATTTTTCCCCCAGAAACATCCAAAATCTCTGAATAAGATTTAATTATTGTTAGTTGGTTGGTTGAATGAATTTTATTGGCGCAAGGTCCATATCTGGACATGCTGCGCCTCACAAAAAAGGGTAAAAGAGTAAAAAGCAGCTTCTGGATGGGTTTACCCATCCAGATGTCATAAAAAAAAACAGTAAAAATAAGAAACAAAAATACACAAAAGATAAAATCAAAAATAATTAAAAAACAGTGTAGACACTAAAAAATAATGTAAAACAGGATGAACATAGTAAATAATAAAATCAGATGTCGAAGTAAAAACCAGCCTCTTTCAAAATGTTTGTCAAATGATAATGAGGATTTACACCTAAAAGGCTCGTCAGACTGGGTGAAGATGAATTAAAATGTGTTCGATAGAGATGACGAAGGCAAGGGCAGTCGGTGAAGACATGACGAATGGTTAATGCTCTGAAATGACACTTTGCACACTCAGGTTGTTGTTCTCCAAGTAATAAGTATTTATGTGTGAGTCTGGAATGCCCAATTCGTAGTCGAGTAATAATAACATCGTATTTTCTAGGGGGAATTGTAGGCCAGACTGAAATTTGAGGCTTTTTTTCTCGCAATTTATTATTATTTTTGTTATTCCACTCCCTTTGCCACATATTTTTAAGGTAGCTTTTAAGTGTCTGCTTAATGTCATCATAAGGAACAGGACAGTTTAAAAGTATGGAAGCCTGCCTTGCGGCTTTGGCTGCTGCTTCATTGCCTTTAATGCCTACGTGGCCAGGAACCCAGAAAAACAAAATATCAAATCCCTTTTTCAAAAGTTCGTTGTAAGTTTTTTAGATTGAAATGAAAGTCAGGTTACTAGAGCTAGAAGAGAGAGAATCAATTAATTATTTTTAGAAAATATTTCTGTATGTCACCTAAATTTTCTGTGTGTTAACTAAAGTTTCTGTGTCTGTCTGATACCTAAATTGTACGCATATGTATCGCTCAGAATTCAACAAAATGTTATATTTGGTTGAACTTCGACTTAGTAATTTGCAGTTGATTAGGTTTTTTAATATATCGTCAAACAGATGAGGCTGTTATGCTAGAATTTCCTCATTCATGTAAAGTGAATATTTCAGCTTCTGTCATATTTTTAGGACACAAAGCTCTATATACATGATTGCCATGGTGAAAAAAGATGCTTGTTTAATTTGGATCCACATCAGTTGACAAGTAGTGCTACCATGCTGCAATGAACCCCGTTTTTTAAAATAAATTATCCGTACAATGTACTTTAGGTGGAAATTACAAAAAACGTTACAGATTCAGTCGGGATTCAATTGGGTTCATATCGAATATGAGGAAGCACTGTTATTTTTACATATTTTCTTGTTACAAGAAGTGTATATCTCAAATTCGGTCGTATATAACTGCCCAAAATTTGACATATCAGATAGATATTATGAAATATTATTGTCTGACAACAAGTTTCATTGCTCTTATTAAGTTTCTGAGATTTTTTATATTACAACATTCATTGATGTAAAATAAATATTTACACAACTTTGAAAACGCCAATGTAAAAAATATTTAGCAGATCGCAGTTTCGGTAAAGTAAAGTGCACCATCCTGTGGGCAAAATGATGATGACGGATTAATCATTCTACACTAATGACAGTAAGCTTAACACTACTGAAACAGCAGTTCACTTAATATTTTTTTAATTGGCGTTTTAAACATTGTGTAAATATTTATTTTATGATTCTGTTAAACGTCAAGTCCAGTTAAATATTCCAACATTCACTGCTTAAAATTGCAACTATTTTTATATGTAAAATATTTAATTTGAGAAGCTATGTCGATTAAATTCGTATGCTATTAATTAATTGGTAGGTAACAGTGTTATATAGAAGTGCTATTCAGAAGAGATTTTGTGATTGGCAAAGCATACTAACTCTTTTTAGTTTCCGTAATAATATAAATTTTAATTGGGCATAAATTTTAATCAAAATTTTTTTTTCTGCAATATATTAATTTAATTAAGAAAAAAAAGAACTTTTAATTAATTTTAATAGAATTATTTACAATAAAGTCATTATAGAATTCTTGATAGCGCGTAAGAGGAATTTTGTGTAAACATTACAAATGAGACGAACTTGATATCTTATTTAATATTAATAATAAAATTATTTAGTGTTATACAGAATTAATACGAGGTTTAATAGAAAATTAAGATTCAAAAATTTAATTTTAATCTGGTTATACATTTTCTACATTTTCCTTCATGCTTTGATAATTATTATTTATTTATTTATTTATTTATTTTTTAACTTGTTTTAATTGTTTTCCTTAAAAAAATTCATAAAATATTTAGCACATATTTTAAGAATAAACAATTCGCCATTTTATCTTTTCATTAACAATTAATTCATGCGATTTTTTTCTCTTTCCGAATTTAGATAATTACCACTTTGGAAAAAAAAAAAAAAAAAGATTTAAAAATGATTGAAACATTAAAAATTATCATCATCTATTTTTTAGACATTTCTTTTATTTTCAACTAAAGTAATCATTAATGTTGAGCTAAAATTATACTTTGATTAATGGTTGCGTATTGGTTGCTTTAAGTAGAATAATTTATTTTTAATACGATATTGAAAAGAAAACTCTATTTCATTTTATACATAATATTAAAGAGTTTAACAAATGTCTCTCTAATGCTATTTATAAATGACTTTTCGAAAAATATTAATGGATTCTTTTGTTTATTTAATAAATTTTCACAATGGAATAATAATGACTTTTGGAGATAAAAATTATTTACAAAATGAATAAATAAAATTCCCCATGGAGAATACATTTTTGAAAATACAAGATATCAATCATAAAATAGGAAACAATAATAATAATAATAATAGTAATAATAGTAATAATAATTATTTACAATTCTAAAATTCGGTGGTAAAAAATTTCTTCAAAAATACTCTTAATGTATGAATATTGAAATTGAAAAGTAATTTGGTAAAATGCTAGAAATTAATTTGAACTAGTATGTTGTGGCTATGACAGAACTTTTTTCTACAATTTCATGCATATATTTATGCAGTGCAAGTTACTCATCAAAGTTATTATTTATTAACATATTTTTATACGGTAGGTATACACGATTTTCGTCTCAGAAAAGTACAATCCGAAATTTAAAAAGAAAATCAAATTTTTTCCTTATAGACTTTCTTTTCATGTTTTTCCCTTCTTTTTACTTTCTCTTACCCATAAGGTAGAGAAAGTATTGTTTTTGGGTCAAATTTACGAACGCGAGATTTTGTTATATTTACACGTTTTGAGGTCCCCTGAATACGAAAATCATGTTTTTAGCAAATGGTCTGTGTGTATGTGTGTGTGTCTGTATGTCTGTGTGTCTGTGTGTCTGTGTGTCTATATGTCTGTGTGTCTGTGTGTCTGTGTGTCTGTCTGTTATCAGCATATCTCAAAAACAAATTATGGCAGAAAGTTCAAACTTGGTATTATAAATGTGTATCATATAGGGATGCTACAGTAAGCTTTTCGTTAAGATCAAGCAAATGGTTCGTGTATAGGGACAATCAAGAGAATTCTAATACATTACGTCTATGGGGGAAATTGCAGGAAAGTAGAGTTTAACGTCTATAGACTGCACTAAACCAAATGAAACGAATATATATTTTTTGTAATAGAGATAGTTAACTGGGAAAAAAATTGTGTATGTAGGAGCCTCGCCTCCCCTCCTGGGGGGGAAGTCCCCCCTCGAGGAGAGTGATTTTTCATGATGGGTATCTTTCAAAAGAGCTCGCCAATACCTTTAAAACAAATGGTTGAACCATCGATCTGCGATAATTTAAAACAAAGTTATCGATTTGTTTCACTTTTAACGAAAAAAAAAAAAAAAAAAAAAAAAAAAAAAAAAAAAACTTAGAAAAAAATCGTAATTTTTTTTTTTTTTTTTTTTTTTTTTTTTTTTTTTTTAATATTGAGAATAAAATGGATTTTTTTTTATATTTAGTGTTATACTACTTCTCTAATATGGAAATCGTCTGCATTATCATAAATGATAATTTTTTTAAATGATAATTTTAATAAATTATTTTTCAAAAACGGAATTATTTTTTAATAACCGAATTAAATTTTATATAAATCTAGGTGCATTAATGAAACGGGGGGTTGAGGGGGGCGGTAGCCTCCCTTACACAGAATTAATTATCATATAAAACTCTTCCGAAGCCTAATTTGAATTGTTTAACATAGGTTTACATAACATCGTTATCTTACCTGTTAATCTCCAACCTGTATTTATATTACTAAATTTAAGGGTAAGAGAAAGTCGTGTGAGTGACACACCAGATTATTTAAATGGTTATAATCATTGTTTCATATAACTTTGATTCGGATACGGATAACTTTCTTTTGAATTGCTGAAGATATGTAATTTAACCATTCGTTTTAAAGGTACCGATGACTTCTTTTGAAAAATACTTATATTAAAAATTTAAACCCCTAACCCCTAACCACGATAAATCAATGTATACAAAAAATTTGTCTTGGTGGACTTTTATTATTCTAAATATATATTTTTAATTACAATCATTGATAAAATAATTGTCGTTGTCTACATTTATACATATGTTTGTCCTTTATTGCAATGTTAAAAATTATAATAATTCGGAAAGGCAGCACCACCTATTGAGAATTATTTACCAAAAGTTAATAGCCACCAATGGAATCAAGATGTAACTAAATATACTTTTATATTAAATTCTGTGCATTATTAGTTCTCAGATAATTGTGGCACATTTTTTAAAATAAATGTAGCAAAAATGTTTTTTTCACACATACACAGACAAACAGGCATTTTCGATAGTTTAGGCAGGTTAGATAAGCAGGCAGGTTAGATAAGCAGGCAGGTTAGATAAGCATTTTCTAACTATGGTAAAACCGTTTTCAAGACATCTCCAAATATGTAAATTCATCAAAACATTAAGTCGAAAATTTTTACAAAAAATATCAGATTCTACGTTTTCGTGGTATAATGGCTGTTATAGGAATATATTTACAATTGTTTAATTAGCATAGAATTGTGTAATTAATGTATAACTTATGCAAACAAATATTTTATAGTGGTCATAGTTAAACTTTTCTCTGAAATTGATAATAATGCAGAAATGGATATAAAAGCAGAGCAAATTTAAAAATCATTTCCTTTGTATCTTAATTTATATTCAATTTTTAAATGCGTTGCTTTTATTAAGTGAAATGATCATAAAGTAGTTTAAACTTGTAAAAATTTATTCCCATGACCTTTGTAACAAGTTTTCAGCTGATTCTTCCATTGCTTCTCATGAGCAGAATTATAATAAGTTTAATAATTTCTCTGGTCCAGACGTGTATGTTTGATGCTCACCTAACCTCAGTGAATATGACGTACTGAGACGACATCGCTCAGTTAAATACCTTCCACATCTGTATGGTATTTCTCAACTTGGGGCTTCAGATTGTACGGACTGTATGGGATTTAGATTGTACGAATAAAACAAATGTACGTGCAAATATTTCAATTCCAATAGGATATTTAGCTCAGATTAGTAATAAATAAATAGCAATGTAATATGATTATTTACTTTCAACCAAAAAGATAATTATTTGATTAAAAGAAAAAAAGTTAAAAAAATTATTTCTTTTTTTTATGTATCTAATTAATTTTTTAATTATCTTTTCGTATTTTTGTATTTATTTATTTACTACTTTCCTTAAATAATACACTGCTTTAAAGTATTTTTAAACGATTAAAATTTCAAAAAAGTGATATTAAAAAGATATATTAAGCCAAACAAATTAAAATGTAAAAGTAGCTATGTTAAACAAATAATTAGTTAAATTGTTATTTTTAATAAAACAATATTTACATATTACAGTCAAGCAAACAGAATTTAATTGAAATTGTACTTTTTGTTTGTTTTACGGTGTATTTTTTTTTTCATTTAAATTCTTTATCATTCATTACATATTTAAAAATACCAATATTTAGAAAACAGTATTGTTTTTTATTACGTTTTGTTCATACAGTCGGTAGCAAAATTATATAAGCATACATCCACGCTTTTCATATATATATATATATATATATTAGTTTGATCGCTAATTTTTACCATAAACTTACTTTTTTATAAACAGTATAAAACTCGACAAATATTTACTTAACCAAACAGTATTAGGTGCCCATCTTATTGCTAGGAATTATTGTTAGTACTTAATAACTTTGCAGCTGACTGTAGAATGGAATTTATATAAAAAAAAAAAAATAAAAAAAATCTGGCGTGTCACTCACACGACTTTCTCTTACCCTGAAATTTAATACTATAAATACAGGTTGGAGATTAAGAGGTAAGATAACGAGTACTGTTATGTAAACCTATATTAAACAATTCAAATTAGGCTTCGGAAGAGTTTTATATGATAATTAGTTCTGAGTAAGGGGATGCTACCGCAACTCTCTTGGCGAGCTCTTTTGAAATATACCCATCATGAAACAAAAAGAAAGGGGCCATTAAAAAAAAAAAAAAAACATAATCACAAAGGTCAACTGTAAAGCATTTTAAGCATCAACTTTTAAAGGATGATTACAAATATTTTTTTTTTTTCCTTTAATTCACAACTGCTTTCCTTTTCGTTAATGAAACTTGCCCTTTACACTCGCGAAGTTATAAAAGAATGCAATATTTCTTTCCTTTTTTTACAAAATGCCAAACTTGAAATACTCAAATGCTGGGTTATATGTGACGTCAAGACTTTATTCATTAGTGCAATTTAATTTAAAGTTATAAATAAGAAAGTAATAGACAAGAAAATGCTCTGTTTATATAGCAAAATAATACCAAATAATAAATGTATATATAAAAGAGAAAAACGTGTAATTTATAATAAAACATGGAAATTTTAAAGTAAAAGTATAGAATCATAACAGTATAACATACATTTTCAAAAAATATTAGGGGGACAGGAAAATAATGTCGTTTTGAATTAATAAAATGAAACCGGAAATTTTTGTTTAACAGTGTTTACATGGTACTTTACAAATAACCATCTTATAAGTTACCTAAGAATATGTTAAATTTTATCCAGGATAAATTTCCGATGTCAGTATTTTAATTCAAAACGACGTTATTTTCCGGTCCCCCTAATATATAGATTCTACTACTGTTTCTTATTCTACATACCGTTAACATACTTTTATAGCTTAAGGTGAAAGATATGGTGTAATTTTTTTTACTGCTTCGGTACGTTAAATAAAAAGAAAAAAGAATAGTTTCAAAAATAGTTTTATTTGACATAGTTTTTTTGTGTGTGTGTGGAAAGTGGGGTATTCCACCTTCTGAACCTATCATTTGAAAATTGTAGAAATATTCATGAAATATTTAAGGCTCTGTTTAAATTTTAAAATTTATTTCAAATTATTCAGATAATTGTCACCCTCGCTACCCTTTTAAAATTAATCGAAGAAGTTTTAATTGATTATATATTGTCTACAAATGGCATTGGCAGTATATCCAAATGCAGTACATAAAAAATGTATGACTCACTTGAAACGTCTTTCTTGCTATTTCAGAACTGAGCAATAATACATCAGAATTCTTTCATGTGGCCCTGTAAAAGAAAGATAAATATATTTAAAACTTCATTTTATATGAAATATGTATTTGTGCATATATATATATATATATATATATATATAGTATATACATATTTGTTGAGTTAACGATGTTAACTCAAAACATCTAACGATGTTAACATAACATTTAACGATGTTAAACTGGACTTACGAAATTTTTGTCCATAGAAGAAAATAATTTTAATGTTTTACACGTCCCTGTACATGAACTATTCATCCGATAAAAAATAAATAAATAAATAAATAAACATAAACTTTGAGTAGTATCTCCCAATAAGGTACAGATTTAGAATATTAAATTTAGGTTTCTTGCTCTGATCTTCTTTTTTAGATTTTAGTTGTTAAATTTTGAGTCGTATATTTGTATATCTTTATATATATATTTCTTTTGTGCGTGTGTATGTCACTGAACTCCTCCTAAACGGCTGGACTGAGTTTAATGAAATTTTTTGTGTGTCTTCAGGTGGATTCGAGATTGGTTTAGATTTACAAATGAAAGTTGTAACTTAATTAGTTCTTTCTTAATTAATTTTTTACCAACTCTTTCAACAACTTTTCCACCTAGATGGCGTGAGTTGTCGTAAACACGATGTCAGAATTTATTTAATGTTGAAATGAAAAATGAATTTTTAACCGTATCTTACGAAGTGTTTAAAATATTTTTTCAAAATTAATATTTTTAGTATCGTAACCGTATCTTACGAAGTGTTTAAAATATTTTTTCAAAGTTAATATTTTAGAATCGTAAACACGATGTCAGAATTTATTTAATGTTGAAATGAAACATGAATTTTTAACCGTAAGTGTTTAAAATATTTTTTCAACGTTAATATTGTTAAAATGTTAAAATTAGTTAAAATGGTATATTCTTTTAAAAAATTCGTCAATATCCGACGGAGTTATTTTATGTTAAAATGAAAAATAAATTTTTAGGCCATTATTATTTGTGCAGATGGAAAATGTACTAAAAGTTTTCAAAAAATTTCACGATCACAAATGTTGACGGATATCCAATATATCGTCGAAGAAATCCCGATAATGGCGGACAATCTTATCATCTATGGCGGTAATCTATGTCAACAACATAGATATTGACATTGATAACCGTTGGGTGGTCCCATATTCGCCTCTGCTGAGCAAAACATTCAATGCTCATATTAATGTTCAGTTCTGCAGTTCAGTGAAGAGCATCAAATACATTTGCAAGTATGTGAATAAAGGCAGTGATATGGCTGTATTTCGAGTTGAAAATACCAATGTAAATGCTCCTCCGGTGAATAACAACGATGGAATAACACTTTACCAAATTGGCCGGTACGTCAGCTCCAATGAAGCTGTTTGGCGTATCTTTGGTTTCCCAATTCATAAACGGGATCCAGCTGTTCTTCATTTAGCCGTCCATCTTGAAAATGGCCAGCGCGTATATTTCACGAGCGAGACAGCGATTGATCGTGCTATAAATCCACCAAAAACTACACTCACCGAATTTTTTGAATTGTGTAATCGTGCGGATGCTTTTAGTGCTTTTGCACGGACATTACTCTATTCAGAAGTTCCACGCTATTTCACATGGTCTCCAACAAAAAAAATGGATACCCCGCAAGCAAGGCACGCCGATTGATGCATGTCCCGGTTTATTCTAATCAAACACCTTGGGACGAGTATTTACAGTCAATCCAAGGCAGACTGAGTGCTTTTATCTTCGACTGTTATTGGTTAATGTCATCGGCCCTTTGTCATTTCAATATTTACATAAAGTGAATGGACAACAGTATCCAACGTATAAAGATGCATGCCTTGCACTCGGCTTGCTCAAAGGTGACAACCAGTGGGAGTGTATGCTTGCTGAAGTAGGACTGAACTGTACAGCAAAACAAATTCGTCTACTATTCGCTATAGTGTTGACTACATGTTTCCCGGCCCGAGCAGAGACATTATGGGATAATTACAAAGATTCAATGGCTGATGATATATTGTATCAACATCGTTCACGGTGCAACGATCTAACGATAGTATTCAGTGACGCTATGTACAATGAAGCATTGATTGCTATTGAAGATCTTTGCATTATCATTTTCAACTTACCATTCAGTCATTTCGGTATGCATTCAACAAGTCGAAATGCATCTGATTTAATAAGCACTGAATTGAATCGTGAACTACAATACAATACTGTAGAAATGGCAGCGATTGTTGCTCGCAATGTCCCACTAATGAATGAAGAACAAAGAACCATTTACGACCGCATCATGCTCGCAGTTTTGGCAGGACATGGTAGATTCTTTTTTTTTGGGGGGGTGCACCAGGTGGAACTGGCGAAACATTCCTTATTTCGCTAATTCTCGCCGAAATACGATCAAATAATGGCATCGCATTGGCTGTTGCATCATCTGGCATTGCGGCAACTTTATTGGATGGAGGCAGAACAGCTCATGCATTATTTAACCTGCCACTAAATATTCAAAATAACCTAGACACAGTGTGCAACATAAAAAAACAATCGTCCATGACCACAGTGCTGAAATAGTGTAAAATTCTTATCTGGGATGAATGCACTATGGCACACAAACATTCGATTGAGGCGTCGAACAGGACATTGAAATATATAAAAAACAACGACGAACTATTTGGCGGCACTCTGTTACTCTTTTCAGGTGATTTCAGACAAGCAATTCCCGTTATTCCGCGTTCAACATACGCTGATGAGATCAACGCGTGCTTAAAATCATCGTCATTGTGGCGTAATGTTTAAAAAGTACAACTGAAAGTAAATTTGTGCGTTCAAAAGCTTCATGATCCATCCGCTGAAACATTCTCAAAACAATTGTTAGATATCGGCGATGGAAAAGTCACTACAGATGAAACTTGATGAATAAAATTACCGACCGATTTCTGCACAATCATTGATTCTCAAGATGCTCTTATTGACCAGATATTTCCCGATGTACACAGACGATACACAAATCATGAGTGGCTGGCAGAAAGAGCAATTTTAGCAGCAAAAAATGTGGACGTCAACGAATTGAATCTCAAGATACAACATTTGTTACCAGGAGACTTGGTGTCATACAAATCTAATGATACAGTTTGCGATGCCCCCGAAGCTGTAAATTATCCAACAAAGTTGTTAAACTCATTGGATTTACCAGGCATGCCACCGCATATTTTACAACTGAAGGTTTGATCTCCGGTTATTTTGCTTCGTAATTTAAACCCACCACGGTTGTGCAACAGCACGCGATTAGTCATAAAAAAAATTAATGAAAAATGTTATCGAAGCCATCATTTTAAATGACAAATTCCGAGGTGAAAATATATTACTACTGCGAATCCCTATTATACCCACAGATGTGCCAATTCAATTTAAACGCCCACAATTTCCAATTAGATTGGCATTTGCAATGACTATCAATAAGTCTCAGGGCCAAACGATGTCTGTCTGTGGCTTAGATTTGAGCACATCATGTTTTTCACACGGACAAGTATACGTGGCTCTCGAGTGTGCAAACCATCCAGTTTGTATTGGCGAAAGATGGGATAACAAAAAATATCGTACACTCTGTTGCATTAAGGGATTGATATTGTTTTTTAGTAATATTTTTATAAATAGCGATATGTATATAATTTTAAAGAATCAATTTTAATAAATTAAAAAAATAAATGATTGGTGTTTTGTTATTTTTATATTCTTTCACCGTTCACAGCGCTCCATACATCTTCCACTTATAAACCACATCCTTACACCCTTACAATAAGTTAGTTATTTTTTTCTAGCAAAATATTCTCTAGAAATAATTTATATGACAAAACAACGTTTGTCGGGTCAGCTAGTATATATATATATATTACTTTTCCGAAAATAAAAAAGGAAAAAAATAAAAAAAATACAAATCTAAAAGCAGGATTATTAAATTGGATGGCATCAGTTTTCTCATAAATTTCAAAATGATGCTTTTTATTAATTAAAAACAAATATTTTCTGATCTATACTTTTAAACTCTTCAAGGAAAAACATATTCATTACTCCTTACATAAATATATATATATATTAATGGTTTTAAAATGCTTGAAGACACAAATGTTTCCATCTCAGAAAGCTTTATTAATTATATATATATATATATCATAAATCATTTAGAACTAATTTTGAAAAAAAAAAAAAAAAAAAAAAAGGAAAGAAAGAAAGAAAAAGAAAAAAGAAAACGAACAATTTATCACCAGCATCTGTTCACATTTCCTTGTTTCTGTCATTACGTTTGTTGTTATTTTCAAATAAAAAAGCATGACAAATGTTAAGGGCATACCTTTAGAAGTTAGTTTAGAAGATTAATTTTTTTTAACACAATTAATAATCCAATTACAGTTAATTTTTATTTATTTTTATTTATTTATTTATTTTTAAAGGTCTTATATAAGTTTAAAATTTATAGTAACAAAAATCCGTCCTTTTAATTAACTAATATCGTTGTACCAACTAATAAAAGTTATAAGAGTACTAATTATAGTTATTTTAAACTACTAACCATTGTTTAAAAAAAAAAAAATACATTGAACTTCATAAAACATTTCAAATTTTTGGAAAACGTAGAAGATTTTGCAAAATCTTGGATTATATTTATTTAATTTGTATAGGTATTTAAAAAAAAAATTGATTCCACATTCCAAATGAAAATATTTAAATTTTAAAGATTTCTAAAACTGTGCATAGAAGAACATAAATGCTAATGTAGAAAGATACTATTTGTATAGGTATTTAAAAAAAAATTGATTCCACATTCCAAATGAAAATATTTAAATTTTAAAGATTTCTAAAACTGTACATAGAAGAGCGTAAATGCTAATGTAAAAAGATACTATGCGTATAATACGAAATATATTGCAGTCAGAATTTTGAGAATTGCTTTAAAAACGGATAGAACACGTCTTCATATATTCATGTAAATATGTTTTAGATATAGTAACTAAAGTATAATATTTCTTTTGTGCTATATTATCAAAACTAATTAATTCAGAATATACACAGGGTGTTTTAAAAGTCCCTCCTCTTTCGAAAACGAGTCGGAATTTTGAAAATGGCGGAACACGTATTTAATGAATTCGAAAGGGACCTTTTTTGGTAAAAAAGTTTGGGCTGGGGGGGGGGGTTAGGAGGCCGCTAGGGAGGGCAACTTTATAATTTCAAATGGAAAGGTATGTCTTGTGATACATCCCTGGAACCGTCTCTTCAAGAAAATGAATTTGATATAAGTAGTTTTTCCCTACGATAATTATTAAAGGAGATACATGAGTTTTTAGACTTTTGAAATGCGTATTTTATACTTATGCATCCCCTTTAATAATCACTGCAGGATAAAACTATTTATAACAAATTCATTGTCTTGAAGAGACGTTTACAGGGATGTATCACAAGACATACTTTGCGCGAAATGTTTGGGCCCGGGCAAAAGATGTTAGGAGTGCCGCTAGGAAATGCAACTTTAAAGTTTCTAATGGGAAGGTATGCCTTGTTATACATCCTGGGAAACGTCTCTTCAAGACAATGAATTTAGTATAAATAGTTTGCCGCGCAGTTATTATTGAATGGGATACATAAGTATAAAATCTACATTTCAAAAGTCAAAAACTCATGTTTCTCATTTAATAATCATCGTAGGGCAAAACTATTTATATCAAATTCATTGTCTTGAAGAGACGTTTCCAGGGATGTATCACAAGACATACCTTCCCATTTGAAATTTTAAACTTGCCCTCCCTAGAAGCCCCCCTAGTGGCCCCCTAGCTCGCCCACTGGACCCAAACTTTTTTCGCCAAAAAATGTCCCTCCCGTCATTAAATACGTGTTTCGCCATTTTTCAAAATTTCGACTCATTTTCGAGTTAGAAGGGTGGGGGGGGGGACTTTTGGAACACCCTGTATATATACATAACATATATATATATATATATATATATATTCTAATCACCATATTATTTCATTATATACCCATTAATATATATGGATATTCTTACGAAAACATTGACATTTTCGAATGTGCTGTACTACATACAAAAGTACTCAGGCGGGTGACAGTCTATGAATATTCCCAAAACAAGCAAAAAAATTATCACTTGATACTCGAACCACAAAAGTCGTGATAATAGGATTATATACACCACAGAACACGAATGCCGCTTGTTCAGGAACAGTAATCTGCAAATATAATCTTTCATTAAGAACAGGATTCGACAAGGATTTATTTAACAAAACTGCATTAAGTGTACTTTTTTTACATAGGAATTTTTGCTAGTGTTCGGAGACTTTTGTTACCGACTGTACTATATATATATATATACACACACACACACATACAAAAAAAATACAGCTAATTCTATTTAATACATAAATATCTGTGCCAAATATGCAGGATAGGGGAACCTCACTCACTCGCACTGTTAAAAAATTCTGTAAATTTAATGTAAATATTTATCCAGAGTCTCTGTAAATTCACAGTAATTCTTAGTTAAAAGTGAATAATCGAGATTCTCAATTTTTATTCTGTATTTTTACGTAATCTTATTATTTAATTATTTAATTATAATTAAAAATGACTTATTCTACTTTAGGAAAAGCATTCAAAGTCCGAAATATATTCTGTACTATAATTAATTAAATTAATAGTAGTTATTAAAATGAATGTATAAAATATGTTTTTTAACATCTCCGTTTATTTTTCTCTGTAATTTTACGTAAGACTTAAAATAATAGATTACACACAGTTTTCTATTGAAATTTTTAACAGTGCGCTCGAATTCGCGCTGAGATTTTAAGCGTATGTTCTCCATAGAGAGTTAGTTAGTGTAAGGTTACAAGTTGAATTTCGTTTAGTTGGCGTTATTTTCGGAGGAAGGGTAGATTATCCATGAAGAATTTGGATAGTTGAAGCTAAGGTATTTCGTTCAGTTTGCATTGATTACGGAGAAAGTGTTAAGAGTATTTGGAGAAAGGTTTTGGATTTTTGTACATTTTAGAGTTCACTTGTTTGTCAGTAATTTCAGTCAAGATGTTTTAAATTGAACGAAGGCGTTTCTCCAATATAACTATTTAAGTAAATTTGAGTATGTTTTCCAGTGGGCAGTTACAGAACAGGCTTTCTTTTCTAAGTGAGTTCTACCACACAAATTATCAGCGTCAAGAATTTATTTGTGAGTTAAACACATTGACACTAAGCTATATTCTATGTTATATTTAAAATAAAATAAAATAAAATACGAGTAGAAATTCTTTTGCACCCTCTTTGATTTTATTTTTAATAAAAATCTCGAAAATGTTTAATAAAAATTTTCAATAAGTCTTTTAGCATTTTCTGTGATTAAGCATGACGAAATTTTTGCAGAGAAATTGCTGTTAAATAATCATGCAAGTTAGAACCTTTGTATGTATATGTACAGATACCAAAACCGATTAATCTGAATAAAGAGGATTCAATTGCGTTTCTACAAATTTTCAATTTAATATAGGTCTCGAACATTGTAATATTCGTAGATACGTTGTAATTTTGGCTTTTTTTGCAAGATGTATCTACATATTTTAGTAAATTTAAATTTTTAACTTTTAACGTCTTAAGACTAAATTTTATATAATATTTTTACTTTTACTTTTACATTTTAATGATTTTAATTTCAATTTTTCTGAGGTTAATTATGATATGCTTAGCTTTAGATTTGCAGAAGCTGCAAGTCAAGACTTTTAGACTGAAATTCAATAAAAATATCAGAACTAATGTCATAAAAGCACGCCAAGCTCGATTTATGATCAAAAATTTTTCAATAAGCATTCTGTAAAAAGATCTTTATTGATCATTTTTCTGCAACAATAGCTTAGTAGGTTGTTACTGTAGTGTATAGTTCTATATTAAGTTCCGTACGAGTAACTTATTATCTATGTTCTTAATTAGACCCAAGTCTATATACAAGTAACATTTTGCAATAGAAGTGAAAAAAGTGCATAAAATCCATTTTAGTTTTTATTCATTTCTACTATTTTTTGTTTTCATAATAAACATGGAAACTTTATTTCAGATACCCTTGTGTTGAAATAAATAAAATTTATGCATCGTATTCCTACTTTTGACAAGAACATACTTGTACTATTCAAACAATTTTAAATTTTAAAGAAAATATATTGAAATAGTTACTTCTTCTTTCTCGTTCATGCAGAATACCCTGTCAAAGAATGTAAATGACTAAGTATCTTCGGCCAATATTAAAATAAAAATGAAAGAGTCAATTTGTACATATTCTTTTATGGAGAAGAAAAAAGCATTTTTTTTTAATGTGCATTAATTAAAATACAGTGAATATAGTGCAAATATATTTTCGTAAACTAAACAATATATTAATACCATAGTTAAATTTTGTTTGTATAATTTAGATCTAATTTATTTATTGCACAATTAGAAAACAACATTTATCTAATAAAGGAAAATTCCAATCGAAGATAATTTTATAAATAGTTATATAAAAGAAATGAACCTCTTATGATAATGATTTTATAGAATAATTTAGATAAAAAGAAAATGAAATTGGTAAAGAGCTCTTAGTGATAGTGCGCTTAGCGTAAGGGACTGGAATTAAGGAAAGAGACATAGAAGAAGTCGTGCCATTAGCGCAAACAATAATTATCCAAATTTTCGAAATATTTCAATGAACAATGATTGGACAGTCCCAGCATTTCTCTGTATTTATGAATTGTCGTGTAAGTGACACACCACATTATTTTATATGCATAAAAGCATGTATTGTGCTGATTATAGTATAGAAATCATTCATCATTTTTGTTTACAGCGCTACCCAACGTTTTTGGAAGTATTGAGGCTATACTTCGAAATTACTAGAAATGTATTTCGTTTTGTGTTAAGTATTTTCATATAAAACTAAATTTAAGTACGTGATATGATGTGCATATAGTTTATAGACAATATACAGGGCAACTCGAAATCAAGCTGAACGTTTTTTTCTATTGAATGCAACTGATGGAAGTGCTTTGCTACATTTTACTAACATTAAAAATTATATTTTTAAGTTGAAGAACAGGGCTGAGGAAGGAAAATTAAATTTTCACACATTACCGTAAGCAAATTATTTTTTCAAACTCTATTTTTTTTTTTTTTTTTTTTTTTTTTTTAGGACTGAGGGCCTATTAGTTTTGCGTTGTCGTTTTCGATAGTTGGACATATGTCGAAATCTAAAATTTATCGAAAATATAATTGAATAATTTGAAAACGAAGTTATAATTTGAAAAAAAGAAAAAAAAAAAAAAAAAAAAAAAAAAAAACAATAGTCCTCCGTCCTAAACTAAATTCTGCTTTTGACAGAATTTCATCAACATCTTTATTATTATTATTATTATTATTATTATTAAAAGAAAAAGAAAAGAAAATTAATAATAATCAGTAACGTTACAAGCAATATCGAAAAAGTTTTTTTTTTTTTTTTTTTTTTTTTTTTTTTATAATTTTGAATTAGGAAATAAGAAGTGCGCGAGCAATATGAAATAAAAATAAGTAAAAAAATGAATTTAATGGATTAATTTTTATATAAAACAAGATCGCGTGCTATCTTAAAAAGTAGATGCAAAATTTAAAGTTTTTTTTTTGGCAACAATTATAAATTAAAATAAATAATTTAATGAAAGATTAGAAGTTAGAATTTCTAATTTTATTTAACAGTGAAGATCATACATAATAACCATGAGACTTACCTTCAAATGGTCAATTACATAATCATTTCATATTGAAATAAACTTTACTATTATTATTATGATTATTTGAAAAAGTATTTTTCTATACATTTTCTTTTTATCTTTAATAAGTTCTGAACAGGATACAAATCGATTTTTTAAACACTGACTTTTTAACTTGTGGTCATCTCTCTTGCATGAGCAACGCGGCCGCCTAAAGCCAAATTTTTAGTTTAAACAAACAAAAAATTTTATATCTTGCTAAAAACCATCTCACCATTTCGTTAACATTTATTTATTTCACCATCTCACATTTTCATTTTTTGATTTTCATTCTTAAATTAATACTTTTTGTCGCAGTGTTAATTGCCTTATTCTTTTTTGAAATACTTTCTAAAATTACAATTTTCCTGACAATTTCATTTTGTTTTTAACACTGGCTCAATCCTAAAGTGTACGTGGAGGACGACGTAATAAAATCTGTTCGAAAATTTACTTTTTAAATGAAATGGCGGTTGCAGAAAGAAAAAAAGTGCGGCCCTTTTTCTTTGTTCCCTTAGTGTATATTGATTAAATTTTTGTTCAAGTTAACCGCTAGGTGGCGCTGTTACATAAAATGATGTAGAAGGACGTATTGAAAAATTTCGACTTTCGGTTTTCTAGGAATTTACACATTTAGAGATGTTCTAAACATGATTCGCCCACATTTAGAAAATGATTATCTGTGTATATGATGCGTAAGCAAAATTTTGTATCTCACAAACCAATGGACGGAATTAAAGCAAGATTGATATTTGATTAGACCTTGAGATAAATTGGTGATAATTAGCATTTGGAATACATTGCCCAATAGGATGTGCTGCTATGCTGTGATTCGACCCATTTAAGAGAAGGACATAACTCAATTTTTATAGTGTATAAAGACATAAAATTTCTTTTTCGGATATTATGTAAAACTATGCTGCTACATCTTGCGTGCAAATCGGCTAACACGTGGTGCTATTGCGCTGCAGTTTAACTTCATTTACGTGACGACAGTATCTCAGTTTTATGATGTATAAATGCGCGAAACTTGGAATGTGAGATGGATAAATGTAAAACTGTGATGACTGAATTTTGGACCATATCGTACAAAAGGTAGTGTTGCTATGTTACAAATAATTTTCATTTATGAAAAAGCTATATCTCAGCTTCTGTGTTATGTATATGAAACAAACACGCGTTGTATTCTATTTATTTATTAGTACGACAGAACTATTTCTATCAGACAGCGATTTTGCATTGTCGCCATTTATTGCTTGAATGAAAGCCCAGGCACTTTGTTTATTTTTAAAATATAAGAAAATGAATGTTTGTCATTGTATCTCTCTGGGTTGTTAGGTATTTATTAAAAATTGGTTCACTCATTAATAAGGACAAAATCTAGCTAACGCCGTATTTTTTATTTCAATCGGATATGCTTAAAAAAAAAAAATTAAGCATAAACCCCATTTTAACTTTAAAATTATTAAAATGAATAAAAAAAAAAAGGAATATATATATTCGCACGTTCATTTTTTTTCCCCGACATAAAAAGAAATATGTTCATTTATTAATTTATTTATTTTTAGCATACCTTTTTTTTTTTTTTTTTTTTTTTTTTTTTTTAATATATGTATATATATATTATTTAAATATTATTTAAATATATTATTAAAATATATTATATATATATATATATATATATATATATATATATATTATATATCGATATATACTTAAATAATAAAAATAAAATTGAAAAAATTTGTGATAAGTAAATAAAATAGCTTCAATGTAGAACCTCTTTGCGAAACTTGAAATTTGGTATCGAATTAGCTCAGACGTTTCTCACCAAGGTCGTTACTTACGCAATTGCGGTAGCCATTTTAATTCATCGCCGTAATGACAATAAAAATTTAAAAGTCGCCAATGGGCTCCTATGGTAAAACTATACTAAAGTAATTTTAAGAGATGAATATACAGTCGGCAGCAAAATTATTGAAGTATACATCCACACTTTTCACATATATATATATATATTTAGTTTGATCGCTAATTTTTTATCACCAACTTACTTTTTTATAAACAGTATAACAAGACTCAACAAATATTTACTTATAAGGAAACATTCAAAAGGTGTAATCTTCAAAAAATATTGAAAAAAATATATGTCATTCTACTTTTCATAAAACACCAGGAAGTGAAAAAATTATCGGCTGAAATGGATTACAGCGACCATAAAAATGATCAAAATTAAGCATATTTGGCGATTTAGCGCTGTTAGGCGTTCTGTTCTCTAGCACCGAGATTGCCTAGTACGAACAGAACCGCGTTTTGTTTCTCCGCCAAGTACTCAAAATCTCTCGCCTAACAGTGTGAAATCGCCAAATATGCTTAATTTTGATAATTTTTTGTGGTCGCTGTAATTCATTTCAGCTGATAATTTTTTCACTTTCTGGTATTTTAGGAAGAGTAGAATCACACACACACACACACACACAAACACACACACATATATATATATATATATATATATATATATATTGTATAAGATCACGTGTTTTCAAAACGAGAAAGTCCCCTTTTTAGCGATCGATATGTACGTATATCTGTTATCAGTATAGCTTAAAAACAAATAAGTGCAGGAAATTCAAGTTGTGCATTTTGAAGTACATATTAGGTTGCCACTTGAAAAATTTCATCAAGATTGGCAAATTTGAAGGTAAATTAATAAAAGCCTAGAATTAAAAAAAATAAATAAATGTAGGAACTATAAGTGAAGATCCCCCACATAGAATCATACGTTAAATAAAACCGTTCCTAAACCTATTTTAGATTATTTTATTAGTACTTTGAACTTTATTATCTGACCTTATTAATTTTACGATTTAATCTGAAATATATATTTATAGTATTAAAATGCAGGGTAAGAAAAAGTTGTATTAGTGACACACCAAATTATTTTATTATATAAATGCGACACGAAATACCATTTCTTCAATTTTTAAACGCCCCTATTTTGCGAAACTCATTACAGATTTACGCTAAAGGCGCATACGCTAAAAGTACGCCACCGAGAGGAGATAACATTTACGTTAAGTACACAGGTTTATAGATTTACGCTAAGGGCATGGCCCCCGTGTAATTATTTGCACAATAAATCAAATGTTAAGGAAAATTTTTGTTAATAATAATCCTATGTGCAAAAGTTTTATGTGCAATATTAGTTTTTATTTATAATTTTAGTTTTCTTTGAAACTGCACAACAATCAGTACTATTGATTAAATTATATTAATTTGCAATAGTTATGCTCTACATGTATTTTATTTGATCATACAACTGAACAAATTTGAAGACATATATATTTTTAAATGTACAATTTAAAAATTATAAAAAATATAAAACATGTATGTAAAAAAAATAGATAAATAAATAAAATAAAAGAGTAGAAGGCCTATTGCATTTACTTTGTATTAAAATATATTTTTTATTTTTCCATAAAATGTTCAATTTCTTCATTATTTAGTTGTCAACTATTCTTAAAATTAGTAATCAAGAAAAAAAAAAAAACATGATATTCAATCAATAAACAAATATTCATGTTGCTGTATAGTATAGAGTTACTATATTTTTTTCATAGAATTTGGGTACAAAGAGGACGGTATCCTCGAATTTCGAGAGCAAAAAAATAATTAAATCACCTTAAATTGTAAAATTTCAGTAATTTTTATGTATAAAGCACCTAAAAGAACTTATTTCAGCTTATTTATTATACATATAATAAATTACTATAATAAAACATTAATAACTTTTTAACCGGCGTCCCCAAATGTGTTGTAATTTTTGGGGGACGAAGGTAGTTTTGTCCTCGAGATTCGAGAACATATAGTCAGCCTAGTATAGTATCATTATTCTTCATCTGCTATGTACAACTAAACCCTCGAATTTTTTTGCTTGTTTTAATCCTCGTGACTCCAAATGCATCATCCTGTGAGTAATGTTATTTTTTTATGGTTGTTTTTTGTTTGATTCTCGTATTTTTTTAACTAAATAGTTTATTCCACTTTATGCTTCATTTTTAACTTCAATTAAATTTTTAGGGTGCCCTTTAGCAATTTGTTATTATAGCTGCTAACAAACGAAATCGTACATTGGTGCTCAACGGTGAAGAAGGTTACCCCTGACGAGTTTTATTTCCCCATTGTAAGCTTTTCCTAATTGAAAAAATATTTTGTTTACAATACTCTTAATTGTTCATATTATTATTGCTAGTTTGTATCTTATGATTCGAATTTCATGTCGTTTTTAAGCACCAGCAAAATTATTAATATTGTAACCTACAATATAGGGAAAAAATATTGTTAGATTGAAGTTAAATTAAATAGAAAATCAATAAATCAAAAATAAATGTTACAATAAATCCTAATCAGTCTCCAAAGGTTATTTTATTTTGTTGTAATTTTATTCTTATTGGTCTATGTGTTTTCAGTGATCTTATACCTGTTGCTTGGCTTTCACTGCGGCTATTAATTCATTTATATATATATATATATATATATATTGTACAAATGTAGGAATGTGGAAAACTATAATTTTACATAAAAAAGTTACATTAGATGAGCGCAATGTTGCTCCTTGCTAATGTACAATATAAATCTAAATAGAATGAAAAAGAAAAACATCAACATATGCAACTAAAGAGGAGCGAAAGAAAAAATGGAGACAAAAGTATCTAAATGGCAGGGGGGAGTTGTGACCACCCCACTCCGGTTAAACATGTTTTACGACCGGTCAACACTCTCGGATACCAGATACTGTGTCAAAACTCAGAATAAACTGACATGAAATTGGCAAAATAAGGAATAAATCCCAAATAAACACATTTAAAAAAATTTATAAGAAAAACCAAATCATAATTTAAAACGACATAATTTTTTTTTTTTTACATACATAACATTTATAGAAAAATGTGTTTTAAATAAAAGATAAAAATACAGAAACCATTATAAATTACAGTAGACACACACACACACACACAAAAAAAAAAAAAAAAAAAAAAAAAAAAAAGGCAATTCTAAGTTATACAAAATTAATCCAATCACTCCCCACAGCTACAATAAGAAGGTATGTTATAACCTTAAACTAAAAATACTTTAAAATGAACATTAAAATAAAAGAAATTAAAATGAACATTAAAATAAAAGAAATTAAAAGAAATAAAAAAAAAAATAAAAGAAATTAAATTTGACACAGTATCTGGTATCCGGGAGTGTTGACCGGTCGTAAAACATGTTTAACCGGAGTGGGGTGGTCACAACTCCCCCCTGCCATTTAGATACTTTTGTCTCCATTTTTTCTTTCGCTCCTCTTCAGTTACATATGTTGATGTTTTTCTTTTTCATTCTATTTAGATTTATATTGTACATTAGCAAGGAGCAGCATTGCGCTCATCTAATGTTACTTTTTCTATATAAAATTAAAGTTTTCCACATTCCTACATTTGTACAATATTTCATGGACATTGCTAAAGCAGCATTGCGCTTACAATGAACCATTTTTTAATTTCTTTTATTTTAATGTTCATTTTAAAGTATTTTTACTTTAAGGTTATAACATACCTTCTTATTGTAGCTGTGGGGAGTGATTGGATTAATTTTGTATAATTTAAAATTGCCTTTTTTTTTTTTTTTTTTTTTTTTCCTACTGTAATTTATAATGGTTTCTGTATTTTTATCGTTTATTTAAAACTCATTTTTCTATAAATGTTATGTATGTAAAAAAAAAAAAAAATATGTTGTTTTAAATTATGATTTGGTTTTTCTTATAATTTTTTTTAAAATGTGTTTATTTGGGATTTATTCCTTATTTTGCCAATTTCATGTCAGTTTATTCTGTGTTTTGACACAGTATCTGGTATCCGTGAGTGTTGACCGGTCGTAAAATATGTTTAACCGGAGTGGGGTGGTCACAACTCCCCGCTGCCATTTAGATACTTTTGTCTCCATTTTTTCTTTCGCTCCTCTTCAGTTACATATGTTGATGTTTTTCTTTTTCATTCTATTTAGATTTTTATATATATATATATAATTTTTTACTAGTCTTTACCGCGCAGAACATCCGCATAATTGTATTTACATACCTAATATCATATCTGCCGATAATCTAATTATTATTCTGTAGAACTGCTTGTTCCGCCCCCCCCCCTTTTTTTTTTTCTTTTCACACTTGCATTTTTTTTGAGTATTTTTCTTCTTATTTAATCGTAATTATATTTGGCGAAAAGTACTCTAAAAATAAAATGGTGGGGAAAATTTGGCGAGTATTAACAATTTTCAGAATAATAGTTAGATAGTTGGAAGGTATGAAACATGATGGTTATAAAAATCTCATAATGAAAATCTCTGGGAAATTTCAGTGGTTTTTTTTTTTTTTTTTTTTTTTTTTCGCAAATAACACAGGTTTAAATTTTTGAGATTTGCATTACAATTTCAATTTTAGAAAATATATATATGTGTGTGTGCGTGTGTGAACATCTCCGGTTGTGGGCACCCCACAATATCTTTTAGCAAAAAGTAAGTACGGTGGATTTGAGTACTGTCAAACATGTATTGTAACAGTACGCAGTTATGGTACTAACACCGAAATGAATAGACGCATTTGCTTAGTAGGTGCAAGCATCGAAACAAAATTTTGAACAAAAAGCAACACAAAAGTAATTTCTGAGTTTTTTCAATGTGCAGTAAATCGAAGTGAATTAATTAAAAAATGTGAGTGTAGTATATATTCATGCAGTATATTCAATATATTTTGTAATACAATATCGAATTAAGACAAAATTTTGAATGAAAATAGTTTTTTCTCTCATTATAAAACTGAGTGTCATTCCCGGTTATGGGTACCTTCATGTAACCGGTTGTGGGCACCCATGTTTCTTTCATTTAAAGAGTGCGTTTGACTTACAAATTGTGAAATATGGTCGTTTTAAACAACATAACATATTTTATTAGTGTCTTATGTATTTTTAGGCATTTTTAGCCATGTCAACCCCAGAAAAATTAATCGATTCAAAAGAAATGCATTTTAAGGCGATGGTCAAAGCTATTTAGGATTGCTTAGTATATACGAAATCCATAAAATCGACTGACCGAGAATATGGACCTCCTCGCAACTTCTCCGTCCAGACAGAAGAAGTCTAGAAAAAGTAAGGGTCAACTGTCAAGCTGCTGACCAAGCGCGCTAAAAATAGAAACATTCATAATCAGGAGATGATGTCGATTTCTGCATAATTTGTTTGGAGCACCTGCTACCATGCCGAACAAGAGCAAATTCAGTTAAATTCAACGAGTACGATCGTCTGGTACATTTGAAATGCGCCAATATACATGAAAATTATTTTATTTACATGCATTGCACTTCTGATTTGAAGGATGAAGAAGATGACGAATAAAATTGGAAAAATGCCATTTTCTTTTATTATTTCGGCAACTGAATCCTTACAAAATGAATAAATTTTGTTTTTTCCTGTATTTATGGTGGTTTTTCTTATTATTTTCCCACTTTTAGTGGATTTTTCAAGCGTGCCCACAACCAGGTGCAAAATTTTCTTTGGCAAAAAATGATCACTTCACAAAATTGGTAATAATTTTTTTCTGGTTGACGGAATCAATACAGTTACTTCATCAAACGTTAGCTAATGGTTCTAGCTTTCCATTGGTATTCATATGTTTGCATAGTATCTATTCTATCAAAAGTTATAAGCTAAAATCAAAACTGTGCCCACAACGGGAGATTGTTCCCCTGCTTATATATATATATATATATTGTCGATCCTAAGCTAAAACTTTTTAAAATTAAATTTAATTATTGTTATGTTAAAAATCAATTATTTCCTAAAATATGACGAAATTAATTTACCATACAGCCATACATAAGGGAGATTCCATAGTTAATAAATGTATTGTTAAAATAAATAAAATAAAGATGTTCATTTTATTTATAATTAATGAAAATTCTAAAAAAATATATGTAATAGGTGGCCACTACCGCCCTGCCAAATAGTCGTCATTAAATGCCAGGCCTACCAGGCTTTAAATCCTTCAAAATACACTTTTAAGTATGATATTTTGAAGCTATGTTTCAGCCACAAACTGTTAATAATTTTTCAATTTCTTTAAGAAATTGCGCATTTCAAATGTATTAGATTATTATTATTATTATTATTATTTTTTCTTAACCAAAGCGCTTATAACGCTTTGCCTCTAGCAGCCGAATTTATGCTTTAGATCTGGGTTGACCAATCAGATAACACCTTACTTACTATCGCATAGTTTCGACAAAATTTAATCTTAACTGGTCCACATTAGAGAAATATTATATAAATTTCATAAATTACCAAATGTGCATTGAAGATTCTTACCATGTTTCATACTTTCGTCGAATGAAGATAGCAAAGTGCGTTCTGAATGATATCGACAAATGAAAATGCGTTCATCTTGATACTGTAAACAGAGCAGAGTTTCGTCTAAAAAGCCGACGTTATGCGATTTTGGCATCAAGGTTCGTCATTGATTACACCATTGGAGGAGCTCCTGTATGTAAAGCAGCTTCAAAGGTAGACAAAGTCATTGTCGTTGAATACTAGACCATCACCTGGAGTGAGGATCCCTGAACTCTTACCAACTCAAAACGTCTGATCAATGTTTTCCATGCGATTGGTATGCAACCACTCTCCAGTTCCAGCGATCATTAACTGTGGTATTGTACTGAAGCTTTACAGCGTACCGTACCTGTACATACCAACCAGTTTCTGCGCCATGTTCGGCACCATGTTTAGGTAAATAAATGTTGTTATTGTGGCCAGAGGTGATTGATCTGTATGCTCATTTCTCCCGATTTATACCTCCAAATTTCCTGAACATTTGTTTACTTGTTCTTCTCAAGATAACACATGTGTCCAATAAATATCACTGTGTTATTTTCTATTTTTACTGGTGTAGCAATTTTGCACTCTTATGATAAAATATATTTATATTATGACGTTCGAACGTGCTGCTACATTGTTAAAAATTTCAACAGAAAACTACTGGTAATCCTTTATTCTAAGTCATATATAAATTACAGAAAAAAATAAATGGAGATAACAAAAAATATACTTTATGCATTTTAATGACTAATATTAATTTAATTAACTTCTATCGAGAATATATTTGTGATTTAGAATGTGTTTTTTCGAAAGTAGAAACATTAATTTTTAACCTTTTTGGAAAAATTATACAAAGAAAAAAAAGATAAAAAATACAGAATAAAGATTAAGAATCTCAATTATTAACCTTTAACAAAGAATTGTTGCAAATTTACAAAAACTCTAGATAAACATTTCAGTAAATTTACAGTAATATTTGAGTAGAACTGAATTATTTACACAAAGGTTTTGTGATAGGAAATACTAATTTTGGTTTTTAATTTTTAATCTTAATTTTGATATTTTTTATTTTGTAATCTAAAATTAATATTACCGATTTAGAACCATTACATTTTAATTCCTTTACTATGTAAAGATGTGATGCGAAATTCACCTTTCAAACCTTAAGATTCATTCACGTTCAAAAATATCTGTCTCTCAAAAATATCTGTCTCAAGTTCTGTCTCTCAAATTTTCGCATTGACAAATTATTATTACACACATTCTTATATTAAACGAGATAATCCCATGGTTTTTTATATCTGTATAATTATTTGTCATTTATTATATTGAGAATCACGATTATTTACTGCATTTAACAGAAAAATAATATAATTTACAGAGACACTGAAAAAAACTTTTAAATAAATTTACAGAATATTTTTACTTTGTATTGCATTATTAATATGGAAACCTTGTTTTTTCTCTTTATACAGTCGGTAACAAAAGTCTCCGAATACTAGCAAAAATTCCTATATAAAAAAAAATACACTTAATACAGTTTTGTTAAATAAATCCTTGTCGAATCCTGTTTTTAGACTGACTAAGAACAGGATTCGACAAGGATTTATTTAACAAAACTGCATTAAGTGTACTTTTTTTAGACAGGAATTTTTGTTAGTGTTCGGAGACTTTTGTTACCGACTGTACTTATTTCTTAATTATATTCTTTATAAAAATTTATTTTAAAAAATGAAACTTATTATTATAATGGTAAGTTACTCCACTATTTTATATGCGTCCTTTAAATAGTATATGCTAATATTTGGCAATGCACATATTTTATTTTGTTATATACTTAGATATCAGCTACATTTGTGTAGTACATAGCTGCTAAGTCTCCAGCTTTTTTCACACCACTATTTCTTTAAAATGTTTGATTTATTCAGAAGACAATTTCTGGAATTTAATTGTATTAAGATAACTATTAAATAAGTGTTACTAAAAATGCAGGAGACTTGGAAGTTGCTAAAATATCTATTTGCATAGTCTATGAAAGACTTTATTATTATCCCGCTTTTTCTTACCAGTTAAACTATTAAAAAAGTTGTACTAAAAAAACAAGAAACTTGGAATCTGTTTCAATATCTATTTGCATATTCTAAAAAAACACTATTATCATTCTGCTTTTCTTACCAGTTTTCTATCTTCCCACATAATGTGCTGAATCTGGGTAAATTTTTGGATAAAGTTTTATAAATTTAATATAAATTTATTGTATTTATTATGTTTAAATTTAAAATTTTATGTTATGATTCTTTTTTAATTTTTTTAATATCTAATCTTTACTTGAATTAGTTGTATTTTTAATTTTTAATAATTGTTATTAAAATATGTATCCTGGTTTCTATACATGGTTGCAATAAAATGTAATCGAATGATTAATAGATAGATAGATATAGATATATAAATGCTTGATTAAAGAGGTAAGGTGGTGATGTTTGACGGTTGTATGTGTTGTTAAGTTAGTGAAAAAAAAGAAGTCACTGCATTTCAAGTATCTATTATTTTTTTTATCCCATGTATTTTATTCTGCACAGTTATTTTACCCCATAACTGCCCCGGGCTTATTTCCCGAAGTTAAGGGGAAATAAGTTAAAATACAACTCTTTGTTTTGTACTGCAACTAGTGAAATAACTGACACGGCTTGACGATGCAATAAATTAACGTTGAAATTAATTTTGACATTGTTTTCGAATGATTTACTCAATTCAGAGTTCAGAGAGAACGATGGTACTGGAAGCGAATCTCGTAGGTTTAAGCGAATCTCTGGAAGCGAATCTCGTAGGTAAGGAATTAATTTAAAGTATATTATAGCAATTTTATTGTTAAGTACCATTACTAGGTAGAATTTATGGATCTAAATAACCTATTTTAGCATTATTATTCCTTCTTTCCTATTTCACCTATTTCAGCTGAAACAGAAGTGGATAAATGACATAAATTTAAATTAGCATAAACGTAATTGTAAAGTTTAAAGGAAGGTTATTTATGAAAGTGTTTAACATAATAGTTAATTTATTATATTGAATTAACATTAATTTTAATTATAGTAAACTTAAATGCTAAGAAATATTAGCTGAAATAATCATTCATATCCTTGAACTTACATAATTTGTATCTTCTTTTTTGAATATTGGATATATCAACGTGTTTCTTGTATGATAATATATTTATAATTAACTTTCCTTATTGTACAAAGATTTATATTTTTCGCTACTTAATTCTAACTAGCTGGCTTCACCAGCTAGCTGGCCAGAGACCCATGAAAATTTTTACCAAAAAACATGCTCTCGGGCGCCTGCGGCGCCAATCATAATTTGTTCTCTGTAAAAGTCGCATAATATTAAAATATTAAATAATCAAATATTTTTAAATAAAATCTAAACGTAGCTCTAGTTCAACGTAAAATACACTCAAATCAATGAAAATCAAATAAACCAATCAAATCTCTCGTAATTCCTCATACCGTAGCTCTAATTCAACGTAAAATACACTCAAATCAATGAAAATCCAATAAACCAATCAAATCTCTGGTAATTCCTCATAACGTAGCTCTAGTTCAACGTAAAATACACTCAAACGATTGAAAATCAAATAAACCAATCAAATGTCTCGTAAATTATCATAACGTAGCTCTAGTTCAACGCAAAATGCACTCAAATCAATGAAAATCAAATAAACCAATCAAATCTCTCTTAACTCTTCATAACGTAGCTCTAGTTCAACATAAAGTACACTCAAATCAATGAAAATCAAATAAACCAATCATATCTCTCGTAATTCCTCATAACGTAGCTCTAGTTCAACGTAAAATACACTCAAATCAATAAAAATCATATAAACCGAACAAATCTCTCGTAATTCCTCATAACGTAGCTCTAGGTCAAAGTAAAATACGCTGAAATCAATGAAAATCAAATAAACCAATAAAATCTCTCGTAATTCCTCATAACGTAGCTCCAGTGCAACGTAAAATACGCTCAAACCAATAAAAATCACATAAACCAATTAAATCTCTCGTAATTTCTCATAACGTAGCTGTAGTTCAATGCAAAATACACTCAAATCAATGAAAATCAAATAAACCAATCAAATTTCTCCTAAGATTCTCCATTCTGCGTCAGTATAGAAATGGGAAGTTTTATTTTCATATTTTTATTAATGAAAAGAAAGCTAATCAAAAATTCGGAAATCTGACTTCGGTGCGCACAATGACCTTACGGAGGGCACCTTTGTGTTAAATCACGTGACTGTCCGAGCTACTGTTTTCGAGAACAGTGAAATATACATATATATATATACAAATATTACTCACTTAATAGTATAAGATTACATATATTTATTGATGACTACTGTATATTTTTTTTTTTATATATCAGAATGTTAACTGTTTAAAAAGCTTAATTTATTGTCTCTTACAATAATATTGTATCGTGCTCAATTCTCTGTAAGGATTCTTACTTCATGCAAATGAATATATAAATGGATGGTATTTTGTTGTTGTTGTTTTTTATTTATTTTTTCACAAATCGAATGGATTTTGATTAATTGCTGAAATCTTTGAGTTATTCGGAAATTTTAGTGATTTTATCTAATCTTATTTATCGTAGTCTCAGCTGCAACTCATTTTTTGCTTTCCTACTGCTATACTTACCCTTAAAAAATGTAGGAGGTTTTTTTTTTTTTTTTTTTTTTTTTTTTTTTTCAGATTTTCAAGGCTATTTTAACACATTTATTTATTTTTTAAATATTGTTTGCTCTGTACAAAGCTTTACTTCCATATGCAATTGTTTATTGATTAATTCAAGTCTTGCTTCCTGGACGTTGCTTATTATTATGATCAATTATTATTATCAAAATTATTTGTATTACATATATTGGTTTAATTGGTTTATTTCATTACATGTAGTAAAGGAAATTAAATGATATAACAGATAAAATTTTTTAAATTTTATATTTATTTTAATGACAATAAAATTTCTTTAGTAATTTAATTTTTTTTTTTTTAAATAATTTATCTTCCAGGAAACATATATTGTTTTATCGTACTTTTACATGATTGATGGCAATATTTGAACTTGACAAGGGTAATTTAAAAACAAGTTATCATATCTTTGAAGATTAATTCAATCATTTCTTAGGAAAATAGCAATAATTAATAACTTTGTTTAAAAAAAAAAAAAAGATTTCTTTGTTTAATGTGGAACCAATAATGTTTTAACGTTAAATATTTCTGAAATTTTCTCTTTGAAACTTTACATAAAAAAATTCGTAATTTTTCTTTAAATCTACAGTAAATGCAATAAAAGAAAAAAAAATATTTTTTAACGTGTGTTTCATAATTTTTCATTTTTCGTTTAGTTCAAGCCGTAAATGCAATCTGCAATCTTATGTTTATAATTATTTTATGTTTCTAAAAAGTTAACATATTTTTACACAATTACAAGTATTTAAGTAATATATGAAAGTATTTACGAAAGACACTATTTTATAATGTATCCAATTAACACCTTTTATTTTTTTTATTTTATATCTACAGTAACACTTCCAAATTAAATTACAGGGTGGGCGGAAAGTAACTCCCTACTGTAAATATTTTTTTTTCTTCTAAAAGAATGTAGGTATGAAGGCAATTTTTTGTACACATTTAGTTTATTGTGTGGTATGATCTATACAAAAGTTACAATTCAATGTGTTCCCCAGTGTTTTCTAAAACAGGTACGTTTGCTACAGCCTTCTGCAAGAAATAAATTAGAAATGTCATTCCTATCGTTACAAATTCGATACCAAATGAAAGGGGCGATTTTTCTGAATCCAAGGGTGAAAAAAGTTTTTCCACACGTTTATTAGACCTTTAAAAATTAACTAAAGTATGAACTCAAGAAAATGAAACTCATGACCTCACGGATTTTGTTTTCAAGGTCACCGAGGGTTAGAGGTTTGCTGCGGTATATTTCTTCTTTAGCCCCCCCCCCATAAAAAGTAATCGTATGGGGTGAGGTCTGGACTACCCGCAGTCCATTCTGTGGAGCCTCGGCGACCTATCCAGCTTGCAGTGAATCACTCATCAAGCTACTGCCATGTATTAGACATATGAAAAAGGAAAAAAAAAAAAAATAACAAATAATGCCACACTACAGTCTACAAAACAAGGTAACTTCCATTGCAATCTACACATAACATCAATAGCTATTCCAAATTCAAAATAGGGAGTTACTTTCCGCCTGCTCTGTATATTTGCTTCTGACTTTGGGATGATTTTTTAATACTTTTTTTAAACATAAATTGAATTTATTCCATCAAAATTACTTCTCTAATATATTCTGGCTTGGTTTGAGATGGTAGGTGCAATGTAATTACTCCCATTTAAAATCAAGAGCTATCATAATTTCAGAAGAAGATTACATGAAAACAAATTAATGTTTTTTTTTTTTTTCGAATAAATTAAAAAGTTAAAATTTTATTAAAAATTTCCGAGATGAAAATGTTGTTAATTAAAATAAGGTGGGATCCCACCACACCACAAGTGGTTATTAATTTTAAGTATTCAGTAATTTTAGGTGGTAATTTTGATCATCAACATTATTTTTATTTGCATAGATTTAACTCGAGCATTTCTGTATGCGATGGAAATGTAGATTCCTTATATGGTGTACAAATTCGATACGTTAAAATTAAACGTCTGCGACTACTTGTACATATGTATGTGTATATATATTTTATTATTTGATATATGAATTATTCTGTAATGTAATAAGAAGTTTTAAAGTGAGTTTTGTGTGAATTTTACTGCGAAATGGCATACAAATATATAGCATACTACACTATGGTTGTGTCATGAGATGGAAACTGGTTAATATTTATAAAACTAACACAGAAACTGAAAGAAAATTTAACATAAAGTGGATGTTTTGAAAGGGAAAGGTGTCATACCATAAGCCACTTATTCGTTACCAATTTTCCTAAAGAAAATATCTATTAAAATCATAATTATACATTCGTTCTGTTTTCGAGATAGATATCTAAAGTGGAAACATATGTGCAATCTCATAAAAAACAATACTATTGTAAAAGTCACCCCACCCAGCAAAAACTCTTACTTTTCTTAAGCAGCCAAAAAAAGGATTGATATCAAATTTCGCCGCCGCTATTGAATCCCGGGTACTCAATGCCTTGCTTAATGAAGATCTGCCAATAACACTGCATGTATCTTTCTAATAAATCCTAATCTCTTTCAACATTTTTTGTTATCTGTGTTAGTTTTTCACTGCATTATAAAGTTATAATTTAAAGTATTTTTGCGGCGGGGTGCGTAATAATATTTTAATCTTTACTAACAAAATTTTTTATTAATTAAAACTTCTACATAGGGCACGCACCCCGCCGTAAAAATACTTTAAATTATAACTTTATAATACAGCGAAAAATCTAACCCAGATAACAAACAATGTTGAAAGAGATTAGGATTTATTAGAAAGATACATGCTGTGTTATTGGCAGATCTTCATTAAGCTAGGCATTGAGTACCCGGGATTCAATAGCGGCGGCGAAATTTGATATCAATCATTTTTTGGCTGCTTAAGAAAGGAAGAGTTTTTGCTGGGCGGGTGACTTTTACAATAGTATTGTTTTTTATGAGATATCACTTCTTTTTGCAGGTTATGTATGTACTTTTATAAATATAATACGTATGCATAAGAAAGGTAAGAGATTTTGCTGGGCGGGGTGACTTTTACAATAGTATTGTTTTTTTTTTTTTTATGAGATATCACTTCTTTTTGCAGGTTATGTATATGCTTTTATAAATATAATACGTATGCATAATGAATATATTTGTGTAATACATCAATAAAAATCGTACGTGTTCTACATAGATGTAAATATAGTATTACAGATTTCTAAATAGTACTAGTTATTTTTATGTGATTTCTTTCTAAGAGGTTTAGTCACATTATAAAATGTCACTTTTTCGCATTTCTAGCTTGTTTCCGCATTAAAGAAGATCCTTCTCCGTTAAAAGTACACTTTATCAGGGCACGTAATGGACTTGGCGATGAATTTGTGGACTTTATCGCACCTTGACAACTATTTTGTCGACTTTGGTGAAAAAAACGTTTATTATCCATAAATCCATTGTCCAAGCTGTAACTCGATAAATTACAGAAGTTACTGTAAAATTCAGGATTAATGGCAGGGTATAAAAGGAGTCCCGTTCCGACCACTGAGGTGAGTTTCTCGCTAAGACTTTACGGAATAGAATGTTTTGCTTAAGTCTCTACCATTGAATTGTAGTTTATTTCTGTATGTTATGACTTTGGTGTCGTTTGTGGCGTGATTTAAATGTTGTCAGCTGTTTTTTAAGCTGAGTTTCCCGGTGAAACTCAAGTTGATAATGGGATTAAATAAGGCGACCAAATTTTTTAAACCCAATTTGAGTACAAATCATCGCAGCGTCCTCAGATTGAAAGGCCATTTGAGGACAGAGTTAAATTATGATTTGATTTGAGGACATTTGAGGACAAATTTGTAAATTCGAGAACATTTGTCCTCAAATGATTTTCAAATTGGTAAAAATGTATTGTCACCGTGTTCTTAGCTATCCTGAAAGTTTCAAATGTCTAGCTAATCGGGAAGTTGGTTAAAAAGCGATTGCAAGATGTGTACTGGTAATGCTGCCGATGACAGCAGAAACCCGAAACGATTGACTAAAAGCATTAAAAATGTATTGTCACCGTGTTCTGAACTATTCTGAAAGTTTCAAATGTCTAGCTAGTCGGGAAGTTAGTTAAATAATTTTTCTGTCGAATCATATAAACGCTGCCGACGGCAGTGGGGACCTGAAACAGTTGACTAAAAGTGTTAAAAAATGTATTGTCACCGTGTTCTGAGCTATCCTGAAAGTTTCAAATGCCTAGCTAGTCGGGAAGTTGGTTAAAAAGCGATTGCAAGATGTGTACTGGTAACGCTGCCGATGACAGCAGAAACCCGAAACAGTTGACTAAAAGCATTAAAAATGTATTGTCACCGTGTTCTGAACTATTCTAAAAGTTTCAAATGTCTAGCTTGTCGGGAAATTAGTTAAATATTTTTTCTGTCGAATCATATAAACGCTGACGAAGGCAGTAGGGACCTGAAACAGTTGACTAAAAGTGTTAAAAAATGTATTGTCACCGTGTTCTGAGCTATCCTGAAAGTTTCAAATCTCTAGCTAGTCAGAAAGTTAGTTAAAAATCGATTGCAAGATGTGTACTGGTAACGCTGCCGAAGGCAGCAGTAACCCAAAACAGTTGGCTAAAAGTATTAAAATATGCATTTTCACCGTGTTCTGAACTATTCTGAATGTTTCAAATGTCTAGCTAGTCGGGAAGTTAGTTAAATAAATTTTCTGTCGAACTATATAAACGCTGCCGAAGGCAGTAGGGCCCTGACACAGTTGACTAAAATTGTTAAAAAATGTATTGTCACCGTGTTCTCAACTATCCTGAAAGTGTCAAGTGCCCAGCTAGTCGGGAAGTTAGTTAAAAATCGTTTGCAAGCTTTCTGTCGGTAACGTTGCCGAAGGCAGCAGTAACCCGGAGCATTTGGCTAAAAGTATTTAAAAAATGCATTTTCATCATGTTCTGAACTATTCTGAATGTTTCAAATGTCTAGATAGTCGGGAAATTAGTTAAATAAATTTTCTGTCGAATCATATAAACGCTGGCGAAGGCCGTAGGGACCTGAAACAGTTGACTAAAAGTGTTAAAAAATGTATTGTCACCGTGTTCTGAGCTATGCTGAAAGTTTAAAATGTCTAGCTAGTCGGAAAGTTAGTTAAAAATCGATTACAAGATTTGTACTGGAAAAACAAACAAACGAACAAGAATCGAAGTTAATAAAAAAATGGTTAAAAAAAAAAAAAAAAAAAGAAACTAAGTTCTACATGATTAAAATTATTTGCTGTGGGTCACCTCCAGCATACATATCAAATGCAGCGTTTAGACGATATCGTATTCACTGATACATATACATGCATACGTCTTTGTTATGAAAAATGAAAAACGAATTCAGAAGACCTCAAAACTTATAGAAACACAAAAATTTCAAATTTGAATTTTTCCATGATAATATTTCTCGTATGTAATATATGATCGGAAATTAATTATATGTATTCTTCCATCATCCGTAATTTTATAAAGTTAACGAATCGCTCTATTATTTAATCAGCCACATTACTTTTGTTAAAAATCTGTTTAGCGCGTCCTTTGAGCATTTATTTATTACGAAATCCAAACTTATATTTTTTTTTTCTTTTAATAAACATGTTTCTTGTAAAAATTTTAAAAAATTTAAGAAAAAAGTGTCTTTTAATTTATTTCAATCCATTTTTGTAAAAAAAAGTAAAGAAAGAAAAATAAAAACAGAATTTATTTCTATTTAATGCCTTATTAAATGACAAAATTAAATTCATTGAAGACAAGCGCCACCTCTTGACGAATTCACGAAATTTTTGGGTTAAATATCACAAAATTGAAAATAATTACCCTGTATATTGACCTAATTTTTTTTTATTGCAAAAGGCACTAGTACAGGTCAGAAGGAATGCCCATGCAAATTTTCAGCTCATTAGCTGCAGAACTCTAGGCTCAATCGCCATCAACAGTTTTTTGTCTTAACAATTACCAGAAGAAGCAGAAGAAGAATCTGACCGGCAAATTTCGGGTTTTCAAAGTTATATAACTCAGGCCCCTTAATTCGGAGCGACATGCAAATTTGTATGTTTTGTCTTAAGGGTATGCTTAAGGTATGTGCAAAAAATCATAGGTGTTGGGGATCAGGGAGATGAGATACAGGTAGTCGAAAAGTCCAAGATGCTATGTCGACATAATATACACTTGTAGCGTTCAACATTGACATTCCTACTTTGTAAATTTCATTTTTTCTCTTAATGTTTGTTTTAGCTTGGCGGGTGTTTGTTTTAGTTTGGCGGGGCGGAACGCTACCGCGTACCTTGATATGGTCTATCGGTTTAAAGGTGGCGATTTTTTATGTAACCGATCGAGAACATAGTGGCGATAGACTGAAGGCAAAACCTGAGGATTTGCATACGCTGTTTGAGAAAGGTGCCTCTCAAATAAAAAGCCAACTCGACAAACTATTACAATTATCACAAATAACGATTTTTAATGATTTACATAGAGTACGAAAGATAAAAAAAAAAGTAGGGAGATGGGTGCCACATAAAATGAACCGAAGGAAGATCGGTAAGCGTATCTTGAGGCTCATTAAACTGTTGAACATATAACAATGTTTTTTTTTTTTTTTTAATAGTAATGGTACATGAAAACAGAATGTGTTATGGCAGTTCTAAAAGCGAAAAACGTTATGGAAATCCCGGACAAGCAACAATGTCAACACCGAATCGAGTTCTTTACTGTAAAAATGCCTTCCCCCCTCCCACATCCGGATGTGTATTTACTGGCAAAGGTTTGCGTCCAGTAAAATTGCTCCACAATTACGAAATGCTTCATGTTGCAAAATTTGTCAAGAAGACCTTAGTAACGCCTGGTTGGGCCAACTTTGAAACAGCCGGCTCAGCTCCTGCAGATTATCATTTCTTTCAGTTGATAATCTGTAACTCGTCTTCTGTACAAATCTCGGTAGTTGATGTCATCGCGTTAAAAGAGGAAATATTATACATTCCTGGCATCCATCAATCACCCGACATATAGTGGAAGGTATTAGATTGTGATGGATAATATTTTGATGAATAAGGGTATCAGTGTCTGCTTTCAATTGCCTATACATCTCTCTGAGACAAGCTTTAAAATGTAATACTATACCCTATAATATTGCGAATATCTTTAAAATTCTGGAACTAAATTCTACTAGTAAATTCGATTTTTATCGAACTGTATTAAAAGCCACATAATGTGATTTTATTTACTTTTAAAAATTTAACTTTAGTGGTTTTATAAAATACCTTTAATTATTTTTTCCAGTTGCTAAAAATTAGAACATTCTTAATAAATTTATTTTGTTCTAATGCCAAGCCATAAATTTAGACTAATTTCCTTATTCTGAAAACCCAACTTCTTTTTTTTCATTTTCTCTTTAGTAAAAATCTATAATTTTATTTTCAATTAAATGGAATTTACGTTAAACATATGCTACATGTTTTTATTTTTGTATTACAATCATAACATGGTTTTACATTAAAAATTATCGATTAAAATATAACTGTTTTGTTTAGTAATTAATCAATATAATAAAATGTCTCTTCGTGGGAAACATAATAGTATTATTCTAATATATATATATATAGAGTATTAAATCAAATATATATATATATATATGGAAATTTATTCTATAAATAAATGAAAAATCAATATTTTCTAAATTTACTTCTTATCTTTCAACATCTATCAAATGGTATTTTTCTTAAAAATTGAAGTTGATTGATATCGATATATATATATATATATTTTCTAAAGAAAAAACATATAAATTAAGAAAAATACGATTGTCATTGAAATCAAAAAATGATTTATGATATGGGATTCCTGGATTCTAAAAAAAAAAAAAAAAAAAAAAAAAAAAAAAAAATCATTGCATTCCATTAATTTATTTTATTGAAATTCATAAGAAAAAAAAAAAAAATCTTTTCCTTTGCATTATTAAATTAAACACATCACGTTGTATTTACATGGAATTGTTTATTTATTTCATATGCAGAATTTAAAGAATTTTAAAAATTAATTTACATTTTACTCATTAATTCTCTAAATATTTATATCGGAAAAATTACTTTAATACTTTGTGTAGGTTTATGTTCTTTAATATAAATAAATAAATAAATAAAAATGAAAATACTATGGGTTTATTATATTTATTAATTAATTATATTTTAATTAATTATATATTTAAAATAATACTGATTGCTGATTTTAACAATTATGTTTGTTGCAAAGATCGAACAAATATTTTAATTATTATTCTTAGTTTCCCATCATGCTACATGTATGCAGAACTTAGGTAATCGTGAAAATTTTTTATCTCGGCTTTTTACGTTATTACTCGTTGTGAGGTGTGAGAAAACCAAAAAATCATGCTAAATTAGACGCAGCATACGTTAATTAGATTGCAAAAATATTAACCCCTTGAACTGCAATTGTTTTTCTGTCAGCACTGCTCATGCAGACAATTTAATTTTCTTAGTTTTAAGAGGAGGGATTGATATAGAAACTTACGGATTTGTTGCTCAAATAATTTGTTATTATTAAAAATAATATTTGTTTCACACATTTATATGAATGTTTATTGTTATATATACATATAAGAACATAATTAGTGTCGGGAAATTCATGACGAGCTGGACTCATCATTTCAATTCAAGGGGTTAATTATCTTACAAAATATGAGTATTTTTACTACATAAATTTTAATTACGCATGCGTAAGCTTTATAAAAATAATAATTTCATAATTTAATAGCCAAAAGTATTCAGCTACTTATATGAAAACCCGAAACAAATATCATGTAAATTAAAATAGTTCTGAGTTATAGAACGAACGGAATTTCAGTTTTTCTCAATATAAAAGTTAAACTATTAGAAATTTTACTCACATTTTTATTTAGATTTAATCAATGCACAATTGTAATACAGTATTCGCTGATTGTAAACAAATATTAATAAAACCCCTATCATCTTGAGAGGAACTGAAATTTTAGTAATTTTATAACTCATAAGAGTTTGATTTCACACGATATTTTTGGGGGATATTTATATAATAGTTCAATATGTTTGGCAATTTTTTATGGAAATGAAATTTTTATAGGGATTGAGCATCCATAGGTAAAAGTTATTTAGTAAACATGCTCTTTTTTGTAAAATCATTAGCATTTTTGAATTCTAGTATGCTGTATAACTTACATATTATAATTAAATTTTGGATTTATTTTTTATTTGAATTTTGTTAAAGTATCCGTGATATCTTCAAGAATATGTGTGATAACCTCATATAAATTTATACAGATAATTAGAGGAATTCTGATAATCACATGCTGCAGCCAAAACGCATTGCCGCCATTACGTTTTACAGAGTGTTGCAAAACATTTTGACTTTTCCTTAATTTTTTACTGGTCTCCTTTTCCTAGTCAGGAAAACACTTTTGCTGAAGTATATGCGGTGTAGTATGTTTTTTATCCTCGCAATGTTTAAAGATGATTCCTAAGAAAATTGTCTAGCTATTTGACAAAACATCTAAATTCCAAAGTGTGTCCAAATACTTATTCGTACAGTCGGTAACAAAAGTTTCCGAACACTAGCAAAAATTCCTATGTAAAAAAAGTGCACTTCATACGGTTTTGTTCAATAAATCCTTGTCGAATCCCGTTCTTAGTCAGCATAAGAACATGGTTCGATAAGGATTTATTTAACAAAACCGTATGAAGTGTACTTTTTTTGACATAGGAGGAATTTTTGCTAGTGTTCGGACACTTTTGTTACAAACTGTAGGTAGTGTATTTATAAGTGCAATCTCCTTATAAAATAGAAACATTTAACACAACTCAAAATTGCTCTGATTATCTCTTGTGACAATTGATATTGATTGTGTCTATAAAAATGAAAAACTTTTGATTAAAAAATAAGTGTAATTATAATTAATGTTTGTTTATAAAGAAAGGTAGTTTTTTAATATATTCTAATTTGTATTAAATGAACACTTTTATCAATAAATTTATTTTTTTCTGGTTAAAGTGCACATTTTTATTTGAGACGTTTGCAAAATTAGATTATTAAATTTTACTATCAATAGCCTTGTTTTGAGTTAAGTTTAATAAATTAAGATAAATGTTGTAAGTAAGCGAAATCCAAGTTTGTACTATTTTGATTTAAACACCCAATATATCCAATTGATTGAACAATTACTTGAGTTGAAGGCAATTTTCTAATAATTTCAATTTCGAATTTCGCACTTTTGATATTCTAAATATCACTACAAAATCTTTGTTACGGGTTGCATTTTGAATTTTTTTTTCTTTTTAAGATTCTTATATAAAAACAAAAAATAATATATGAGTATTATTTTAACTCTAATGTGTCAATGTATTTCACTTCAGATTCATTTTCAGATATTTACGTAAAACGTAAAAGTAAACATTAAAAGAAAAACAAAAACAAAAAAAAAATAATAAAAATAAATAAATAAATACGCGTGACTTCTCAAAATTTCTCATGCAGGAATTTGCATAAAATGCATACACAACAAACATCAAGACCGAAATTCCGTTACGTTTTCTGTATCTAATCGACTGTAAAAATAGATTTTATTCTTAAAGACTGCATATCTTTTGTACAAAATAGCGTGCTTCTACCATCTGTTGAAAATATATTTTTTTGAAAGCTTCCTACAGAGAATAATCAGTCAGCTGAATAATCGGTCAAATAAAATTAATAATCAGTGAAGTGAATAAATGTGTAACAGGGGTGTTTTAAAGAGAAAAACAAATCCTATTTTTCTAATTCTTTCAAATTTTACTTTTTGGGTGACACACGAAAAGATGTGAAATAAACAGTGTAAATTTTATTCAAAGAAAATGAACTGCATATTGGATACAGCACATGCCTTATTTTTTTTTTTTTTTTTTTTTTAAGATTTAAAGAATCAAATATTGGTATCACATTTTTGTTACATTTCTAGTTCCATATAAATTATATTACGAAGATTCAGTATTTATGAACAAGGGAGAAATGATGTATTAGAATATAAATGCCAAATATAGAAATAAATTCATTCACTACAAAAAATAAAATAAAATAAAAAATAAATAAAAAATAAAATATAATAATAATAATAAAATAAATAAATAAATAAATAAAACGAACTTATTAAATTTCATTTCAGACAACTCATGTAATCACTGTAAGAGAAGCGCAAAATATTATTTTAAACTAAAATGTCAATTTTACAAGACGATTAATAACAACCAAAATCTCCAAAAGGAGTGCACAGGAATGGGGATACATTTAAGATACTACAAATATTATAGTGAATTTACATAACACTACAGAACTCTTCTATTGTTACAATTGTTTAACCTACGTGATATCTACTATTATTTGATTATATCTATAACAATAAAATCAGACTTTTGTCTGCAAATTTCTCAGAATCAAAACATTTTGCAATATCTTAACGTTTCACACACCATGAACGCCAAAAATTTTCTCTCTCTCTCTCTCTGTGTATGTGTTGTTGTTGTGTCTGTATTTCTGTAACGCTGTTTTGTCCAGATCTTGCGCGAGAACGGCTGGACGGAATTCAATGGCACAAAGCAGTAATTTAAATATTTACCAAACTTAATATCATATCTATCAACTTTTGTAAAATTCCCTCTCGTTCTTCCCCTGGGGGGAGGGGAGGGGCTAGAGGCAAAAATATGTCTGTAAGCATATCTCAGCTCCAAATTACTTCATGGTGAAGAAATTGCATATGGGGAGACTATATTTTAGTACCAATACAAAATTATCTGTGATTTAGGAATTTTCGATTTTTAAGGGAGGGAGGAAGGATTTTTAGCGAGAAATTTAGCAAATCCTGGATTTTGAGAACTTTACCAAAAATGCTGCAAAGATGCTGAAAACATCAATGCAACTTCTTTAGGATACTTCAAAAACACATTTTTTTGTAATTATATATATATATATATATAATATTTTAGGGGTGGTTTATGAGCGGGCCAATTCTAGGTACACCTTTTAGCGCAAAATTTGTCCTGGGAAATTTAAGGGAGTTGAAGTCACGAATTTTTGTGTATGAATTGTTCATATATATCCGGCACCTTAATTAATCGGATTTCCTCAAATTCTACCCACCGACACACACACACACTTTCCCCTCAGTATGTCAGTTTGCAAAATAACGTTTGAAAGCATAATTCAGCCTCAAATTACTTCACTATGAAGAAATTACACAGGAGGAGACAAGACTTGAATACAAAAATATAAAGAAATAAAGAAATAAAAATTAAATTTCTGCGATCTTTGAATTTTTTATTTTTAAGGAGATGGAATCGATTTTCGGGGGAAATTTCGAAAATTCCAGGTTTTTGAGTAGAGCTGTACTAAAAATAGTACAAAGATATTTAAAGCGGCATATGTCTTCATTGGTATATTTCCAAAAACCAATTTTTGTGTTTTTCGATGTGGGTGGGGGGAGGGGGGATTGCGATGTGCAATATCCAAGACCTCCATCAAAATCCTCTATCAAACGATGAAACATACGATAATCTTTAGCCCAACATACCTCATAAACGGGTTTCTCATGCGGGAAACGATCCAAATATGATGTTTGATACAAATTGCCGAACGTATGTTCATCAATCACGCATTTTGGACTGTTTAAATCACATACGGTAGTCTTTAGACCGAAATCCTCCAATCAGAGAATCGCGATTACAGAACACCCTCTATTATTTTCCCTTTTAAACCTCCTTTGGGGGGGGGGGGATAGTGAAATGTTGGGTCCGTTGTTTACATTTCTGGATTTCGTTCTTCCGTTTATGCTTATAAACAACCCTACTGAAGTCGTTTGGTCGCTTTTGAGCGTCAATAGCTTATATTTTAGAATATATCGTCTCCCGTCTGATAGCACCTTTAGTGATAAATTTGTCGTGGGAAATCTATGGGAATTGTGGTCACATATTTTGGTGCTAAAAATTGTTTACATACATACATACATATATAGGTAGAATGATAGATATAATTTGCCCTCATCGTGAACCAATTTGATTTTACTTGTGTGAGAACTTTCTTTTTTACAAATTGTGTCATGGTTTCACGTTGAGTTGATTATGAGATAAATATAGACTGATAATTGAAAGTTTAAAAAAAAATTTCAATAAGATAAATCTTATCTACTAGTTTTAAGTTATTTATTTACTAAATAATCTTATGAGATTAACGAACATAAATGAAATATAACACAAATATTTTAAATAATGAAAAATATTGACAAAAAAATTATTAATAAAATATTATACATTTACATGTAAAGTGTTAATGATTATAATGAAACATACTTAATATATTTTATTTTATTCACGCACTAAATAGATACATTATGCGTTAATTTTATATTATATATACACATATATTAATATTTAAGAAATTTTTTTAAGAATGTTAGTTTATTTTAAATACAAAATTAAAGTGTTGATGCTTCGATTTTTTTTTTTCCAATGGTACAAAAAACACTTACTAAATTTATAAAACAGCTTTTAATTTTTACCGTTTTACTGTTCCAATTTCTCAAAATTGGCAAAACGTGTTATTACAAGCTTAAGTATAAAGTCTAAGGCATGAATCATAACGTTTACAACGCTCAGTGGTCAAAAGATGGCGCCACCGGTGTGCCACAAATTACAATACATAAACACAAAATGCTGTAATTTTTGGAAATGAGGGCTGAAAAACATATTTACGATATTACATTGTTTTCTGCACTTGTTACCTTTTTTTTTTTAGAGTGAAGCATTAAAGTACCAGATAAACAGGTTTTTTTTCCCTTTCAATATAATCGAAAAGTTTCACAGAAGAAAATGGACATTATCTTAATGTTATGAAATGACGTAAAATTCCACCAATCAGGAAAAAAAAAAAAAAAAGGCTATTATTTCTGTTACTAGTTGAAAATTTCCATACCAATCTACCTTAGTGTGTTTTGACAGTTACCTTTGCATGAGAGAGATATCATTTTTCTTTCTGTATATATTTATCTACAAGCTAAAAATTAAAAGAAATTTCAAGCCAACACATCACTTTGTTTGGAATTATAAATTATAGAAATGCACTGAATATATATATATATATATATATATGTATAATATATATATAATATATATATATATATATATATATATATAACATCTACAATTTAATTTTCATTCAAGAAAGTTTGTCGTATTTGAATCAAAATTACACACACACACATATAAATATATATGTATATATATATATATATATATATATATATATATATATATATATACATTTCGCACAAAAGGAATTATCTTAACATTGAATTTAAGACAATCTTTGTTATTTTAGTGTTGTTACGGGATCATTTTGACACGGAAAATGTAACTGCACATCATAATTCACTAAGTAATGTTATTATACAATAGAGAAAACTACGTTAAATAAAATAAAATATTTTATTTTTGCGTTATTATTTTCGGGTTCAACCGGGAGTTGATATTAATGGTGAATACGTCCGTAAGTATAAATATGACGTTTAACGTAGGGTGTCGGTTTTGCATTTATTCTTAAGGTATTTTGTAAAGGCCATCCATATAAATATTTGAAGTTTTTTTTTTTTTTTTTTTTTTCTATTTAATTCCATCACTAAAAATTTCTTCATAATTGATCGCTATTTTCGTATCTCTTTTTCTCTTTCTAATTATTCAGAAATTAAATTCATAGGAACTTTTTTATTTTCACACTCACGAGTGCTGGAGGACGATTCTTCATCACAATCACCTATAATAAATTCACACGCGCTAAATATTTCATCTGTCTCATTTTCTATTAATCTGCTTTAGATTCCCGAGCAAGAATATGATTCAGATAATTGTAACATCAATTTCACGATTTTATCGTGCATTATACTTCTATAAGCCTTTAGTATTTTAAGCAATACTTGTGTCATCAGCAGTCTCACCATTATTATGAAAATTTACCACCAATGTGTATCAATCGGTAATCAAATTTAAACAATCGATATTCTGTCTAATTCAAAAGCATATTTTTCTGTTATCAGTTGAATGAAAATGTCAAAATATTAATTCGACCGGTATTTTGATCAGCGCTGACACCAGAGAGTCTAACAAACACGCACACACACACACACAAAAAAAAAAAAAAAAAAAAAAAAAAAAAAAAAAACATTATTATAATTGATTACTTTTAGAGTTGTCTGTTAGAATGAATTTGGTGCTTCTGAAACATTCATACACAACAGCAATATATTGTAAAAATGAATTTGCTCTTGGCACTAGAAATTGAATTCATCCCGAATTGGAATTCTATAACATGTACCTATATTACAGCATCATGACATTAGTTATGGGTTAACCAATTTTATACGTTATGTGCCTTATTAATGTGCCACCCAAGGTTGCAGAATCTCTATATTTTTAAGTTCCTTTTATTAAATTTTCACCGCTATTTTAGAAGAGTAATATTTTTAAAAATATTCTATCATTAAAACCCATAATAAATATTCCATAATCTAATGGTGAAACAATAATAAAATATATGAAAAATTATAGAAACGCTGCGACACCTGCACCCATTACCATTTAGGAGTAAAATGCGATACGCTAATGTATCCAATTAATTCAAAATGGAAACATTTCATATCATTCCATTTATTTTTCAAAAAACAATTTGAAGATTAAGTGTATATTATGAAAAAAGTGTATAAAAATTAAGGTTATTTTTATTTGCCCTCTTGACATCTAATGATCTTTTTTTTTTTTTTTTTTTTTTCATCCCACAAAAATGTTACCTTTAGGACGATATAGTACTTTTAAGTCACTCCTCTTATAATGATAAATTTGAACAGAGAATACAATATTTCTGAACTTAAAAGTATGTAACATATTTTGCATATTAAAGAAAAAATATACCGTACTATAATTACCTAAAAATAGCAGTGTGCTTGAACTTATGGGAACTTATGACTTAGACATTATGGGAAATATTGTTGAAATGTATAATATCCTAATATTTAATTTAGTTGGCCTTTTATCAAAGATATAAAGAGTTATAAGTTTAAAAGATTATATGGATATAGATAGACAAATACAGTTTCAATTCGTTTGTGTAACACAGAAAATACTGCAAAAATTTTAATTAGTTTATTTTAAAACACTTTTCATCCAGGAAAATTATATACTTGACTGACGTGAAAGATGCAATTAATATTATTTTTAAAATGAATCAGTACAATTCGCTGGATTTTATAAAAACGGAGAAAAAATAGCGTACAATATGTAAATAAAATTTCAATCATAATTTATACAAATGTATATACATATAAATTTCTTTATTACATTAGTATTAAACTAATTGTGTAATTTAGAGTAAATTTATTACGTATTTCAACGTAATTGTACATAACTAAAAAATACAATAAGAGAAATGCACTGAAAATTGTGAAATTAAAAATATATCTATTCAAAATTATAAAATTATAAAAAATTGTATTAGTTATTGAGTTGTTCGAAGCGAATTTTCGTTTTTTTAAAACCAGTTTTTATACTGGCGTTCTAACAATAAACTTTCTCCATACCCACTGGATGCTTTTTTCCTTGCTTTAACTGTATTTTAGTCTTTTTGATAGTAAAAAACAAAATATGCCGAAAAAATTGCTTCCGACTTTATTTAGTAGGACACCTTGCAAAAACTATAGTGCAGAATCAAACAAACTTTTTCACAAGCAAGACTTGCTATATCCGCTGTCATAATATATAATAAAAATGCAGCTCAATTGTGAAGATGGTGTGGAAAAAATACAATTAAGCCCTCTGTTTGGAAAAATTAAATTTTTTTTTTCCGAACATCCCAATAATTAATCAAACATATTATTACAATATCTAGAAATCCATATAATACTTGAGTAGTGTAAAATAAACATAGTTTCATTTATAATTCTATTCTCTTACATTTTATATATTCCCATGAATCAAGTCCCATTACTTAGAATTCTTTAAAGACATCTATAATATGAGTTTTTATTAAATTACTTCGAGCTTAAAATACATTTTCTGAATTTACAAAAATTCCTCAATATATTTTTTCCATGTTTTATTAAGTTTATTATATCATTTGTTTATTGTGTTCCATAAAAAGGAAACATTTACAAAATATTTACGATGTTAAAGGTAATTCATTTCATCTGTGTATGACATTACTCAGAAAAAAATAAAATAAATAATATATTTATTTATTTTAGCTTACTTTAAAATTATTTTTTTTCTTATTTATATCTGTCCGTGAAAGTGTGCCAAGTTATACCTAATTTATTATATAAATTTATTCTCCATATTTCAAGGGCATATCTCGCAAAGTTACAAAATCATTTATAATATACTAGATGCATTTTTTTAGTTCTTTCATCATTTCTTTTCTGAGAATGAAACATTTGATAAATATAGAAAAATTTCATCATTTCTTGTAGTGTGCGCATTAAAAAAAATATTAAATAATAATAATAATAATAATAAATAAAAAATTTTAATGTGAGAGATAAAAAAATGGGAGTTTTTCAAACACTAGTGTGATTTTTTTTTTTTTTTTTTTATGCTACATACAGGTTTACAAGCAAAAACAGAATGGAATAATTTTATTATCTCTTATAATTTTTTTAGTCAGTAAAACCGAAAATGTATATATATATATATATATATACAGTACCCGCCGCTTTACAAAATCACTGGTTAATAAAATCAGCCGCTTAATCTGATCAAATTGCTGGGTCCCGAATGAAATCAATAGAAACCGCCGCTTAATAAAATCAGCATCGCCGGTTAATAAACTCAAAAGAAAATTTCTTCAACAGTAAAAATGATCATGTATGTAATCTAAACAACGAATTATATTTTCTCACCGGACCTTTGAAATGAAAAAAAGAAACAAAACATATCAAGCCATCACATTATTGCTCTTTGTCAAAAATTTTACGCCAAAAAAAGAAAAAAAAAACACGCCCCACCGTGTGTTGTAGTTATGAATTCAAGGAATGAATTCGCCAAATGATTGGCCAATAAGTATTTTTTTCTGTTTTTAGATATTCAAATAGAGTTTCTGTTCTTATTTTGAAGCAACTTAGCTGCAAGATATGCAAGCAGAAATATTTTATTTTGAAGGTAAAACGTAAAATTTTGATAAAGTATGATCGTTTTCTTCAAATGTATAGTAAAAGGAAGGCTGTCGCCTTCCTTTCGAAGCTTAAAATTTCTCAATCTTTTTTTCATGTAAACATAAGAATAAAGATTATATTAGTGCTTAAATTGTAGCAATCGAAGAGTGAACCGTAAGCGAAAATGAATAGCAAAAGTCATCAACGCAGCACTTCTAGGTAGGTACAAGAATGCCATATAAAAGAAAATTTTCATTTTTTACGTAATTTTGTCCTTAAAAGCTGAAAATTTTACGTGGATGATAAGTAACGAAAACTTCAATTCTACGGATGGCTAGTAGATATATGAAAGGGCGAAGAATTTCTTTCCATATTTAGATAATGAATACTCTTTTATTGAGTTAGGAAAGGTTCGCCGGATATAAAAATCAGCCGCTTAATAAAATCATTTTGATGAAAACAAACGTGATTTTTTAAAGCGGCGGCTACTGTATATATATATAAAATAAACTCATTTTTAACCCTTATTTTTAGTTAATATTTACATGTTTCCTCTTTTTGGTTACAAAAAGCACATTCTATAATTAAAAAAGAACAGATACTTAATTTAAACAAGGTATATTAAAATTTTAAAAAAAATCCCAGGATGTAAATTAGGAAGGGGTAAGTCGCGAGGAAAATGGTGATTGCGAAAGCGTGTTCGGAGAGACATCAAAAACAAGAACGTAAGGTTTCATAGGCAAAAATAGTAAACTAAATAGGCTTCAAATTAAATATATTATCATTGTATACCTTCTGCCTTAGTAGAAAATATGTACACTAGAGATTTTATCGATAATTAATAATTGTTGTTATTGCTGATACAATACTTTAGATTTAATTTTTAAAGCTGCATACCAAATTTATTCAACTGATAACGTAGACATCTATATGAACAAATGAAAATTTTCTTATAAACAATTATTAAAAAGTGAGAAAGTTCTAGGTAATTGCTATGAGTCGAATAAACTGCATATAGAGCCCCATCAGATGAAAATAAAATATGCACGAGTGCAGTGTAAAAAGAGCTAGTTGTTTTAATTTCTTATTCTTCCATTTTAAAATCTATTAAAAAAACTTCCATTTCTTGAATTGAAAATCCTTTATGGATCTGTGAAAAAATGTAAATTGTCTTATCGCATAAATTTTATTTTTATTGGGAATATTTCGAGTGTCAATTAATATAGACTTTATTATGTGAGAATTTTGCTTATATTGCTTTACAATAGGACATATTTGGGAAAAAATGAATAAGCACTATCAAAATAAACTAATAACTCCAATTTTTCTTGTATTGTTTTCTATTGAGATACTTGTCGGCTCAGTTTTCATAGCAGAATATAACAGTTGTGTCAAGTTACGATAGTGAATTCCTAAGACTCATGAGATTGACATCTTATAAATAAATAAGTAAGTATATACACATATATATATACATATATATAATATAAAAAACCTCTAATTAGGTCTGTTTTATTATCTTATAATTTAATTAATATTTTCTTTAATAAGAATTCCAATATGCGCCTTTAAATAGAAGCTACCATTTCCGCTTTCTTAAAAACTACACCGTTAACTAAATTAGGTTTTTCATTAATATTATTATTGTGTTAATGTATTTCTCTCAAACTGATATTTTCCTCTCCAGACTAAGGTCCTGCCTAGTCTCAAAGTGAAGGACCAATCAAATAATTAAAAAGTACATCGCTACCCCCTTTTAATCACGTGACATATCGTCACGTCGTGGAAAAAGTCTCACACTCTCTTTTCAATTTCTCTAATATAAAAATGCATACATCCCTAAATGAAGAGCTTTATTCTTATTGTCGTTGCTAAGTGAACTATATGTGGTCTTACTAAAATTCACGATGATTTATTTAAATTTTTGTACTAACCTCCTATGCTGAAAAACTGAAGCGAAATGAAAATAATAAATAAGTTAAATGGAACAGAGTTTCGTGTGTTTAATGAACTTCAGGCTATGACTGATTCACAACAAATGGGCGGCCCTTACGCCCTTATAAGTCGGAACGATAGTAAAAAAAGGCCAGTATTTAATAAATGTAATACGTTTAAACTTGGGAGCTTAGGCCAGAGGCCCCGTGGTTAAATGTTGCGTTTAGCGACGAGGAATCTAGTTGAACTCCTTCTGTGTCTTCGTTTATCTAAAAATATTTTGTTACCAACATTAAGGTTGATGTGTACTAGAACTATTAAAAATTTATCATGTAGACTTGTGTAATTTAAAAGCACATTCAAGTGGTCAAAATCGTTTGTTTATGAACATGTGTGCATTTTCCCGTTTTGGATATACATCTGCCACATCGATATAGAATGTGTTCCAGTCTTGAGAAAGATATCGAGTGACAAAAATAACTCATCTCTGTTCGACAATGACGCAGTGTCCTTTGGATATCGTCTTTCATAATGACACCTACATATTTATGCAGAGCAGAGGGAAAAGCCTTAGTTAGTTCACCATTTGCCAGTCAGTGTTCCCTGACAACGGTCGCGTGAGTGCGAAGTTACGGTTTTGAATTGGATTTCCACAAAAAACCATCTTCTATATGCGTGTGATAGCACATCAAATTTTATCACGTACGTTATAATTCGATGGTGATTTGTGCGTGTATTAGAGAGATCTAGGTGCCGTCAGCACGCGTTTACAGAAAGCATACCAGTGTATTTACCAGCCAGTACTTTATTTTGTTGTTGTTGTAGTCAACCTTAATTAAAAATTGTTTCAAGATAATTGTTGTAAAAACATTTTAATATATAATTATAAAATAATAATAATAATAATAATAAAAGAAGAAGAAGAAAATGAAGAGGAAGAAAAGAAATGGCGCATGATAATTTTGTTGATATAGCGAAATTCTGGGTTACCTTTCATGTTTAGTAATAGAGAATAAAACAAAATGCCAAATCTAAGAAAAAAAGCTAGTAGTAACAACTCAGATATGAGAAACTTAACCAAAATGCGTCCTTTTCATATTCCAGTCCAGCCTTGTGCTGGAGACCCTCTTGCTCTGGAATTTTTTATGAGTCAAATTAAGAATGTTTGTAAAATTAATAAATACGATAAAAAGCAGGCAATTTTATTTGCTAGAGTTCATCTTTCAGGACCAGTTCTTTAATATTTTTGTACCGATCCCATCTTTAGAGAAGACTTAACCCTAGACCAGATTTTTGATGAGTTTAAAGGCCATTTCAGAAATATTGCTCCTGCCGCTAATGTACATACCCTTAAAACTTTATAGATGTCGCCATCAGGGTCCGTAAATAACACCGATCTATCACACCGATTGAATACGATCGTCTCAGAGGTATACTCCGATTTGACCAATGAAGCAGGCAGGAACACTATAAAATTAACCCATATTTTGGCAGCGTTACCATATTCTGTCAGAGTTAAACTTTTAAAAGGAAATATTAAAGACTTTAACGAGGCCGTTAAACAAACCCAACAGATTCAGGAGATAGAGATCTCAGCTGCAATGTCCTGCAACTCATCTGTTACTCGAATAAATGATTTAAATAATGACATAAATTCCTTAAAACAACAAATTAATGCTATCACCCATCAAAAACAAGATCAGGATAAAAGTAAATACGAATCAGAGTACCATAAATATAAGTATAATAAAAAGGGTTTTCCTTATAAAAATTATAGAAAAAATTACGATAATAATTGAGTTTCGCAAAGATCAAAATTAAATTTAGTTATAGTAACAGAACAACTCAATGTGCATTTCGTGGTCGGAGTAACCACCTCATGAAGGATTACAGAGAGTTTCGCTCTCTCATGAAAGGGTCAGAACAACAACAGTATGCTTGTTCCAAAGAAACTCGAGCAGGTAATAAGAATAATAATAATTATAAAATTAATAAAAAGAGAAATTTTCCCAATGTTCGTGCTCAGCCATCCAAACTTGATAATTTAAACTAAAGTACGAGTCAAATAAAGGCTGATGCATTTGAACTCAGAAGAACTTTTGAGACATCAGCATCTATTCTACAAAATGTTGTTCCGCCTGAAAATTATTTGTCATATGATAACACACATCAAAGAGATTGTTGAATAAGTTTCTTTGAAAATAAATTGTCTAAAAGTTTACAACTTCAGCGCGAATTTTCTCAACAAACTGAACCGATTTTTTTTTTTTTTTTTTTAATCAACAACCAGAAATTATCGCAAATGTCTACCACACATCAAACCAAACCTCCACTTATTAACCTGCAATTTAAAGCAAATTGTTCTCCATTTGTACTTGATTCTAGTTCATCGCTCTCTGTGATATCAAATAGTTTATTTCAGAAATTAAAACATAATAATAAATATAAACAAATTCTCCGGCAGATATCCATTAAAACAATTAACTCTAAAGTTTCATTTACAGCCTGCGTCGAAATTACATTTTAAATTGAACAGAAGTTTTTTAAACACGTCTTTTTTGTAACAGATTTAGATTGTGAATCCATATTGCAAGGCATTTTGGCACTGGATTTAATGTGTAAAAACAATGTCCAGTTATCCTAAGCTGATGGAACTGTTATAATAAAAGGTAACAATACAGCACTTCTTGACTGTGCCAAAATAAATATTGATCTAAATCATCACAATCCTAGGGAACTTGGGAATAATTCGTTTGATGCTGAGTTTGATAGTGGGGGCCTTCACTGTCAGACCGGTCTCAGGAAAAATTCGGGAGTTTCGGAAAATAAAGAAAATTGTCAAATCGAAAATCTTTTGAAAAAATATGCAGATGTCTTTGCCAAAGATAAATACGATATCGAAATCATAAACATAGAACCACAAAGAGTGAGATTAACATCAGACTTACCGACATCATTGAGAGCATACAAAACTTCCCTAAAACAACTAGAAGAAATTGACAATTAAATTCAAGAGCTCTGAAAAGCTAATATAATTAAGGAGAGTTCCTCTCCGTATTCTGCACCCGTGACACTTGTTTTTAAAATAGATAAAAATAAAAAGAAGTTGATTCTGAGTATATTTCAGGAAATTAAACCAAATTATTAAATCAATTATTAAATCATAAATATATACCTCAAACCAAAAAATTCAAAAATATTTAAGTATTCTGTGGTTAAATCTTAACAAGAAAATAAAAAATACATACATTCAGTTAAATAGAGTAAAAAATTTAAGCCTTTAATACCAAACATACGAAGAACACAAAGCTAGCTTAACCACTGATAAAAACAGAAATTAATTTTGAGTTATTGGCTGCAATTCTGAGCTCTTGACTGTTTAATGCTGACATGTACAGGGAAAAAGAACAGTCAAATATTTATATGGATATATTAAGGTAAAAATTAGCGCATCAAACCGTCTGTTTTGTAATATTTTTTTAATGCTAATTTTAGCAAAAATTGGTATGATTCATATATGCATCACCATGAATTGAAGGCTTAAAATCCCAACAACATTAAATTAAGTTTAAGTGCAAACAATTATAAAATTTTTTTTTAAATTTAGTCTATTAGTTTAAGAGATAAAGCGACCCCAAAATTTAAGTTATAAAAAATGTTCAAATCGCTTTTCAGACTATTTCAAAACGTGCAAATCCTATGAAAGTTTCCCGATTCAAAATTTACCTTCTTATATACATTAAAAAGAAATCAATTATAAAAATTGAAATTGAAAAAGGAAAGAAAAGTTTTATATGCATAAAATTTTTGCTTCAATATTCTAAGTGCATTTGATATTTAGGTGAAGAAATACATAATTATGCAAAATAAAATTCATACACATTTATTTGTACTTATACTAAATATAATAGAATGAATAGCTGTTTAAACTTATGCATTCACTTTATCAACAAAACTTGACACCTCGGAAGATTGATTGTTTATTTTACGAAAAACGTAGAGCAAAGAAAGTAAGTAGACAAAAAAAGATAAATTACGAAATGTACTTAAATTGTCCATTAGTTACGTCTGATATATATAAGCTTAAACTTCTTTGTTTGACGCTTTCAATTTATTTCATACTTTAAAGTATAAAAATAATATATATTTACGTCAAAAATTTCAGATTATTTATTATAACTTTAAGCATTTAGTATTTATGGCATAAAATGTATTTAAATAAAAATAATAATTATTACTAGAGATATTTTAAATATTTTCTTTTTCATAAAAAAAAGTAATTCACAAATATTTGAGTTTTTTGAAAATTGAAAATATAAAATAATTAATATTATAAGTAATTTATTTCTTAATAGCTTTTGTTGTTTAGTTTCACGAAAAAAAGTATTTTTGTATTATAATTTTTTCAATACAACATGTGTGCTTTGTTCTGTGTAAAATAATTGAAATGCATTATTTAAATTTAGAAGAAATGTTTTTAATTCAAATTTATGCAAAAAAAAAAAAACATGTATCAGATTAAGACTGTCTTCTTCATATTGCAACATGACATCAGGTGAGCAGATTTTTTTTAATTTTTAAATAGCAATTCTTTGTTTAAAATTTTATTATGAATTTGTTAAAATAAACAAAATTTACTGATTATTAAGTTGAATATTCTTTACACACCTTTAAATTTTATTGGATATTCCTTATTGAGTTTATTCAGCTACCAGACATTCTAAGAATTTTACCATCTACTTAAAATCTGAAAATTGAAATTTTGACTGATGTCTTAATACGTTTTTGAAAAGTTCACACACACACACACACACACACACACACAAAAAAAAAAAAATATATATATATATATAGATTATATGTCCCTGCAGGGTGTGCTTCTGATTATTTTTACATTTCAAAGGATTTTTTTTTTTCATATTTTATCGATAAAAGGCTTTCAATGTTTCATCTATAATAACGCTGATTCATAGTTAAGGACAAATATTCTCATTAAAAATTTAGTATTCCACCCGATAGATTATCATACATTCTAAACTGCATATTTATTAAACATAAAATATAATGTGATAAATCTGCAGGAACATTGAGAAAATTTCTTTAAAATAAATATTTAAGCCATATTGCGAAAATTATTTTTATGAAAACTCCTTATGGACTCGTAACACTACCATATTTTTTTTTTATTCTCTAAGATTTATGAATTAATAAAGGCTGAGCTGCAACCCTTCAGATTACGTAATGCACTATTTCTTTGAAGTTATCTTGACATATTGAGCTTCAAAATTTCGTTGTTAAATAAAGTGATTTTTGTCATAAAATTATTTGTATTAAAAATTCTAAAAAGTTCGCAACCACGATTTTTGGATAGCAGTACTTTTATATAAAATTTATTTTATACGTTTTGTAGCACTTTTCTGTGATTAAGTAAGATCCTGATGAAAATGAATTATTTTTAACGTAATGTAGGATCTCAAGTTCTTAGGAACACCAATTATACAGAACTTTCCCACTGAAAAAAGGGATTTATAGGGTAACGTCTCCTGTTATGGACACTCTTCGGTTATGAGCACCCCAACATATCGTTTAACAAAAAGAAAATATGATGGATTTGAGTACTGTCAAACATGTATTGTGACAGTACGCAGTTTTGGGGATAACACTGAAGTGAATAGATGCATTTTCTTAGTAAGTGCAACAAGCATCGAAATAAAAAAAATGAGAAAAAGCGACACAAAAGTGATTTGTGAATATTTTCAGAATGCGATAAATCGAAGTGAATTAATTCAAAAAAGTAAATACAAGGAATATTTATGCAGTATATTCTTTATATTTTGTGATGCAGTATCAAATTCATCCAAAATGTTGACGGAAAATTGTTTTTTCTGCCATTATTAAAATGGCTGCCATTCCCGGTTGTGGGCAGCTCATTTCTTTCCATTTAAAACGTGTGTCTGACTTACAAACTGTGAAATATGGTCGTTTATAACAAAATAACATCCTTTATTAGTGTTTATATGTACGTTTAGGCTTTTTTAGCAATGTCAATCTCGAAAAAATCAACCAATTCAAAAGAAAGGTATTTAAATGCGCTGGTTAAAGCCATTAAGGGTTACTTAATGAATAAGAAATCCATAAAATCAACTGCCCGAGAATAAGGACTTCCTTGCAGCATCTGAGTCCCTTCAAAAGAAGCCTAGAGAAAGTAAGGCAACTCCACCTGTCAAAGTGTCGGCCAGACGCCCTAAAAATGGAAGTCTCAACAATCTACCGATGTCGACTTCTGTGTCATCTGTTTGAGGTACCTGCCACGATGCCTAAAAAGAGCCATCTCAATCATATGCAACGCGTGTGAATGTTTGATGCATTTGAAGTGTGCTAATATACATTCAAATTATTGTACTTACAAGCATTGCACTTCTGTTTTAGAGGATGAATAAAATTGGAAAATTGAAATTATCTGTTGCCATTTCGGCCACTGAATCCTTATAAAATGAACACATTTTGTTGTTTTGTGTATTTATAGTGGTTTTCCTTATTATTTTCCCACTTTTAGCGGATTTTTCAAGTGTGCCCACAACCGGGTACAAAATGTTTTTGGTAAAAAATGATCACTTCACGAAATTGGTAATGATTTTTTTCTGGTTGACGGAATTAATACAGTTACTTCATCTCTCGTTAGCTAAAGGTTCCAACTTTTCATTGGTAATCATATGTTTGCACAATATCTACTCTATCAAAAATTATAAGCCGAAATCAAAACTGTGTCCACAACCGGAGACATTCCCATATATATATATACCCAGGTAGTACAGTATGGTGTTTTCAACGTTGAACAAACAGCAATGCATTCCGTTGAATTATCGTTTTTCCGTAACGTTAATAATCTGAAAATATGTCTCGTTGATTTCCTAATCTTTCAACGGTTGTTTTTGTTGATTGGTTTGGATTCTTGCAAGTTAAATTTCCTAACCAGTTCATTTATTTTATTTTTCTGATGTATAGCTAATGTCCCATTATCACCTCTCTCTATTTGTATTCCTAAGTATTTATTTACTTGACCTAGATTTGTGATTTCGAATTCTTTTTCAAGTTCCTTTATTACTTCTTGTATTTCATTTTTGTTTCCTGCCAATAATATGTCGTCGACATAAATAAGTAAGTAAACTGTATTATTGTCCTTTGACCTTTTGTATAAACACTTGTCTGATTCACAGGCAGTGAAATTTAATTTGATCAGTGTATCATTGATTTTAGTATTCCAAGACCTGGCTGCTTGTTTGAGGCCATATATGGCTTTTCGTAATTTGCACACCTTATTCTCTTGTCCTGGTGTTATGAAGCCTTCTGGCTGGCTCATAAAAATGTCTTCTTCTAGTTCTCCGTGTAGGAAAGCGGTTTTTACATCAACGTGAGTTAACTGCAAATTTTTGTATAATGCATTTATCAAAAAGGTTCTGATTGTTGTATGTGAAGCCACTGGGGCAAAAGTCTCATCATAATCAGTTCCATACTTTTGACTAAAACCTCTTGCCACGAGACGTGCTTTGTATTTTTCAATTTTTCCAGAGTCATTGTATTTTGCTTTAAAAGCCCATTTAGAGCCAACAATGTGTGTATTAGGTGGAGGATCAACAAGATCCCAAGTTTCATTTTTATTTAATGATTTTATTTCTTCTTCTGCTGCTTCTAACCATTTTTCTTTTTCAATATGATTTTTCATGTTTACTATATCATCAAATGTTTTCGGTTCAATATAACTTGTATTAGTTGAGAGAAAAACGAAACGATCAGGTGGTACCCCTTTGTTTATTCTATCTGATCTCCTTAGGGTTTGTGTATTCTGAATTTCATTGTGTTCTTCTGTTACGTCATTTTCATTGTTTAAAATAACAGGAATTTTAGATTCCTCATTAATTGCATTTTGATCAATGTTTCGAGAATGTTCGTGAGTTTCATGCTCTTCGAGAAATTTTACCGTTCTGCAGATTTTTATGTTGTTGTTTACATAAATCCTATATCCTTTACTTTTTAGATCATAACCCATAAAAATTCCTGGTTTCGCTTTATCATCTAACTTTTTTCTATCAGTTTTGTTCACATAAACATAAGCTTTGCAGCCAAATGTTCTTATTTTTGAGAGGTCTGGTTTCATACCAGTCCAAAGCTCATATGGTGTCTTTTCACGGGCACTTGTTGGTAGTCTGTTTTGTAAATAATTTGCCGTCATTAAAGCTTCTCCCCAAAAATTTTTATTTAATTGACTTTCATTTAACATGCATCTGGTCATTTCGACCAAAGTACGGTTTTTCCTTTCCGCTACGCCGTTCTGTTGAGAACAATGGGGCACAATGATTTTACAACGTAAAAAAAACGTTGTAAAAGGGTTGTACGAAAACGCAATACTGTCGTTTTTTTTTATAATCTAAAAAAAAAAAGTTGTAAAATGGTTGTTCAGAATCGCAATACTGTCGTGCTTTTTATATCAGTTTTCAGCGGCTTTTCTTATGTCTTATAAACGTTGAAATCCAAGAAAAATAGCTATCTCTATATATCCATTGAATTTTTGTTTTTAAAATATTGCTAATAATTTAAAAAAGAAAAAATTCCCTTGATTTAAAAAAAAAAAAAAAAAGAAAATGGAACATTTTTTTTTACTTAATTTTTAGACTTTTTTTATTACTAATTTTATTACTTTTTTAATACTCAATATACGAAAATATTAGATTCGTAAAAATTTTCAACTTCCGTTTTTCGAGGAAAGCTAAATTTCATAGCACATATAACTGCACAAAATATAATATGTGAGACAACCAATATAAAAACGAATGCTAAATTAGTTAAGAGTGTGTATCAGCCGACAGGCGATGCTGTCATTTACTCACTTTCAGAGATTTTTACATGACATCTCAACGTCTGTTAATTAAAACTGCTGCAAATTCTGCATATAAAACCTTTATTCTGAGAAGCTGTATAAAACTTTAGTGCATGTTAAATAACTGCAAGTGGCGCTTTTAGATAGAACATACTATTTTTCTTAATCAATTGTTTATGGAGTTTGGTGTAATTATAATCAACAGATGCTGAGATGTATCCATGTGGAAAACAGTTCATAGGTAACATTCATAGATTTCAATAAAAAAACACTATACTAATTATATATTTTTTAAAATTGTATTAAAATACTTTATTTATGTAAATTTTAGTTAGTTTTAATTCATACAATTTAATAATAATAAAGATAAAAAATCGAATATTTAAAATTTCCATAAACCAACATTTAGATCCCTGTGATTGTCTATATATTAGTTAAGAGTATTTATTTGAAATTAAGGGAAAATCAAAATGATAATAATTAGTGATTATAACAATAAAATAAATAAATCTAAGCGGAAATTGGTAGTGTTAATTAATGTATACAAAAATTAAAATTTGCAGTTTAAATACAAAAAAAATGTAATAATATTATTAATAATAATAGAAAAAATAAAATCAAAGCAGAAAATGGGAACGTTAATTAATGTAAACAAAAAGTACAGTTTGCAATAAAACGAAAATCAAAACGGTAATAATTTTATTAATAATAAAATAAATAAATAAAAGCGGAAATTTGGAATGTTAATTAATGTAAACAAAAATTAAAATCTGCAATTAAAAGAAAATCAAAAATGTAATAATTTTATTAATAATAATAAAATAAAATAAATCTAAGCCGAAATTGTGAATGTCAGTTTTGCTCCCTTCACAAAATTTAAATTCGTAGAAAACAATTTTTCAAAAGTATAACTTTTGTATACATAAGACCTGTTTTTAATAATATAAATTTACTGCATATGCTTCGTTCAATGAAACAATAGTAGTGTTACATTATATATATTTTTTCAGTAAATATGAAAAAAGTAAAATTTAACAAAAGTACAGTTTTAAAAAAGAGTATTAAATATTTAAATTTAGATCGACCCCTGAAAATTTAAGGCAAGAATTCAAACATAAAATTAAAGAAGGGAAAAAGAAACACTCACTTCATTACTTGAAAAATCTTGTTTAAATAAATACAGCATCCACAATTAGACGAGAACTCTGTAATTTTTAATATTATGCTAGCAGGTAAACACACCGAAAACCAAAGAATATTATAACTTTGAGCTTTTAAGGGAATTTACCAGCTAGCAAGTTGTTTGGAAATTACGTAAAATGCCAGAAAACTTTCGTACCATTTTAACAGGAAAGCGATAAATTTATCTTCTTTCACATTACATTCACTTTCAAAATGGCACGCGTCGTATCGTAAGACGCTTTTAAGGTTTGCCAAAATATGCTTGGCGATTTCGCATGTAGAACGGGAGAAAGCGTACAATATGAACACCTTCGTTAGTTACGGTTTCCGAAAGCAAAAGAACATTCTACTATACTTGTTAATATAATTTGCCGAAAGCTTCTCTTCTTATCATGTTAGAAGTTCTTTCGCAGCACACCATATCTTCTAAAACTCTAAAGAAAATTATAACACGCACATCCCGCCAACTCACAATCGTGTATCGATATCAAGTTGAAGAGATTCAACGTCATTTGGCGGAAATAATGACTTATAAAAAGCACCTATTAATTCGTTGAAAAAAACATATTTTTTATTAGAATCAAGAAGGAAAACAAAAACTAATAAAATACCTATATTAAAACGTCGAAAAAATAACAGAAAAAGTACAACCATAAAACAACGTTTGTTATAGGTTTTCTTTATTACTGAATAAATATTCGAAATTGTTCAGTGAGAATATTGCGAAATAAAAACTATTTTTCAACGGACATAAAATAACGTAACCAATTTTTCACTGTTCAGACTTATTTGCAACGCTATAACAACGTTATGTGTTACCTGGGTATGTACACTGTTAAAAATTTTGTCCTAGGTTGAACCAAAACATGGTAAACTATTAAAAATTTCAGTTCAAGGTTGAACCAAATGTTGGTACTACAGTAGCTTCAATTTGCTAGGTTAAACCAAAAATTGGTACAAGTATAGCTTCAACCTTGCGATGGTGAAACCTTCTACTATGATTTGGCGTTTCTTGATTGAAAAAAGCACCAAATTATGGTAAAAAAATTCTCCATCTTATGGATGTAGCTATTGCAGTACCAAGCCTTGGTTTAGTAAAGCACCAAATAAGGGTAAAAGGTTTCTCCATCGCATGGTGGCAGCAAAAATGTACCAAATTTTTAACAGTGTATATCAACATCTTTGATACCGGTGGATCGCCATCCTGGATTCGTATCGTTCGTAACTTTTCACGTGTGTCGCATGTGCTTTGATTTTTATATTAACAACTGTTGGATATTATACTGGAGAAGGTACATTACCTAAAATTAATCAGTGCGTGATTAGTGTATTACAGAGTGAGCAATTTTATGCATATCCCATTATTTTGATATCTTCGTATATCGTTCCAAACATAATTGAATGTCTTTTTATTTCAGTTATTTTCTTTCCTGATTGAACTGCTATGGTAGTTTCTTATTGGATTATTATTTTTTTTTAAATTTTATTGAGTTGGCAGAATTTTTATATATAATCAATTTATCTTATATATTTGTATATCGTATTTTATAAAATGAATGTTGGCAAGTATGTAAAATAAACACATATATCATTGTAAAGAAGATTGTATGAATAAATTTGATGATAGATATTTTGCTCTAAATAATGTTGATATCTTGTTCATATTATGTATTTTAAACTGTAAATAAAAATTATTTAAATGTTTACTTTGTATCTTAATATCCTAACTAAGTGGAATAAAATTTCACTAAATCATCACTAGATCTAAGTTTTTTTTCTTTTTTTAAACCCATATTTGAAGCCATTATGATGTAATCTGACAATTGGGTGCATAAAGTAACTAAATGAAATCAGGGATGTGTACAAAAGTAGCCAATAGCCAATTCCTCATTATTTACTGGGAGAATTTCAAATACAACTTTAAGAACTATTCTGTAACATAAAATTTTCAATATAACTACTGTTATTAATTATAATAAACTTTGAACATTTTAAGTGTTGCAAAAATGCAACCCTAAGCGTTAAAGGTTTGTCTTTTTTTTTCTCCCAAAAATTTGTTCTAACAAAAAAAAAAAAAAAAAAGTATGCCCTAACAGTGTCAAAGCCAGTAAGAACAGTGTCAAAGCCCTAAAAATCTATAATATTTAAAAATAAATATCTACTTAGGCATGTATACACTTCCAGAACCACCTTAACACATTAAAGATTTTATGTTGAATGATTTTTTTTTTCATTAGTGTTGATTTTTTTTTTTTTTTTTTTTTTTTTTTTTTTTTAAGGTGATTGCTTCCTGAAGACACTTGCAGCTTCTTCAAAAACATAGTAGAACTTTGAGATTTTCCCATACCAATTAAGGAAATTTTATGATACATTGTACTGAAATAGGTTACAAAATGAACACTTGTTTAACATTTTGTTACTCATGCCTTATTTGACGAATATCATTACTTTTTTCAATAACTACATTACACAGTTCGAGAGAGAATTCTTTTGTTTTGGAAAGAATTTGATTTAATAATACTACTTTCTCCTTTAAATTCTGTTTTTTTTTCTTTTAATGTATTTTATTAATGTTTGCAATTAATCTTGGTGTATCTGATGAATATAATTTTTTTTTCTCTCTTTTTTGCTGCCAACAACTTAACGGCATTTTTAGTCAAATCATTACAACAAATTTTACAAAACTGTTAACAATTTTGCATATCATACAAATTATTGAAATTTTAATGTATCATTTTAAAAAGACAAAATTTTTCATTTTTAAAATGTGATAATTTCTCAATGACAACACCCCCCCTCCCCCCCACACACACCAAATAAATATATATATGCATATATATATATATTGGTAATGAATTGGTCTCAATGTTGGAAAAAACTGAAAGAATGTTATTATGCACTGGAAGACTTAGCTTTAAACTCATTTGAGTATTAAAAATAAGGGGGGTAAAAGCACTTTTAAAGATGAAATAGTTTCTTATACTGTTATCTAATTCAGGCAAAAGCTGAGTAAAGTTAAAACTTAAAAAAATGGTATTAGATTTTTCACATATTAAAAAAAAAAAAAAAAATAATAATAATAATAATAATAATAATAATATGTTAAAAGGAAAAACGTTAATTCATATTCTGTTAATGCTTCTAGAGTGGCTTTTTATCTCATAATGTATTATAGTTTCAAGGCATTGGGAATACAAATGATTTTTTCTCTAAGTACAGAAACACCAAAATGTTCATCATACACTTTTGAACTGAGTATTAAGGAATGTTTGATTGTTAATTATTTTAATCTTGTTTTCTAAAAACAATGTCTTTACCTTTGTATTCCCAATTCCTGCCATATACAAGCACTGATTTTCTGTTTAAAAAAAATTAAAGCAAAAATGTACAACTTTTATATTCGGCGATCATTACATAAATAACTAAATTATATTTCTTTATAATCCCAAATGTTGCTATGGATTTCAATCTGAGCGTAGAGGGGGTAGTGGTAAAATATTATAAGGCTTCTGAGAGGGAGTACACAATATTTTTCAACCACAGTAAAAACTCTGTTTTTTTTATGTTGATTAAAAGAACACAAGCACACATTGCCTAACTTCACGGACATCTTTATTTACTCTCCGGCAATCGCCGATCAAAACATAAACTTACACACACTTTTTTTTGCGCGCTAGTAGCGCCATCTATTGAATACAAAGATAGTTACATGTACGCCGAAACATACTCCCGGCCTTGAAACCCCAAGGGTTTCAACATAAATCTTGACTCACTAAAACAGAGCACATATACAACTTAATATAATAGAAAACAGCATTATTAAACATTAAATACAAAACTGAATTTATATCCACATGGTTGAGAGTCAAATTTACGAAAAAAAATAGGAACTCTAATTAGCCTTTACAGGAAGAACACATATATCTCTAACATTTCTTTTAAGTATTTTCTTATTTGGCAGCATGACATTAATAACCCTAACTCTTTCATCTTGTCCCAAAATTATTTCCGAAATTCTACCAATCAACCATTTCGTACTAGGCATATTATCATCTTTAATCAACACGAGTGAACCCACATTTACATTTTTTTGGGGGGATCTCCATTTTGTACGTTACTGGAGATTGTTTAGATAGTCTCTTTTCCACAACATCCAAATTTGTTGACTATACCTGGTAATTTTTTTCCATTTGTTGAGTCGATTTTCAGAAATTTCCACAATCTGGGGTTCGGGAATTGAGGTAAGGGGTCTTCCTATCAGAAAGTGACCAGGTGATAAGGTTTCGAAGTTATCAAATTCAGATGAAAGGGGGGTGAGGGGTCTGGAATTCAAAACACTCTCTATATCTAATTTTATAGTTAGAAATTCTTCTAAAGACAAATGAGCATTCCCTATGACACGTTTCGAATGGTGTTTAAAGGATTTAACACCGGATTTCCAAAGACCTCCAAAGTTAGGTGATTTTGGAGGGATAAATTTCCAATCAATATTTTCTTTTGAAAAAAAATTAGCTAATGTTCCATCTGGATGTTTGACTAATTTATGTAGTTTTCTCAGTTCAATGCTAGCACCTAAAAAATTCTTTGCATTGTCACTGAATATTTTTGAACACCTTCCCCTACGACTGAAGAAACGCCTTAAACAAGCAATAAACGCATCTGAAGTAAGATCAGTTACAAAATCTAAATGTATGGCCTTTGTGCTCAGACACACAAATATACATACATATACCTTATTTAATGTTCCTTTCCGTTGACCCTTGAATTTGATATAAAAGGGGCCACAAAAGTCAGTACCAACATTTGTAAAGGGAAAAGAAGGGGCAACCCTTTCTCTGGGCAAATCACCCATTATTTGATTTTCTAATACAGGTTTGATTTTGAAGCATGTAATGCATTCAAATACAACTTTTCGACAGACATTCCGACCATTTATAATCCAAAATTTACGTCTTATAAGGTATAATAATGTATGGGATCCCACATGCAAATACTTCAAATGATAATATCTTACAATAATTATGGTGAATGGGTGTTTATCAGGCAAAACAATTGGGTTTTTCTCATACGCACCAAGGTCAGAATTCTTCAACCTACCACCTACCCGGAGAATATTATTTTCATCTTAGAAACAATTTAAAAATTTCAACTTACTATTATTTGGAACAATGTTACCACTCTTAATACTGCAAATCTCAGAGTCAAACTCACCATGTTGTATAGTTTTAATCAAGAATACCTCGGCCCTCTTTATTTCTTCCCAGGTAAGGTGACCCACAATTTTCTCCTTATTCTTGATGTTGTTTACAAATCTAAAAATATAGCACATAATATGAATAACTGTCATATAATTATTACTTAATTTAAGAATTTCATTAATTAAGGAAACATGGTGGTTAAAAAGAGGAAAAGCAAGGGGAGAAAAGTCTTTTTTGAGTTCTTGTGAAACTTCCTCGAGTGATACTGAAGTTTCATTATAATCTTGAAAAATGTCAATTTTCTTTCTAAGGAACTGAGGACCCTTAAACCATATGTCACTGCTTTGAAGAATCTCAATCAGCACTGGCTCCTCGACTAAGGAGATCTGCAGGGTTAAGAGACCCGGGACAATGAGCCCAAGCACTACTATCACAAAGACTTTGGATCTCTTCCACTCGGTTAGCTACGAAAGATTTCCAACGCTTACTTGATCCCTTTATCCAATATAATGTGATTTTAGAATCTGTCCAGAAGAATGCCTTTGAAGGTTTTTTGTGATCAACTATCGCCTTAACTTTGCTGGCAAGTCGTGCGGCAAGCAAGGCACCAAGAAGTTCCAGACGAGGTAAGGTAATTTTCTTCAGGGGAGCAACTCGACCTTTCGATGCCAGGAGATTTACTTCAATTTTATCATCTTTCACAACTCTGAGATATATAGCAGCACCATAAGCCTTTTGGCTTGCATCACAAAAACAGTGAAGCTGTATGATGTCGGTGGATTCTTCCTTCGAAGAATTAAGTATGTTTCTAGGAACTTGAAGCTCGAAAAGCTCATTAATCTCAGAACACCACTTTAACCACACATTTCTAATATCTGAAGGTAATTGCTCGTCCCATGAAATCCTCTTTATCCACAAAGTTTGAAGAATGCATTTTACACGAATTTTAAATGGGGTCAGCATTCCAAGAGGATCAAAAATTTTTCCTATTGCTTTCAGAAGGAAGCGTTTGGTATTTCCATTTTCCTTTAATACATCTGCTAGGTTCTACAATCCCATTATGAAACAATCTTCTTCAATATTCCATAACATGCCAAGTACCTTAGTTGTATGGGATTTTGAGTTGGCATAATTTTCCTGTATCTGAGTGTCGAACTCTTCACCTCTCCACAATCGCATTAAATCTTTATCGTTAGTTATCCACTTCCTTAACACCATACTAGCTTGACTCATAATAGATAAGGCTTCCTTAGAAATTCTTAACGCTTCTTGTAATTCATCTGCTCCAGATATAAAGTCGTCGACATAGAGGCCTCGAAGTAAGCAATCTGTTCTGTTCGGGTATTTATCTTGGAATTTTTCCAGATGTTTTTTTATAGTGGCAGAAAGAAGGAATGGGCTGCAAGTAACACCAAAAAGAACTCTTGTAAATCTATAAATTTTAAGGGTGTCATTATCTTTCCAAAGAAATCGCACAGCATCTCTGTCCTTCTCAGCCAACAATATTTGAAGAAAAGCTTTCTCTATGTCAGCCACAAATGCAATCTTGTTGAGCCTGAAATTCACGAGTATATCAAATATATTTAAATTTAGATTTTGTCCTGACTAAAGACAGTCATTCAGACTTAAATGATGAAAATCATAACTTCAACTTGCATCGAACACAATTCTCATTTTAGCAGTCAAACTCTGGTCTCTAAACACTGGTTGGTGGGGCATGTAATAAACAGGGATCAGATCTCTACAGATTTTTGTGAATTATTTACCTTTTCTATAATACCCCTTTTTTCATAGTCACACAAGGTTTCACAATATTGTAAGTGGAGAATTGGATCTTTTTCAAATCTTCTTGTAAGTGAATTTAATCTCTTTTTTTGCAACTGTATAATTATCACTGAGCTCTCTCCAATCTCTCTTCCATGACAGTTCTACTTCATAACGGTTACCTTTATAACACACAGTTTTCTCGAAATGTTCCAAGGATTGATCCGTTTCGTGTAAATAAGGATCATCTTTAATCCCTATAGCCTCAAGTTGCCAAAAGTTTTTTACGTCATTCTCTAAGTCCCTACAATCATAAACCACTCCACAATGTATTTTTTGCTGATTCTCACTTATTGAATTTGAAACACTACCATAGGCTATAAAACCAAAAACAGAATTTTGAAATTTTAATTCTGAATTAGGCATCTCAATTTGACCAAATTTTATGAGTTGATATAATATTTCAGCACCTAGTAAAACATTTATCTTTTTTGGTTTATCGAAAAGGGGGTCTGCAAGCTTGATATTTTGGGGTAAATTATTAACTGGAATGTGAATACGATTCATAGGAATAGTGTCTGCTATATTAGAAACACATAAAAATTCTAAAGGCATCTCAAAGTCAACCCCATTCGAAATTACAGCACGCAGCTTTAATTTTACATTTACCTTAGCATTACTTAATCCAAACACTGCTACAGATATTTTTTCTTTTTTAATTTTTAATAAATCTGCAAATTCAGTGGTCATAAACGACGACATTGAGCCTACATCGAGCAATGAACTGGCTCGTCTCAGCACTCCGCAATTATCTCTAATAAAAATATTTGCAGTTGAAAGAATGACAGTTTTTTCATTATTTATTCCGCTGATAGATGTACCGGTAAACGTGTTTACATTACTAGACAATTCGAAACTCTCAGCACGGGGATTGAGGCTTACTGTTAGTACAGTTTCTGGAAATAAGGAATCATCATTTTGTTTATTCTCGCACTTGTTCATTTTTTCATTTTCAAAATGAAGCAACGTAGAATGTTTCTTGGAACATTTTTGACAGCGGTAAGTGGAAGTACAGTTTTTGACAGCGTGATTTTTTAAGCAAATAAAACATAGTTTATTTCTTTTTACAAATTCACACCTATCATTTATGGAAAGATTTATAAATTCTGGACATTTATATAATCCATGAAATTCTTCTCTGCGACATTTTAAACACTTAAAGTTTGTACTTTTTGAATTGGATGTTGACTCATACTCAGCACTTTATGTGGAAAATTACGATTAATTTTTATTTCTTTCACCTTACTATTCTGGAGCATTCTTGCTTGACTTTGCAGAAAAGAAAGTAATTGTTCAAGAGAACCAAAATCCTCAGAATTTTTTAGTTCCTTTTCCCACCAATAACGTGTAGATTTGTCTAATTTTTCAACAATTATATATACTAACATAGTTTCGGATAAATTCTCTACTTTGTAATTATAATTAGATAGTGACCTAATGCTATCATTAGTAACATCAATCAAACTCAAAATTGAACTAGATGACTCATTCACATTAGGTTGATTCAATAACTTTTTTATTATAGAGTTAACGAGCTCTCGCTTATTTTCAAAACGATCCAATAAAAGATTACGTGCAATTTCAAAATTTGCATCTGAGATGGATATGGAATTTATTATTCTCTAGGCCTCATCTTTGCAACTTGCCTTGAGATATTGAAGTTTCATTGCTTCTGAAATAGTTTTATTTTCGATTATGGTAGCTCTGAACATATCTTTAAACATAATCCAATTATCAATTTTTCCGTTAAACGACTTTACCGATAAAGTCGGTAATTTAACGTCAGGAGTAACAATTTTTTCACTGGTATCTGTAACAGAAGCTATAGGATTTTTCGTTTCGGTTTTGATTGCAATTAACTTACGATTTATAATTATTCTCAATTCATCTATTACATCTTCAATCTTATCCTTTTCCTTCATATATTCGTCCAGCTCCGTTTCTTTGCACGTTTCAAAGATTGAATTAAATAAAAGTTTGACGTCAGTTTATATCTCATTAGTTTTGGTTTCTATCAGGCCTAGCTGGACGAAATCGAAATCGTTGATTTCATTCGATATTTTGTCTTTATGCCGCGTTAATGCGGCTTTTAGGACCTTTTTTCTTATTTTTAATTGTTCCATCTCTAATTATGTTAAATTATGTTCTAATTATGTTCTAATTATGTTAAAACAATTAATTCAAAATAATTAGGAGAGTTAGGGAGAGAGCTCTTACCTGTTCTCAATAATCTTCCGGTATTCGGCGGCTCATCGGACCATTTGGACTGTATCGCTGGATTTTGTTATTATAATAGTACACTTGAATAAATTTCTCATAACATATTTTGATATAATCACTGAATTAAGAAAAACTGTTTTATGTTGATTAAAAGAACACAAGCACACATTGCCTCACTTCACAGACATCTTTATTTACTCTCCGGCAATCGCCGATCAAAACATAAACTTACACACTCTTTTTTTTGCGCGCTAGTAGCGCCATCTATTGAATACATGTACGCCGAAACAAATACAATAATAGTTAAACATATTTAATTTTACCATCAAACTAGTCTGTACAAAACTTTAAGATAAATATTGCATTTATGAACTATATATATATAAATAATATATATATATATATATATATATATATATATATATATATATATATATATATAATAATATATATAATGTGTGTGTGTGTTATATTTTAAAACGTTCGTGAAATAAACAAAAATTACCTTGCAAAACTTTTAAGCTAACTAAATTATGAACTATGTATTGGTCAAAATCAAAATGATTCTTCAGGTACATCTTTGAAATATATAGTCATCCTGTTTTTTTACCAGGAAGGTTACTGACTTTAAGTGAAAACGATTTATGTATTCTTCAGAAAAGTCCCTGGTTAATTAAACGAAGGTTACTGACTTTTAGTGCGAACGTTTCTGAATTTTTCAGAAAGGTACCTGGTTAATTCCCGGAAGGTTACTGATATTTTATGGGAAAGTTTCTAAATTTTTCATTTTACAGAAAGGCTCCTTTTTAATTCCAGGAAGGTTACTGACTTTCAGAGGGAATGTTTCTGAATTTTTCAATAAGGTTCCTGGTTAATTCCAGGAAGGTTATTGACTTTTAGAGGGAATGTTTCTGAATTTTTTCCGTAAGGTTCCTGGTTAATTCCAGGAAGATTACTGACTTTTAGAGAAAATTTTTCCGAATTTTTCAGAAAGGTTCCTGCTTAATTCCAAGAACGTTACTGATAAAAATTAGGCACATTAGCTTCCCTAAATTTCCCAGGAACGTTCCTGATTTTTTTTTGTACAGTGTATGGATAGAATGAAATTAATGTATGTTATCGAAACTTACTACAAATTAATATGCGTGAAAATGTTTTCGCATCGTTATGTATACATTTAACACAATGATAAAAAGGAATTCCAGCACAATATGGATGACGATGGACACTAAGTATTCTCAAGTTTTTAAAATGATGTTTTGGATTTAAAATTTTTCTAAACGCATTCGAAATGCATACTAAATACATACTATTCCTTTTTTTCTTTTGTGAAAAAGCAAATTGATTCGGTGACAAAGAGTTGGATGTTAAATTGTTGTAAGTAGATTTTACGAAATAAAACTAGAGCTAGTGAATTGCATGTAGATTTAAGGACTAAATTTTTAGATTTGGGATTTTTGCATTCTTCATTGCATTAATAATATCCCGTCTTACATTTAAGGATATGACAAAACGTTATTGTTCTCAAATACTTTCTAATAAAGCCATATTTTTTAAGCGGAAGCAATCTTTCACTTATCATTTGCCAAGAACACAGCATAGTATTGAAAAAGTTGCTTCTAATCTGTAATATAAATTTTATAAAAAAAAATATATATATATATATCGAATTAAGAAAAACTTGACCATAAATGAAATGAAGTGGATGTGGAGAAAAGCTACCTCTTAGAAGAAACGGAAGAACGATTGTGCCCCCCTCTGAAATTTTGAATAATCGGTGCCTATGTTAATCGCAACTATATAAATAATATAGAAGAAAGTTTTGTGATGACCAAAGCATACTACGGCATTATTATTATTATTATTATTATTATTTTGTACAATTTTGAATAATTAAAAAAAAAAACATCAATAATTTGACTTTAAGGTATAAAGGTGATATTTCGAAAAGTTCGGCATTAATTTCCGGATACATTTTATCGGGGGGGATGATTTTCTCCGGGGGTGTTCTTTCCAGGGAACGTTTTGTAAGAGACTTTTTTCCTAATACCCAAATAAATCTAACATTTTGTGGAATTTCTGAATATTTTTGGAAGTTACAAATCCCACAAAATTTTTATAACATGCAAACAGTTATCAGATAGACATTTTATAAAATTGTCTGACAAGTAAACCTTCTCTCCTTTGATACCGGTTTTCCGGAAACCCATATATTTTCTGAAAGCTTATGTCACAAATAGAAAAACTGTGAAATCTTAGGGGCAGAGGGACAAGCGTTTAGGAGCTATAGGACTCACAAAATATCACTAAAGTGTGTATAGATGGACATATTCCAGTAATGACGTCTCTATTTCTTGTATGTTCCCGTATGTTGCTGTTAAGTACTAACGTATTGTATGTCTTCTTCTTACATTGCAGATGGATCCTAAAGTTGTTGTGGCTGTCTTGGTCTCCCGATTCGGAACAAGCAATCGGTCTCCGAATATCCCGGAATCGGAGATGATAAAACCCATGACTACTCTCCTGGGAAATGATATGGAGATTGTGCAAGAGATCCGGACATTAGGATTTGCTGGAGGCGATGGAGAAGAATGGGACGAGGAAATGGACTTCGGAGACGATGGTGTCGATGTCAATAAGGAACAGCAATGCTCGTCGCAACAGTCGCCGTCCTCCACTTCAATTTCATCGGCATCCGAGTATGTGCCTTCGCCCAAAAGGCGAAAGCATGATGGTCCAGTAAATATGACAGAAGAGGACTGGACTGCTTACAAGCAGCGCGCTTTAGTGTACTGGACCACAGATCCTACGACAGGCGAACCTCGGACGAAACGTCTGTCGCATGCGTCAATCATGAATCAGTTCAAGAAAATTAAGAACATGAATATTCTGTACAACTTGTAGAAAAAAATGAATGCTCCGTCGATACAAAAAATCAATCAGGCTATCCTGCAGAAATTCAAAGAGAAGGAAAAAGAAGGAGCAATTATTCAAGACCGAACATTGCGAATGTGGGCCATGCAACTTAAGACAGCGATGGATCCGCAAAATACAATCGATTTTAAAGCTTCTGATTCCTGGGTATATCGCTTCAAGAAGCGGAATAACATTGTTGACAGAGCAGTAACCCACACAGTCGGCAGGAATTGGCAGGATAAGGAGGCTAATTTGTCCCAGGCGTGCGATGATTTTGTTGCAAAGATTCGCAACCTCATCAATACAGAAAACTTTCCACCGACACATATCTTCAATGCTGACCAGAGCAGATTTTACAAAGAGTTACATTGCCATCGAACCCTTCGAACCAGAGGAACAACTGTTGTTCGAATTGTTGTTGGATCAGTCTCTGCAACACAGCACAGTTTAATGATTATGCCTGTGATTTCAATGGAAGGCGAAATATTGCGGCCAACGTATGTGCTTGTATCCGAGCCACCTGGAAAATTCCCGCAGACAAAGCCGGTAGATCCTCCGAATATAAGATCGTATGCTGGAAAAACAGCGAACATGTCGAAAACAGACCTTAAACGGTTCTATCGTGACGTATTTTGGCCAAGTATGCCTGATGACAGGCAGAAAATTATGCTTTTAGTGGACTCATGGTGTTCTAACAAAGATCATGCATTGTCTGATTCCGAAGAACCTGATGGTAAAGTTCTACAAAAAGAATTGGTACCTGTCGGGAATTCCCGCTCATTCTTCCGCTTTGAGAACAAAATGACTTTCGAGACAGACGGGCGCCTCTTTTTCGAGAAAGGTGCTTTTTAGAATCAGAAGCAGAACAGTAAAGGACCTTGAAAGAGAAGGGGCTACGTTAAGAGCGTTGTGTTTACAGACGCCCCGGTCCTAAAACAGAACTAGAAAAATCTTCAGAATTTTAATTAAGAATGAACATTTATCAGAACTATTTAGCATTTAAGTACTTTAATTTAATATTTAATTGTAAATACTGTAGATAATTACTGTTTTCGTTTTCATTTTAAGTGTATGCTAACAAAGCATTAAAATTCTGTTTTCATCTAAGAAGTGCTACATTCATCAAGTTTTGTTTCTTTAATGGATGATAGTTGCCCCATCCACACCCGGACTTTTGGATTAGAAGATTTCAGGTGAGACCCATCCATATCTTATTATTTTGAAGAATAAATATTTTATTAGAAAATTTAAGTAGTAACTGTAAGAAAAGAGTTAAGATTTGAAATATGCTGTATCGGGTCAGTAACAAGAATAAGTTTTAGATCAGAAATCTGGTACAGCCATATTTTTTGGCATCCCATACACGGGATGTGGGCAGCTATATCCATTATTTACAATTGAAAAGATAGATAATATTATAAAATTTTAAATTTTGTATTTATTATGGCTAATTTAGTAATAGCTAAAAAAGAAAGAGCTGTCATAAGAGACAGTATAAATAAATTTATAGAGAAATTAAAAACTTTATGTGATGATATAGATCCAGATACTGTAGATTTAGAAGAAACTATTGAATTATTAAATGAAACTACTATAGAGTTAAAGATTAAAGATGCAGAGATTAAAACTTTAACTCAAGAGCTCCAATTAGAAGCCGAATTAGAAGCGGCTAATGAATATCGTGAAAAAATAATTACTTGGAGATTTCGAGCCAATAGAAAATTAAAAGAACTAAAGAAAAGTGAAACAAGCGTTTCATCAATAGAAAACGAAAGAAGACCTATTTCTAAAGAAGTAATGCACATTAAACTCCCACAGCTAGATCCAGTTAAATTTAACGGGAATGCAGCCGAATGGCTGACTTTTTGGTCGTCATTCGAAACGGCTATTCATAACAATGAAAATTTAGTTCCTGTAGATAAATTTAATTATTTGAAATCATTTTTAGCACCTGACCCCTTAAAATGTATAGAAGGAATCTCTGTTACCGCGAGTAATTACATAAAAGTAGTAGATATTTTAAAAGAAAGATATGGCAAACAAGACCTATTAGTGAATGTACATTTGAATAAATTATTAAATATTGCCCCACTAAAACATTCAAGTGACATTAAATCGCTCAGGAAAATTTACGATGAAATCCAAACTAACATTAGAAGTTTAGAATCATTAGATGTTTCTTTGGATAGCTACGGCACTTTATTGTCACCGATATTACTAAAAATATTACCTAAAGATTTAGCATTACAATTTAATATGGAATTTCACGGTGTTAATTATGGCGTGAAAGATATATTATCTTTCTTAAATAAACAACTTGTATCGCGCGAATGCTTAATAACTACCAGACAAGAGGATAGCGGCGCCAGTCATTTCTCCCCCCGAGCTCAAAGATTAGATAATCAAAATCGTAGAGATGTTTTTTCCCCCCGCGTTAATAAATTTGATACTCAGAACCGGAAATTGCCTACTGCTTGTGATTTATTAAATGAAGATAAAAGTGATAGGTGCAATTTTTGCTCAGAATCGCATTTAAGTAACAAATGTGTCAAAACTCGTAATTTACCATTTGATGAAAGAGTTAATCTATTGCGTAAGAAAGGATTGTGTTATTTATGCCTTCAACCATCGCATTTAGCTAGACATTGTGTATCAAAAACTTTATGCAAGTTATGTAATCGTAGACATTCAGACATAATGTGTAATGGAAATAAAGATTCGAAACAGGAAATAAGTAATTACGAAAGAAATGATCAATCTAAATTGGCGTTATCGAATCATAATTTACAAGCGAATGTTTATTTGCAGACGTTAATAGTAGCAATTTCTAACAGAGATGATAGTAAATCATCATATATTCGGTTAATTATTGACTCCGGATCTCATAATAGTTACATCAGTAAGTTTGCAGCTGATAAGTTAAAATTAAAAAGAATGAATAAAGAAACAATCAGACATGGTCTTTTTGGGGGCATGGAAATGTCAGCTGAACATAATCGTTATGAATTTACGATCGGGAGTTTAGATAATAAGTTTAAGTGTAAAATACAAGCACTAGATCAAGAAAAAAATATGCACAGGCGTGAATTTATGTCGCGATGATAAATTAGTAAAACTCTTAGAAAAGGAAGGTGTATATTTATCAGATGTCCCTAGAAATAATAAATCCTGTTTATACCAGAAAAATCCAGACGAAGTACATATACTTTTGGGAGCTGATATGTCCGCTAAACTGTTCACAGATGACATAAAATATTTTCCAAAATTGGGATTAACTACATTTAGAACTAAATTGGGTTGGACCATTTTGGGCAAGACAGAGGGTCACAAGAGTGAGCAGGACAATTCTTTGGCGAGTCTATCGTTGTCATTACACGTGTCAAACGCCAGTTTATCAGATTTATGGCGCCTTGACACTCTAGGAATTACTAATGAAGATAATAAATCGAAACAGGATTTAGAACAAGAAACCAAGAATAATTTTCTAGAAACTGTTAAACGAGATAAAAGCGGTCGATATGAAGTCAATTTACCATGGACAGTTGACCATTCGATTTTATCAGATAATTACTCGTTGGCAGTAAAGTGCCTGTACAGGACGGAAAATAAATTAATCAAATCTGATGGGAAAAAAGAATATGGGGAAATTTTTGATTTCTGGGAAAACAATCACATTATAGAAGAGGTATTGGACCAGAAAAGGGACAAGGTACATTATTTAGCACACAGACCTGTGGTTAAAGAATCTAGTGAAACCACAAAAATTCGTCCAGTATTCAATGCCTCAGCACACACTAGAAACAGTCCCTCCCTTAATGATTGTTTAACAAAAGGACCAAATCTTGTAGAAATTATACCTAGCATTTTAAATAAATTCCGTAAATACAAAATAGGAATTTCGTCCGATATAGAGAAAGCATTCCTGCAAATTAAAATAACAGAGAAAGATCGCGACTTTTTGAGATTTTTTTGGTTTAATAGCGAAAATAAATTAAAAATTTATCGACATTGTCGTGTGGTTTTCGGCCTAACTTCAAGCCCTTTTTTGCTTATGGCAACATTAAATCACCTTTTAGAAAATGTTCCCGAACAATGGCGAGAGACAGCTAGGCTCTTAAGAGATTCCTTCTATTTAGATAATTCCCTCCTCAGCCTGAATTCAATTCAAGAAACAGAAAAATTCATATCAGAATCTCAAGGAATTTTGGCTTCGGCACATTTCAATTTGAGATGCTGGCGATCGAATTGGCCCCAGGCTATGATCGACAAAACTGAAGATGAACCGAGGTTTGCTCCCGTGTTAGGATTACTCTGGGATTTGAAAAATGACAGTTTAGTTTGTAAAATTGAAGAACCCCTAAACATTAGCGAACCCCTTACAAAAAGAAAACTTTTATCAATTACCCAAAAAATTTTTGATCCTGTGGGATTCACAGCACCTGTCAGTTTAGTTCCCAGACTAATCCTTCAAGAAACGTGGATTCTGAAGGTGAAGTGGGACGAAGAGCTTCCTGAAACTTTAAAACAACAATCTTCTAATTGGCTGAAAGGAATAAATTTGCTATCCCAAATTAAAATACCTCGGTGGCTTAACATTTGCCCAGAGAAAGAAAAGAAAACATCATTACATGTTTTTTCTGATGCAAGCAAGCGAGCATATGCCACTTGCGTATTCATAAGAGTAGAGACCTCAGAAGGAATTAAGGTCCAGTTAATCAATGCTAAAAGTAGAGTTGCACCTATTAAGGAATTGACCATACCCCGCCTTGAACTGTTATCTTGTCTTATTGGCGCTAGGTTGGCCAAAAATGTGCAAAACGATTTAAACTTACATGTAAATACCATGTTTTGGTCAGATTCAACCACTGCTTTAGGTTGGATTAGAAGAAAACAAGAATGGGGTACATTTGTACACAATAGAGTATTAGAAATCCGAAATCTGACCGAAGTTTGCAATTGGAGACATGTACCCGGAAATCTGAATCCCGCGGACCTCCCGTCTAGAGGATGTTCCTTTGAACAACTACAGAAATCGAGATGGTGGGAGGGTCCGAGTTGGCTTTATTTACATGAAAATGAATGGCCTCAAATAGAAGAAGACCCAAACGAAGAAATCATAAACAGCGAAAAAAGGAAGACAATCCTAAATCTTTTAGATAAAAAAGAAGATAATTTCAATCGATTTTATCAGTATTTTTCCTCTTACAAGAAAACAGTTAGAACCATTGCCTGGATATATAGATTTTATCATAATTCGAAGACTACTGAGAAAATGTCCGAATTAGATATTTCAGTTGAAGAATTTTCAAAAGCAGAAAATGTACTTCTACGATTAGTACAACAAGAATCTTTTTCAGGGAAAACAGATCCAAAATTAAGAAATTTAAGGCCTGTCGAAGATAAAGCTGGTCTCTTAAGAGTAAAGACCAATATAATTCAAAGAAACGACAGTGAAAACTTCAGATATCCCCTGATCTTACCTTACAAGCATCCCGTCGTCCAAAGATTGGTATTCGAGAAGCATTTAGAAAATCAGCACGCTGGAGTCGGCACTCTAATGACACTACTCAGAGAAAATTTTTGGATACTGAAGTCTAGAAAATCCATTAGAAAATCAATAAGAAAATGCGTGATTTGCAGAAAACTTCAGACTTCCAAAATAGATGTGGAACCTGGAGTACCACCCGAAGACAGAGTACGAGAAGCAGCCATCTTTGAAGTGGTGGGCGTAGATCTAGCCGGTCCTCTTCATCTTTCTGATGGATCAAAAGCGTGGATAGCCTTATTTACTTGCGCTGTCTACCGAGCCATACATCTTGAAGCCATTACGTCTCTGTCTACAGAAAGTTTTATCCAGTCTCTGAGAAGGTTCATAGCAAGGCGAGGCAGACCCTACATCATCTATTCAGACAACGGGAAGAACTTCCTAGGAACCAGCAATGCTCTCTCGAGTGTAGATTGGGAAACCATCTGCAAGGTAGCTTCCACCCAGAAGATCAGATGGAAATTCAATCCTCCTGCAGCACCGTGGTGGGGAGGTTGGTGGGAGAGGCTTGTTGGAATGGTTAAAGGAATCCTGAAAAGAAACTTAGGTCGTGCATCTTTGAATTACGAAGAACTTTACACCATGCTATGTGACTGTGAACAAGTGATTAATTCACGGCCCCTAACCTATGTTTCCGAAGATAACACAGATCCCTTACCTTTAACTCCAATGATGTTCCTAAGAGAACTACCAACATCAGGAGTACCTGACCTAGATGCTTTAGATTCTAAAGATCTTAACCGCAGAGCCAGATATAGGCAAATAATCAGAGAAAACCTAAGAAACAGATTCAGAGCTGAATATTTAGGACAATTACGACAACATGCATCTAAGACCAAAGGATTCAAACAATTGAAAGTCGGCGATGTTGTCCTATTAGAAGATTTCAATAAGAAACGTGTTCACTGGCCTTTGGCAAGAGTGATCGAGATTTACCCAGGCAAAGATAATGTCATACGCCTAGCTAAGGTGAAGACCGAAAATGGACTTTTTCTGCGTCCATTGCAAAGATTGTTTCCTTTAGAAATTGACAGTACCGAACTTAAGAATCACCCCACTTTACATAAATCTGTTCAAGAAAATTTAAGTCCTTCGACTTCCGAAAACAAGAACCTCTCACAGAAACCGATACTCAACCCCAGAGAAAAAGAACCTGTGAAAGACCCTCCAGAACCTACCAGTTCCAGAACCAGTAAAAAGAAGTCCACAACAGATGATCCTACTTCCAGTCTCCCGGTGGTCTCCCGAACTGGCCGTGTGGTGAAACCCCCTCAACGACTTCAACTTGGATTGTTGAGTTCCTCCGATTAGTCGCAACTCAAGGTGGGAGGATGTCGGGAATTCCCGCTCATTCTTCCGCTTTGAGAACAAAATGACTTTCGAGACAGACGGGCGCCTCTTTTTCGAGAAAGGTGCTTTTTAGAATCAGAAGCAGAACAGTAAAGGACCTTGAAAGAGAAGGGGCTACGTTAAGAGCGTTGTGTTTACAGACGCCCCGGTCCTAAAACAGAACTAGAAAAATCTTCAGAATTTTAATTAAGAATGAACATTTATCAGAACTATTTAGCATTTAAGTACTTTAATTTAATATTTAATTGTAAATACTGTAGATAATTACTGTTTTCGTTTTCATTTTAAGTGTATGCTAACAAAGCATTAAAATTCTGTTTTCATCTAAGAAGTGCTACATTCATCAAGTTTTGTTTCTTTAATGGATGATAGTTGCCCCATCCACACCCGGACTTTTGGATTAGAAGATTTCAGGTGAGACCCATCCATATCTTATTATTTTGAAGAATAAATATTTTATTAGAAAATTTAAGTAGTAACTGTAAGAAAAGAGTTAAGATTTGAAATATGCTGTATCGGGTCAGTAACAAGAATAAGTTTTAGATCAGAAATCTGGTACAGCCATAGTACCTGAAGGATGTACGGGAAAGATCCAGCCTCTGGATATTCATTTTTTCAGACACTACAAATCTTTTGTTCGTTACATAACGGACACAATCATTATCGAGACACAGGAGCACATCTGGCATCGCGATAGTTTTCTGGCCCTGCAGTCCTGTTCCCTATATCAGTTCAGCGTTCCACGTTTCAAGAACTTGATTAAGTATGCTTTTTATAAGGGTGGATATTTGGACGAAGAACCTGGAATGTGGATTGCTCCAATGGATTACTGCTTCGATTCACTGACAAATGATGCGTGTACAAAGCGTGAGGCCATCGCTTTTGTAAAATGTGCCCATTGTGAACTGTCTTTCTGCCTGTCTCACTGTTTATTTGATGAATTGCACATTGATTGTCTCTTGTAATAAATTTTGTTTGAAGTCAATAACAAGTCACATTTTCAATATGCCAACGCATATTGTTTCTTATCAACGAATTGTTTCTTCCTTTAAATTGAGATTTTCACCTTCTTACCATATTATTAGTTCATATAAATACGGGAAACGAGCATTTTAGCCACTTTTGGTGTCATGTTTCACACACTTTACTGATACTTTGTGGGCCCTGTAGCTCCTAAACGCTTGTCCCTCTGCCCCTAACATTTTACAGTTTTTCTATTTATGACATAAGCTTTCAGAAAATATATGGGTTTCCAGAAAACCGGTATCAAAGGAGAGAAGGTTTACTTGTGAGTAATATTCACGATATTTCAAAACAGGTATTAAAACTCAGAATTTGAAAATACCATGTATCCAAAATTTTCTTCTTGTGCATATAGACGAAATCAAAAGCGAAAAACGCTTCTTCTTTTTCTTCTTATGCTTTTCCTTCTACAGTTTTTTTTTTTTTTTTTCATTTGCTTCCTTGTGATAATTAAAACATTTTAATTGCTGTATCTTTTCTTTTTTTAATTTTTTTTTTGTGTTAATGAAAATATTTTAATCATTCATAGTAATTATTATTTTAATGTAGCATAAATCCTTTTTTTTTTTTTTTTTTTTTTTTTTTTTTTTTTTTGTAATTGAATCTTTACGAAAATATTATACATTGGAATGCATACAGTTCACTGCAAATACATAATAAAAAAGGAATGCAAAAATTTTAAAAGGTCATTAAAGCATAAAATTTAGGGTGTACGTCACTTACACATTTTATATATGTATATATATATCAAATATGCAGATAAAGTATTTAATCCCTTTTATGCAATACATATAGAAAAATCTATTATTTCGGATAAAATTTCTTAAGAATGTTGTTAGGAGGATGTCGTTAAAGCAATCAAAATTAAACAAATAATTTTTCAAGTGATGTATTATAGAGTAATTACAAAATAGATGTAACATGAAAGTCTCTTGACGTAACTTCACGTATTCAGTTTGAAACACAGTGCACTGTAAAAAATATGTTGTATTTGCTGCTAGAAATTCTCTGTAATTTGAGAAAATACGTTCTGACAACGTAATTTTTTCGTAAATTACGTGTACTTTCTCAAATTACAGAGAATTTCTGGCAGCAAATAGGACATATTTTTTACAGTGTGATTGAAACAACAGATTTGAAAATGAAGCATTTAAACATAAAAACAAATTATATAAACCCAATAATTTATTTTGCTTAAAAAACTGAATTTCCAAAATATCAAAGAAATTTTATAATTTATTAAATTATCAACAATAGTAACTACCTTCTTTTTTATAGTAAACCTTCTTTTTTATTTATTATTCAGTTTAATGTAAAGTAATCTGAAATTCCCTTTCAGTAGAAATATTACTTAGAAGTATAACGTTAATTTACATTTACTTTAAGAAATGAAGTTTAAGAAACTGGATTTGAAAGCAATACAAACAAACAAACTTTACAATTATTTCTCATAACTGGTAATTGAATATTAATTATAATTCAAACATTTCATTTTTAAAAGCTAGTAATAATCCTTGATATGATATAATATCAAAAGTTGTAAACAATTTGTGGATGAATCCCTACTCTATGACATTTACTGTTAATTTCTTGTTTACAAGTTAGTTGAAGTATAGTAACTGAATGTTCTTTGTAAATTATAAGAATCCTATTAAACTATTGAATTGATTAAGTATTGTTTGGATTTCTTTCTAAACTCTCGTTATTTATTTTTATGTTTACTGAAGATTTCCAAAGGTGTGTAAAGCATTATAAATATTTTCTTATTTAATCTTTTAAGATGATTGAAATGTTACAAATATGATATTCTTAGTAAACAAACTAAAAATTATAAAACAAACAAAAATACCCTTATATATTATGCTAATATTTCATTGACGACATAATTTTAATATTTTAATTAACATATTATTTCCTTTACATATTAATGTTCAAACAATTTTAAATAACTGAAAATTTAAAATGTTTCGAAATGTGACGGATGTTCACTATTCTATGTAGATGTTACTAATGGATCAATTGTATACAACGATAAATTAATATAGGAAACACGAAAATGGATCGTTCGAGACAACAGAATTTGTAGCTATCTATCTAAAAACAAATCTTTAAAAATGAATTAAATTTTATTTAATTTTGCGCCGACTTTAAAAGTTATGATTAATTGTAGTGTTATAGGTTGTTTAGCGACGAAAATTATTTTATACTTTTAGGCGCAATTCATAGTTTTATTTTATACTTTTTTTAAAAAGTTGTTTGAATATTAGCTGCTTTTGGAGTCGTTTCTATCTTTTTACAAAAAGATTTTGTTTTAACCACCAGTTCAATGAAAGTAAAAATGAAAAATTGAATTACTTATTTATTATTACTTTCTGAACATTACATGTAAGGAAAATATTAAAATCCTGATTTGCTAAATGGATTTTGTATCTTGCATAGGTGGGAAAAGAATGGTATTAGACTGTTGCAAATTTATATTTGTATCAGTCATGATGTCTAGTAATATACCTCCAACTTTGGTTTTGACACGAACTCCTCTTTTGAAAATATCTACTATTTTACACTATATTTCGTGATACGTGAATGTTTATGTGTATTTATGTCAGTGAACACGATAGTGTCTAAAGACTATGTTCGAATGAGATGAAAGTTAGTACGTATGTTATAGGTCACCGTAGCATGAACTCTATTGATTTTAGGTAATCTGGCAAATATAGCTCTTTTTTTTTTGACAAGGACACAACAAAAATTCTATGGACTGAAATTATTTGAAATTCGATAACATCTAAATGCCTCATCCGATTGAGCTGAAAATTTATATTCACGTTAAAGGTTACCCTTGCACGAATTTTATATATTTTGGTGAATCTAGTATTTACAGATTTTACAGAAACACAACAAAATATTTTTTATCATTATGTCCTATGCATATATATATACACCAGGTGTGTAGCATATATATATATATATATATATATATATATATATATATACACCAGGTGTGTAAATATGAAACTGGAATTAACACATAGATGTCAGTAGCTGTCAATATAGTTACCTTCAAACCCCATCATTCACGCTATTTTATTTCTTTGACAGCTGACAAATATTTTCGACTAACAACAATGCAAGTTTCATATAAAGGCATAGTTTTTAATAGTTGATCATGTTAGGTTTTGTGCCTACGAACTACGATTTGCGAACAGCATTGATTTTCTGTTACCGTTTAAAGAAAACTGCTGCGGAATAGCATCGAAGGCTTTTGGAATCTTACGGTGAGCATGCTTCTTGTAAATCGCAGTACTTTGAGTGGTTTAAGAAATTTAAAAGTTGAGATTTTTATGTCAGAAACGGAGAACGCAGAAGATTGCCGAAAAGGTTTGAAGACAGTGAGTTGCAAGCATTGTTGGATGAAAATCTGCTAAAACCCAGCAAAAGCGTTAATACTGAACGCTAGCGACAACAACGATCGACTTGAATCAAGCATCGCTTGAAAAGCAATCAGAATATCAAGACTGGCAACACAAACTGATTTTGCTTCATGAAAATGCCCCATCACAAACAGCCAAATTGGTAAAGGAAACGACTCTGGCATTCAGTTGGGAAACACTCATGCGGTTTATTCCCCAGACCAGGCTCTGTCCTACTATTATTTATTTGCATCGAGGGGACACGCACATGCTCAGCACCATTTCATTTCTTATGAAAATATGCGAAAATTGTTCGATGATTGGTGTTCTTCAAAATGGAAATAGTTTTTTATCGTGGCATTTATAAATCGCCAAATAAATTCGAAAAATGTATAGCTGTCCATGGACGACATTTAAAATAAAATATTTTTCATACAATAAACGTGTATTTTCTATACAAAAATTCTAGTTTCAAACTTACACACCTGATATATATAAAGGGTGGGCGGAAAGTAACTCCTTTCCGGAAATAATTTTTTTCTCCTAAATGAATTTAGGTATGAAGGCAATTTTTTGTACACATTTAGTTTATTGTGTGGCAGGATAATTACAAAAGTTACAATTCAATATGTGCCACAGTATTTTCTATACACTGTGGTAAAGAAACCGGTACGTTTGCTACGGCCTTCCGCAAGGTATGAATTAGAAATGTCAGTTCTATCGTTACAAATTCGGTACCAAATGAAAGGGGCGATTTTTCTGAATCCAGGGGTGTAAAAAGTTTTTCGACACGTCCATTAGATTTAAAAAAATAACTAAAGTATCAGATCAGGAAAATGAAACTCATCAGGAACATCATTTATGATCTCACGAATTTTGTTCTCAATGCTCACCAAGAGTTTCAGGTTTGCTGTGGTACACTTAATTTTTAGCCCACTCCATAAAAAGTAATCGCATGGAGTGAGGTCTGGATTACGCGCAGGCCATTCTGTGGAGCATCGGCGGTCTATCCAGTGTCCAGTGAATCACTCAACAAACCACTGTCATATATTAGACACGGAAAAAGGAAAAATATTGCAAATAATGCCACACTACAGTCTACAAAACAAGGTAAATTTCATTGAAATTCATACGTAACATCAATAGCTAATCCAAATTCGAAAAAAAGAGTTTCCTTCAGCCCACCCTGGATATATATATATATATATATATATATATGTAGGAATATATAAACGAATAAATGAAATTAAACCCCAAAAATCACTAAGATCTTCATTAGGGAGGCCCTTCAGTGTAGGGGTGAAAGAGAAGTTTCTGAATGGACAGTAGCAATTAGCTAATAACTATCCTTAGCTCCCAACTTCTCACCAAACAGAAAACCACCAATACCTGAAGAGAAATCAAACATATATATAATGTATAAAAATACTAAAAAAGTTATAAAATTACAAAATTGCAAAAGTTACAAAATTACATCAATTCATTTAAAAAAGTATACAATAATATAAAGAATTACTGAAAGTAAACAAGAAAGTATAAAATGAAATAAAATAAAACCTTTCACTTGATAAACAAACCCACTTCGGCAGACGGGGCTACTCGTCGGTACTTAAATATCGCCTTTGAATGAGGATGTAGTACAAACCGAAATAAGAAAAATCTGGAAACACACAGTTAAAAATTGAGACGGGTAGCAGTTTATTTGTAAGGTATAATTTAGGTCTTCAAGAGCATATTTTAAATCATTTTCTTTATTGCAAATAGTACGAAATCTTTTAAGCTCTGCAAACATAATATTTTTTAAAACTTTTCTACTGATAATTAAGATTAAAAACTATTAAAAGTTTAAAATAAGAAAACATTTCACGTGTATACATAATATATAACAGGTAACAAACCACTTTAAAACATGTAGATAAAATATTTTAATTAAAAACTACACAAAGCTTTTCGCCATTATAACAATAGCATCATCAGGTGTAATTGCGTTACATAGAACCAGCAAAATATAAAGAAAGAAGTTCAAACGATTTAAAGTTACGGTTACAAATAAATAAATAAATAAATAAATAAATAAAAATAAGTTGCGGTTACAATTTTTTTTTTTTTTTTCATTTCAATATCTTTTTCAGTATTTTTTTCTCTATGAGCAGAACGCGTGCCATATTTTATGAAGTGATGCCGCATCCTTGGAGTTAATAACTTTATTGTACTTGATAATATTTACTGCTTCAGTCATTAACAGGTCTTAAAAGTTGCGAGGGGCTGAAATAACTTCGGACTGGGTCCACAGAGGAATAGTTTCAGGGTGCTCGTAAAGAAACACGTCGCACACTTAAAGCAAGAATTACTGAACACATTCGTAATGTTAAAGAGGAGAAAAGTTCAATTCTAGTAGACTTTCTTTACAAACACCCTGAAACTATTCGTGTGTGGACCCAGTCCGAAGTTATTTCAGCCCCTCGCAATTTTCAAGACCTGTTAATGACTGAAGCAGTAAATATTATCAAGTACAATAAAGTTATTAACTCCAAGGATGCGGCATCACTTCATAAAATATGGCACGCGTTGTGCTCATAGAGGAAAAAATACTGAAAATGATATTGAAATGAAAAAAAAAATATTGTAACCGTAACTTATTATTATTATTATTTTTTTTTTTTTGTAACCGTAACTTTAAACCGTTTGAACTTCTTTATTTATATATTGCTGGTTCTATGTAACGCAATTACACCTGATGATGCTATTGTTATAATGGCGAAAAGCTTTGTGTAGTTTTTAATTAAAATATTTTATCTACGTGTTTTAAAGTGGTTTGTTACCTGTTATATATTTTCTACTGATATTTGAAAACCAATTAGTAAGACTATTTACTTTAAAATAAAAATCCTTCCTTTTATAGTACAATCCAATGAGCCATTTTTCTTTAATTCTCTTTACGTCTAAATCTAGGAATGAGATTTTGTCAGCATCTGTATGGTTTAAAATAAATTATTTAGGATATATTTTTCCAGAAATATTTTCGAAATAATTACAGTTAAAAACAATTAAATCATCAATATATCTGAAGAAAGTAATATTTACAAAATTTTATAAATATTACTTTCTTCAGATATATTGATGATTTAATTGTTTTTAATTTAAATTTTATTTAAATTTAAAATATTTTGTACACATCATAAAATTAATGTAAGCACCACTGGTTTTGAAAGGGCATAGGTTTTCTTCCTCAGGTTCAAAAGCACCTGGTAATACGTTGCTTAGTCGTGCTTTTGCCTCCAATGTGTTTTTTTGTACCTGTAAATAAAAGACCACGTCTTTTCGAAACTGGTTGTGCTTACACTAATTTTATAGTGTGTGAAGAAGTTTTTTTAGTTAAAATTTTTATTGCACATCAGTTGTTTAATTTATTACAATATTCATCGGCAGCACGTTTCACAACTTAAGGATGGCGTCTATATTGCGTAATATGCTTATCATACTTAAACTGTTTGTAACAAATAAGTCTGTAATAAAGATGCTTTTATCGGAATTTGTAGCTTATTTGTATTTCGATATAATAGTGCTCCTAATTTTTTAGAATACTTTATTCAATATCTACCACTAATTTTTAGTTGTAATGTTTGCCTAATCACATTAAAGATTAATCGTCTATCAGGTATATGAAACATATGAAACACCATTCCTCAAAATTATTGAATAAAAATGTGCCTAATTTGACAATACTGGTGATGCGCCCCCAAGCGGATATGGTAAACATCATATTTCCAAAGATTTTGAATTTTTAAATTAGATTAATCAGCATTTTTTTTTTTTTTTGTAACTTATTTTTTTTTTACGATTAAGTCAATTGAAAATTGCTGTAAATAGTTTCTTGTATTAAGTCTCCCACCGAAATCTGGAGACTTGGCAACTATGATATACAGGGTGCATAAGAAAGTCCCTTTAACCTGAAAATACTTGAAAACGGAGAGTGCTACAGCCACTCAAGTGAGGTAACGGTATAGTAAAGTGACTATGCCCGACCTAATGCAAACGACAGCAGCGCCCCTAGTGGCAAAATTTTGAAGTTATCCATTGCAAATCGAAAACGAAAAGAGATAGAGCAAAATTTCCAATTAGAAACGTTCAGAGCATCAATTATCTAGTACGAAACGATATTTGGTTCACACGGATAAGATAAATTGGCGCCTGTATACCCAAAAATGTCCGTAATCTATGCGTGACTGTTCTACTCTACATATTCACATTTCGGAAATGTAGCAGTGTGAAAATGCAGTTTGTGACTTTGTACTGTACTGTAATGCCTGAAAACTTTAATTTCCAATGCATTTAAAATTTTAGTTTAAAAGGTGTTTGCGCTCGCTTGATGCAAACAACATAATCTCATAGCATAAACTTATTGATGGCAGACGATAATTTTATTCCTAATGTGCGAGCGCTTTCATTTTAAAAATTTTATTTTCTGTATTATGGCAATTTCAATCGTTGCCTAGCGACGGGTAGAAAATATGTGTTCTTTTTTGAAAGTGGCAAAACAAATGGAATTTTGAATGATCCTAAATGAATGAGATCCTACAAAAGATACATTTCTTAAAATAAACGTTTGTATTTAGAATTTTGGAGCTGTGTGAGAATGTCAAGCTTCACTAACTTTCAGTATTGCGAGATGGTACTTATTTATGGGTAATGTCAACGAAACTCAACGCATGCTGCACGGGAGTATGCCGTTCGTTTTCCAGGTGGGGCACATCCAAGTGCAGTTACCATCGTAAATGTAGTGCGACGGCTCATGGAGACAGGAAGCACTAAAAGTCGTCCGCGTTCTGGCAGACCACTGAGTGCAGGTATGCGTATACCGCCAGAGAGTATTTTGGCATATGCACTAGCCCCTCCACACAGCAGTACAAGAGAGATCAGCATGGCTTGTGGTTTAATACGGGCCCGAGTATGGCAAATACTGCATAGTGAACATGCACATCCCTATCATGTCACTCTGCAGCGAGAACTGTTGCCACGGGATAATGAGCGTCGATTTGATTGGTGCAACTGGGCATTAAATAATGCTGAAGATAAATCAGATTTTTTGTCCAACATTGTTTGGTTGGACGAGGCACTGTTTCAGCGTACCGGAGTACTAAACCGACATAATACCCACTACTGGGCGCTGGAAAATCCCTCGTGGGGACTATCCACTAAACACCAAGTGCGCTGGTCCATTAATGTGTGGGGCGGTATCTGGAAGGTGGAAGGATCGCTTACTGGGACCTGTGTTCTACGAAGGCACATTAAACGGACAGAGGTACCTCCAACTATTACAGGATATTATCCCCGACATTTTAGATGATATTCCCCTGTCCGCATGTGGTTCCAACCTGACGGTGCTCCTGCACACCAGCCAACTGGAGTGCGAAGCTTTCTAAAAGATTGCTTTAGACAACAAATTATAGGGTATGGTAGTAGTATTGAATGGCCTCCACGATCGCCGGACCTGACTCCGATGGATTTCTTTCTGTGGGGTTACATAAAACATCAGGTTTATGTAACTCCACATACAAGTCTGCTGGATCTACGTCATCGTATTACAGATGCTTTCAGTAGTGTAACTTCCATGCTGAGAAATGTGCATGTAGAATTACTCACAGGAATACAAATGTGTATTGTGAGCAATGGCGAACTTTTCGAACATTCTCAACATTAACTTTTTATCACTATGAGATTTAGAGTTTAGTTTACCTATTTTGTTTTTGTGTGTGATATTATCAAAATATATTGATGTAAGTACATAGTATTTATTCATTAAATTGTGCATCTTTCTTCTTTCCTCTGGCTATTCCTTTCAAATATTTACACAAAATGGAGTGCATCGATTTTGGATATTTTTTGGGTATACAGGCGCCAATTTATCTTATCCGTGAAAACCAAATATCGTTTGGTACTAATTAATTGATGCTCTAAAACTTTCTAATTGGAAATTTTGCTCTATCTCTATTCGTTTTCGATTTGCAATGGCTAACTTCCAAATTTCGCCACTAGGGGGGCGCTGCTGTCGTTTGCATTAGGTCGGGCATAGTCGCTTTACTATACCGTTACCTCACTTGCGTGGCTGTAGCACTCTCCGTTCGCAAGTATTTTCAGGTTAAAGGGACTTCCCTATGCACCCTGTATATATATATATATCTTCAATATTCCTTTAACGCCTTTTATAAACTGTACACTGGGGGGGGGGGAAACGCACTTGGGTAATTTTTTTTTTTTATTCTTTAAAAAACATTCAATTTAATAATTTAAAATAGGTAATAGAGAAAACCGTAGTGGTTTTCTCCGATACCATAAATCCATATTAAGCAGGGTTTAGTGTTTCAGATATTAGATATCTCGCAAAAATATCTAATACCTGAATATTAGATTGTTTGCGAGAATCTAAATCCTGATTATGTTTCTCGGAGGGAAAATTACTATTTGTTACATCCCTATATTTAAATTTTAAAATTGGTGATTATTGAGAGAATTAATAAAGGTATCCAAACGAAAGTATCAAGTTATTTTATTATCATGTTTTTTATTAACTTCGATTCTTGTTTGTTTGTTTGTAAAGTACAAATCTTGCAATCGATTTTTAACTAACTTCCTGAGTAGCTAGATATATGAAACTTTCAGGACAGCTCAAAACACGGTGACAATAAATTTTTTTAATATTTTTAGTCAACTGTTTCAGGTTCCGCCGCCTTCGACAGCATTTATATGATTCGGCAGAAAGTTTATTTAACTGACTTCCCGACTAGCTAGACATTTGAAACATTCAGAATTGTTCAGAATATGGTGAAAATGCAATTTTTAAATACTTTTAGCCAGCTGTTTCAGGTTCCTGCTGCCTTCGCCAGTGTTACCAGTACAAAGCTTGCAATCGATTTTTCACTAACTTCCCGACTAGCTAGACATTTGAAACTTACACGATAGCTCAGAGCACGGTGACAATACATTTTTTTAATACTTTTAGTCAACTGTTTCAGGTCCCTACTGCATTCGGCAGCGTTTATATGATTCAACAGAAAGTTTATTTAACTAACTCCCCGACTAGCTAGACATTTGAATCGTTCAGAATAGTTCAGAACACGATGAAAATGCATTTTTTAAATATTTTACCAACTGTTCCGGGTTCCTGCTGCCTTCGGCAGCGTTGCCAGTACAATGCTTGCAATCGATTTTTCACTAACTTCCTGACTAGCTAGACATTTGAAACTTTCAAGATAGCTCAGAACACGGTGACAATACATTTTTTTTATACTTTTAGTCAACTGTTTCAGGTCCCTACTGCCTTCGGCTGCGTTTATATGATTCAACAGAAAATTTATTTAACTAACTTCCCGACTAGCTAGACATTTCAAACTTTCAGAATAGTTTAGAATACGGTGAAAATGCTTTTTTAAAATATTTTTAACCAATTGCCTCTGGACCCTGCTGCCTTCGGCATCGTTACCAGTACAAAGCTTGCAACCAGTTTTTAACTAACTTTCCGGCTAGATAGCCATTTGAAACTTTTATAATAGCTCAAAACACGATAGCATTGAATTTTTTAAATACTTTTATCCAATTGCTCCGGGTTCCCGCTGCCTTCAGTAGTATTTTAATGATGATTTAAAAACTGATGGTTTAAAATGATTTAATGATGTTTTAAAAAGTGATGATTTAATGAAAATTTAAAAACATGGTATATAAAAAGTTCTTTGTATCTTATAATTATTTTTATCTTTCAGCATATATCTAGAAATTTTGACTAAATGCGAATTTTAATTAGAGATATAGAGTGATCTGAATAGGCCAAGTTTAATTGCAATCTTCCTGAATATGCAAAATTTTTTAACTGCAAAACAGTAATTAAGAAAAAAATCTATTCATCCAATTATATCTATTGTCCCCTTATTTATTTAAATGCGTCTACTATATCTTTAATAAAATATATAAGCTTATTTTGAATTAACTTTATGTAATAATACCCCTATCTAACTCAAGGAACAAAATAATTAACATCATTCGTTTATCGTTATTAATCTCATTATATATAAATAATAAGTATGTAGTTGAAATTCTTTGTTCCCTCACTTTTGTTTCACAATTTATTATTTATTGCTTACCAATTATTTATTTAATAATTTTGTTTATCAATCATTCCATAATTATAGCAATACTTAAGTTTCCCTTTAAGTTTCCGAACATTTTACTTTCGATATACCCATTTATTAAATGCGTTATACTACCTCGTTTCAAAACTTTACGCTTTCGTAATTACACACTTTCTATTAATTAAGTTTTAATTAATTTCTTTTGATATTTAAGCTTTAAATAGATCATATTGCAATTTTTTACTCTGCATCGTTTATCTACCCTTCTTTTAATTGCTTTTGTAACAGAAAGCTTATTTTTTGACAGGTTAGTTAAGTTATTTTTTTTTATTTTTCTCTAGATGTAAAAACTTTATACTCGATTTTTTTTTTCTAATGAATAATAAGAATTTAATTAAAAGGTAAGGATTGAAAATAATTTTTTATACAAGATTTTCTATTAAAAATATACCGCAGTTTCTTTTTCTTTTTTTTTTTTTTTCTTTTTTTTTTTTTTTTTAACTTATTTTAAGTGTACCTTGTTACTTACAATAATTAATTGTAAACAGACGTACTGCACATTGTGAATAAATCTTTGTAAATCGTTTAACATTTTTCATTAGCATTTATTAGCAGACAAATTTTATAGTTCGAAACGGTTCCGTTTCTAGAGAATTTCGCTTACCAAAATTCGCTCGTTCACTGCGGACTCTACATACACGCTTCTTTACTTTTCTTTCTTTCTAGACCCACCAACGGCTAAGCTGTTTTGCGCTTAAAGCTAGTAGACGTGAGGTAGTAGAGTTAAATTCCCGATCGCGCTCGTCGGCCAAGCCGTTCTAAGTTTTCCATGGTTTTCTCCGAGTCTTGCGTAAATACTGGCGTAGGATATCTTAAAAAGACTCCCATGAGGGCACTCCCCTCAGGCCCTGAACACTGTCAGTCAATCGGCCTTACTCCGAAACACCAAACACTTTCTTTCTCTCTCTCACTTTTTTTTTTTTTTTTTTTTTTTTTTTGTAAGCGATGGAGCGAAAATATAATGCATCTACATGGTTGAAGCTCAAGCTATGAGGATTATACGGGCATATTTTCATTATCTTATTCGTTTTTTTTTTTTTTTCCCCTTCTTTTCCTCTTAAGGCGAAACATATTTTTATAGTAAAATTTAGGTTCGCAGGAACGGAAAGAAGCTATGAAGCAACTGGCATTCATAAGTGAAGTAGAAATATAATGAGATAATATATTCTAATGGCATTATTCCACCAGTTTTTCAAATCTATTTCTTTGTAAAGTAATTATTCTCGATGGACTTCGAACAGTAATTGCGATTATATAAAAAAATAAATTGCTCTTCAAAAAAGTGGCGTGAAATATTAGAAATATTTTTTCCGTATAAGCAATGAATGCAAAAAAGTAGCGATATAACGACAACAGTAGTGTTAATAATTATTTTTCGATGAATATATATATATAAAGAAACTAGTTGGCATAGGTAGGCTCTGACCCCATCATATATACTCCGTAATAATAATAATAAAAAAAGATAATAATAATAATAATAATAACAATGAAAACGTTATCTAATATTTGCTCAGCATTTATAATAGTAAAAAAAAAATCAATTAATTGATTAATGTTTATAGAAAATATCATAACCCTTTTTATTTTATAAATGAATTAATTTTACCTCTCTTTTCTTTTCTTTTTTCTTTTTCTTTTTTTTTTTTTTATGAACGGAGGGACACAGAAAAAACCTTATTCTACTTAATCATAAATTAGACAAATTTTACATGTAACCATTTTCCATTCCTTTCATAACCTTAAAAATTTCCATTAGATTATCTTTCAAACAGTTTTATACTTATGCAGTTTTAAGGAATTTCCTTGCATTCTTCTGTAAAGTTCTGTTTAAATTCTGTTGGTGTAGAAAGTTGTCTACCACTTTTATAGACTTCTGCTGCGAGGTATCACTAAAGATTTTTCATGATTTAGATCAGGAAATTTAGCTGTCATGTCAAAAATGTATTTTCATGAGTACGACAGGTTGAAACAGAAGAGATTTTGCCGTCATTATTAATTTTAATCTGGCATCTTGAATAAACGTTCAAACAGTTTTGTTTTTATCTAAATATATAAAGCTTAAAGTTCGCCATTGTATCCGATTTATAGTCCAGATTATTACATTTTACTAAACACATTGGTACACGTATTAATTTTTCTTTTCTTAGAAAGAAAAAGAAAAGAAAAGAATTCTATTACGTGCATTTATACGAAATTTTGTCTTATAATGCCATATTAAAGCTTTTGGGGGAAAAGAAAAAAGCAAAAAAATCTTTTTCGATACTGTCCGTTTCTAAACTTATTATTATTATTATTAATTTTCTATTCTTTTCTTTTTCTTGCTAAGAAAAGAAAAAGAAAGAAAGAAAGAAACAGAAAAAACGATTTTGATGAAATTCTGGCAAAAGCAGAATTTAGTTTAGTACGGGGGACTATTAGTTTTTATTTATTTATTTATTTTTAATTATATCATTGCTTTTAAGTTATTCAGTTATATTTGCGATAAATTTTCGACTTCGATAAATGTCCATCTATCGTAAAACTGGTATCGTAAAAATCCGTATATTGAGACTAATAGTCCTCCGTCCTAAAAAAAAGTCCTAAAATTGGCAACACTGATTCAACGAAACTCTCAAAATGTTTTTTTTTTTTTTTTTTTTTTTGTACATCGTTCACTAAAGAAAATCATTTATGAAATTTCTTGAAGTTGAATATAAATTCTATAAATTTAGAAACACTATTAACAGTGATTTAGGGTCGGCAAATGATTAATCAAGATGTCACTCTGAACAACATCTATGACTATGCACACTTGCAACATTCTAATTAACAGTAGATAGCATTGGTAGTACCCGCCCAATTTTACACACCGCTTTAATTTTAGAGCAATTTTGTCCAAATGTAATTATGATTAAATAAGAAGAAAATACTTTAATGCAGGCTAATGCAGATAAAAATAAAATATGCTAACAATACTACTAACAATACTACGGAGCTTCTGGCAGCAAGAACGCTCTAAAGCGCTTTAAACAGTGCAGCTTAAATTAGAGACTCTTTTATTCAGCTTTCACCAATAAATTTGAGAAGTGATATTAGTTATACATACTTGCCAACCTAACCCGGAAGATTGATAGTCCCGTCCCATTCCGCCTATTTTTTCCCACCAGTCTTTTCTTAGAGTACCTTTCTTCTTATTTAATTGTAAATATATTTGAAGAGAATTACTCTAAAAATTTAGTGATGTACAAAAAGGGGCAATCATCCGGTTATGTTGGCAAGTATGGTTACATATAATCGGTGAATAACCTTCAAAGTGATTGGGCAACCATTATAGTTAAAATCAACTGGTGGATAATGAAAAGAAATGTCCTTAAATTTATCAACGCTGACCAAAAGAGTGAAATTAAATAGGACCGGCAAAGCTTTGATTAGGATGTTGGCAGGTATGAATTAAGATTTTCACAATTGCAAAAACTTTAAAACAAATATTTATTTCTTAATTAAGTGCATCTTGCGAGTTAAACATATACACTTTGTATCCATTATTTTGCAGGCTACTCTGATTTGTTACTGAAGTTTTAACATTCTTATATTGTTTTAATTATGACAATTTAAGTGAAGAAAATTAACACTTGCGACTAAACATTGTTCTTCTTTGATTTAATGTCTGTTGTATTTATTAATTAAGAAAAAAAAAACATATCTGTGTTAGCATAAAAAATAATAACAATCACTGGACGTCTTGACAGCGTGATTTCCCAAAAGACTTTTTTCTGTCAGTTAATAGGATTTTTCTTGATAGATTTCCTGTGCTACTTTATGATTATTAACATTTTCTTATTAATAGAATTAAATACTAGATATTTTAATTTTGCCCTTTCACTTCTAAATTAAATCTGTTTTTCAGCAAAACAAATCTGAAACAGTGGCTAATATTATTATCTTGGAATAAATTCAAAATATTTCTTCTTTTTTTTTATTCCGGGAATATTCCCCCAATTTTTGAATTCTTAAAAAAAAAAAAAAAAAAAAAAGACAGAACAGATATTGTATTTTGTGCATGTGAATTTTCATATTCACTTAAACGTAAATTTATACATGGTATGTTATGTAACTTTATATGGTTATAAATTTATATATGGTATATACACATATTTTCAACATATTATTTACACATATTTTCTAACTTTAATTGTAGAATTTAAAAATTAAAATGTGAAAGGTGTTCCAAGGTACAACACTCTCCCCTACTGATTGTAGCTGTAAGGGAATTTTCACCGAAATACACAGAAATGATTTTTTATTTTATTTTTATATATTACGTATGTAAGAAGAAATACTAGTTACATTTCTTACCAACATATCTCGCAATATTCGCAGTATCTTCTCACACTTTAAACAGAGCCACCTCATTTAATGACGCCATATTGTGATTACTGGAGCTTTTATTTATGAAAATTTCCAATGTAAAACGTCTGGTGGTCATTTTAATAAATGACGAACATCTCATTAAGCATTTACAGTCGGCAGCAATATTATTCGAGAGTTAGCAATAATTCCCATGTAAAAAAGGTACACTTAATACTACTTTCTTAAATAAATCCTTGTCGAGTCATGTTCTTAGTCAGTCTAAAAACATGATTCGGCAAGGATTTATTTAATAAAACAGTATTAAATGTAATTTTTTGTATAGGAATTATTACTAGTGCTCGTATACTTTTGCTGCCGACTGTAAACGAATGGAAGAATACTTGTTATACTTATTAAAAAACTTACATTTATATGCTATATTACTTTAAGCTTTAAATCAGGTATATATTTTTTTTTTTTTTATTCTAGTGCAGTGTTTTAAAATAATTATATACTCAATATAAAGTTTCTGTCGTGTTACGGGAAGAATTCCGCAAATTAGAATTTAGTATTTTTTAATAAAGGAGAAAAATAATTAGTTTGACAATAATGGACAATATATGAAAATTATTATTCTTCAAACATTTCTTCTCTAATCAAATTTTCCTATCCTCGATCCAAAAACTCTACAAAGTTAAGATATTTCTGAAAATAAATAAATAAATAAATAAATAAAAATAAATAAAAATAAATAAATAAATAATTGGTTTAAAAATATTAATAATCATTTGAGAATGTCTAAAATCAACATATAAAGGAAGAGAGTACAGAAAATTTGAAAAAAAAAAAAAAAAAAATCCTGTGATAATTGAACTTTGATTATTAAATTATTGCAAAGTTTTTTTTTTCTTTTTAATATAATATAATATTCTATTTTAATGTAAATAAATATATATATATATATATATATATATATATATCGCATATTTACTTTAAAACATAATGATTCATTAATTAAAAATTAAAAGAATATATCCCTTTAGAGAGTATTCCTCAACTTTTTTAAGTTTTTCGATTACACAGAATGAATAAAAATATCATTGACAAGACCCTTTTTTTTTTATCCTTTATGAGATTAATTCCACTTAATGATGAAATCTTAGTACTTAACGATGCGATAAAGGGATTTTGTCAAGCTTTTGATAAATATTCAGCTTAAGTAAATTACTAAGTTTCAATTTCTGGAAAGGAAGCATTTATTTTGATTGTAATGACAAAATATCCCAAAACTCCAGAGAAAAAGGAACTTAAAGAGATTGATTTTTAAATTTAAAAGAAAGAATATTCCTTTTTTAAAAATTGATTAATGCTTTTGTTGAAGTAAATTTAGTATGTTGTAACATTTTTTATAATATTGTTAAAAGTTACACTAATAAAATTGTTTCTATAATTATGAGTATAAGAACATTAAGTTAAAATAATCTGGTGTGAAATATCCACACGACTTCCATTACCCATTATTACACGTATTATATATACTTTTTGAAGATAATGTGGTCAAAAGACATAAAACTGACCTAACAAAGTAGACACCTGAAAAATATCCGGTAACAGAAAGCTGATACACATGTAAAGACGTGTAAAACAGAACCTACATATCGAGTTTTAAAAAAAAAAAAAATCTGTGGGGACATTTTTTTAAACACCAATTTCCAAGATCTAAAACTGAACTGCCTAATCAGGATGATTGTTGATTTTCCTATGATATCTACGGAATACGTGAGAATGGATAAGTAAAATGGGTTTATGTAACAATTTTCAAGAAAATCGTTAGAGCCGTTTTTGAGATACTGACTTTCACCAAAGCTTTGCATATTCAATTGCTGACTGGAAAAGAACTGTTACAGACAAAAGATTATCTAAAATGGGTTAATATGGCATGTTTGAAAAAAAAAATCCGTACAGAAGGAATTTTTGGAGGAATCCGCTTGCGAGACCTGAGGTTGAGCTACTTACTCAGGATGCCTATCAATTTTCCTGAACTAATTAACTAATTCACATGAAAAGACATCTAATAGAGTGTTTATATAGCAGATTTGAAGAAAATCGTTAGAGCTGTTTGTGAGACACGGACTTACGGTCTCACTTCCGGTTTCAGACGCCAACTTCCGGTTTTCCAATTTTCACCAAAATTTGGATAATTCATCTCTGTACCAGACCTGTTTCAATTCTAAAGTTTCGTAATTCTATCTGTAAAATCACTAATTTTACATCTTTAATAATCAATTAGCCTAATCAAAACAAACCTTTGAGTTACTGCGTATTTCACTATATCCATGTGTTAAAACCATTGAGCTTGATCATACTTGTCTTTATTTATTTATTTATTTATTTATTGTCTGTTCGCAACGGGTGTGTTAAAAACGTAACATTACTACATTCGGCGGTTTTTTTTTTTTTTTTGTGTGTGTGGCTGACTCGTGAATAACGTTTTGGGGGTGCTGCAACGAAGTGTCCAGAAAAAGGGCATGAAATAGAATTTTTATTTGTCTCATTGGCTGATTCGTTTATTGTGAGAATTAAAGTAAATATGTTGACAATTTAACATCCAATCAGAAGAACAAATTTTTCATTATAACGGACTGTTTTTAGTCACTGCTTGCAGCACTCTTAATACGTCATCCACCAGCCGCCACTGCATACGTCGGAAAGAAAAATGATTTTATTTCTGCATATATTTATATAAAATCAAAAATAGTATTTTTATATCACATAATTTAAAGTCAAATTTGTTAAAAGGGATTTGCAAAGCAATGATAGTAATTTAAACTAGTGATTAAAAAATTCATCACCAACATGGATCAATCCATGGGCCATCTAGATCTGCTTGTGGTTTGTGCGTGCTCTGAAGGATTTGCTGAAAAGAAATATGTGGACTATCTTCTACTTAAAATGGGAGATTTGTGAAATATGTAGCAGAGTATTTTGGAATTGTCGATCTGCGTGTGACATATGCTCTAAAGCATTTTCTGGAAAGATTTATGCTACTATTTTTTACTTAAAACGAAACTTTTGTGAAATTAGTAGCAGAAGATTTTGCATTTCTAGATCTGCCTGTGATTCCTGCACTAAAGCAATTTCTGAAACACATTTACTTAAAATCAGACATTTGTGAAATATGTTCGAGAAGATTTTCCAATTCTTGATATGTGTAAGATATGTTCTAGAGGTTTTTCTGTAAGAGACAGTTTGAATAAACATTTACTCAACATACCAGAGAATAAGGCCTAGCTTAGTGAAGATGGTTGAATAGATCGATGATTTTTAAATTCATTCACGATTTCATACAGGAAAATAGCCATATGTTTGTGCAATGTGTTCTAAAGATTTTTCTCAAAGAGATAGCTAAATAGATATCTATGCATTCACCAAGAAAATAAGTCGTATGCATGTGAATTCTGTGCTAAAGGGTTTTCTGTAAGACGGAGATTATTTATCATTTCCGAATTCACGCTGCTATAAAGCCATTTGTTGTGAAATATGTCTTTAAGGATTTTCTCCGAAGCGTAAACTTAATAATCATCTACGCATTCACACAGGTGAGAGGCAAAAGGTTTATGATTTATGTCCAAAAGCTGTTTTATTCTCCGAGAAGAGTCTAAATAGTCACTCACTTACTCACGTAGGAGTAAAGCTTATGTTCTAAAGTTTTTTTTTTTTCTGTGAAATTGTCTTAATAATTATACACGCACTCCCCCAGGAGAAAAGCCATATGTGAGTGATTCATGTTCAAAAGTATTTTCTTCGTAAAATATTTTAATATTCATCTACGCACTCCCAGAGAGAAAAAGTCCAGTGTGTAATATTATGTCCCAAAGCTTTCTCTCCAAGATATAGTCTGAATATTCATTAACTCACTCCCACTGAAGATAAGCTATATGTGTTTATTTTATGTTTCAAATTATTTTCCATAAAAAAAAAAAAATCAATCAGATCATACAGGTATGTAATGCATTTTAGAGAATTTACTGAAAACAATATTCATATGAACATCTACTAATCAAAATTGAGGAGTTATCCTCTTTCTCATGATTTCTAAATAATCAAGAAGCTGATATTTTATGTATTTTAATCCTAGATTTCTTAGACCATATAATCTGATTTTAAATGTAGAACTGAAGAATTTAAATGTTAGATTTGTGTGCTTTATATATATATATATATATATATATATATATATATATATATATATATTTATTTATTTATATATTTATATATATACATATATTATATAATAAAAATCTGACTCATGACATTGGAAATGTCTTAAAACACAGCCATTCTTTTTAGGCTTAAATACACCTGACATAAACAGCATAATTTAAGATTAAAGGACGATTATAACTTTAATCAACTGAGAAGATGCTACATCATTCACATTACATTATAGTATCCAAAAGTAAACAACACACACTGTTGCCAAAACAGTCATGAAATATGGAGGTTGTCGAAATGAGGTATGCAACTTTCATCACATTCACCCCTTTTTTAATGTTTAGCGCCAAACAGAATATTAAGTGTTTAGTCCCTAACATAGTCCTTTAGGTAGACAGGTGATTGTCGGAGTCAAACAGGTCGTTGTGATATGCTGTCATGTTGCTCTCCCGCACTATCATCAGACAGGGCTACTGAGTGTTTCTCTTCCTTTGTGTTTTGTTGAAGTCTAACACTTTCATCACTATCGTCATCATGCACTTTAGGAGCATGATGGCATGTTGATACAGTCTTTTCTCTTCCACCTGGAAACTTCACATGCGCATAATCAGTATGCGATTCAATTAAGTCGACAACTTGCACCATATTTACTGTTCCGCACATGATTCTTCATAAGTACAGGGCCAGGATGAGTCAGCCCAGTGGGAATAGCACAACCATTGTATGATCTTCTAAGATGCGAGAACATTCGCTCATGAGGTGTAGCATTTGTAGTGGTGTACAGCAGATAACGTATGGAGTGTAGCGCAGATTGCAGTACTAACTCCCTTTGTTCCACTCGTAACCCTTTTCACTTTAATTCAAGCAGAATGGTCTTCCAGATTATTCCATTATAGCGTTCGACTTGTCAATTTCCTTATGGGTTATAAGGAGTCGTTCGACTGGTTGCAATTCCTTGGGAATTTAAAAAAAGATTTTAGTTTTGACATAAAGGTAGGTCCTCTGTCAGAATGTATATATGTAGGCATTCCAAAGACTGAGAAAATGTTTTTGCAGGTGTGTTATGATTATGGGAGCAGAAGTGTTCGAGCAAGGGACGGCAAAAGGGAATCTTGAGAGCTCATCAACCACAGTTAGGTGGTAAGGATTCTTGCTAGTAGTGGGAAGAGGTCCTTTAAAGTCGATATTCAACCTTTCGAATGGTGAAGTCGCCTTGATCAATATTCCATTATTCTTTGTAAGACTAGGTTTTAGTTCTAAGCATATTGTACAGGAATTAGTGATTTTCTTAACGCCATCTAAAGAAAAGGGTAGATTCTAGCTATGAACCCAGTGATACCTGCGTGTGATTCCTGGAGAGCAAAGAGCACAGTGCAACTCACTGAGGAAAAATATTGAACCAGTTGCAGCAGTTGTCCTCGCGAATGTATCAGCTGTCAAGTTCTTCTTTCCAGGACGGTAAATGATATCAAATTTAAAGCAAGCTAGTTTTAGCCTCCAACGCATAATCTTTTTATTTTTTACTTTACTGTTGTGATGCTCATTGAACAGGTAAGAGACAGACTGTTGGTCTGTAAAAACTGCAAAATGCCGACCAGCAAGGTAGTGTCGCCAATGACGTAAGGATTCAACGATGGCATAATCTTCTTTCTCAATGAAAGAATGCTTCTGTTCTGAGTTGTTCAACGTTCTTGAGAAGAATACAATGGGACGCCCAGCTTGGCTAAGTGTTGCGCTTATAACGAAATCAGAAGCATCCGTCTTTACACGAAATGGTATATTATCTTCAATAGCTACTAATGTGACATTGGCTACATCGGTTTTAAAAAAATGAAATCTAACACAGCATCATCTGGTAGAAGAAACTGCTTTTTTAGATAACAGAGGACGTATCTTCTTTGAAAAATTGGCTATCCATCTACAGTCGGTAACAAAAGTGTCCGAACACTGGCAAAAATTCCTATGTAAAAAAAGTACACTTCATACGGTTTTGTTAAATAAATTCTTATCGAATCATGTTCTTACACTGACTAAGAACAGGATTCGACAAGGATTTATTTAACAAAGCCGTATGAAGTGCACTTTTTTTACATAGGAATTTTTGCTAGTGTTCGGACACTTTTGTTACCGACTGTACAGTAGTGGGCAAACATGCCCAGGGTACGTTGTAAGGATGCAGTGTTTTTAGGAACAGGCATTTCCATTAATGGTTTAAGGCGTTCAGGTTATGGTTTGATAGTTTTATTTTCGATTGTATACCCCAACAGTTGCACAGTCCTAGTTGAGAAAACGCATATATCCTCATTTAATGTTAAGTTGTATTTTTCTGCAATAGTTAAGCATTTCTCTAAGTTGTGGTCATGCTGATTTTTATCCCTCCAACAGTTTGTAACATCATTAAGATATGAATATGTGCCTTTCAATCCTTCATCTTGTATTATTTTATCAATGAATCTCTAAAAGCAGGCCACTCCATTGGTGACACAAAATGGAACACGTAGAAATTGATGTAGCTTTCCACATGCCTTAAATGCTGTGTAATGCCTTTCAGACTTTAGAGTAGATAACTGATGGTAAACACTCTTGAGATCTATTGTACTAAATATTTTGTTTTTAGATACTTTGGAGATTATTTCTTCAATTTTTGGAAGAGGGAATGCATCAAGCATAGTGAATTTATTAATGGTTTAGGAATAGTCAATAACCATTCATGGTTTGTGATTGGTTCCTCTTATGATAATTGCCTAGGCTAATGATAAATGCTAAAGTAAATTACTTGGCTCTATACCACCTTCTTTTAATAATTTCTGTATTTCTACAGTGATAAAATGATTATCTTCATCATTATAGCGTCTTGATTTTGTGATTACTGGCATACAATATGGAGTTAAGTTTGCAATTAATGAGACAGGTGGTACTTGTACAACGGCTAAGGAGCAAATAGTAAGATGTGGTCTGTCACAGTTGAACCTAATTTCCACAGAAGAATGAGCTTCTAATATATCATGACCAATTAATACATCTGTACATAAGTCCTTCATAATCAACAGTTCGATATCTTTATAAGAGTAGTTCTTCAGCTTCAAATTTACTTGACAACACCCAACAATCTCGGATGTCATGGAAGAATTGGCCATCGATATCCTTCCAAAATATGGTTTGACTGGTATACTACACTTAGCCACGTGAGTCTGATTTACGAATTCAAGGTGGTTCCAGTGTCAATTAAAGTATCAAGTTCAATTCCATTTACTTTTGCTTTAGTTATAGATTTTTGGAGGCAATGTCTAGCCCCTGAAACTAATGCTAAGGTACCTGCAGAAGTAGTAGCATTCCCAGTATTTATTTCTGCTCTAGATCTGCAAACTTGTGATAGTGCGATTTTTTTTTCACATTTTCTGCAAGAAGCATCTCTGGCAGGGCATAAGGATCTAGGATGACGGTCACTTCCACAAAAAGAGCACATCTATACTCTGGATGAAGTAGGTACAGCCGTCATGGAAATTGTATATTCCACTCGATTTGCTTCATGGTCGATTGCAGCTGTAGGGGTAGGATGTTGTGAGGTACGATGCTGAATGCAATTTAGCTAGTTCTAAACTTTTGGCCTGTTCAAAAGTTCCATCTGACGTAACAGATAAGTTTTCTAATAGCTTTTGGCGAATACGAGGGCTTCGCAGCCTGCTTATAAAGGCATCCCTGATGTATTGATTTTTGTATTCTTCTGCAGAAACAGCTTTAAAATTGCAGTCCTTGCTCATTTGCTGACGTACTTGCAAATACTCGCTAACAGATTCGCCCGTTTGCTGATTTCTCGATGTTAGACAATGTCTAGCAAAAATCTCATTGCATTTATGTACACAGAATCGACCACAGCGATAGCGTCGGTATAATTAACGGAATCACTGATGTGCTGATATACGTCAAAAGATACATGATTGCACATTAGTGGCAGTTTATCCGCCTCTGTCACTTCAGAAATCCCATCCAAAGAGTTGATAAAGGTCTTTTTCCAATGCTTCCATTTTCCTTCGGCGTTTGCACACGTGGAATCCACATCGAATTTGTCCGGTTTCAGTAAACGATCCATGCTACCATTAAGAGCGAATTGTTCGAAGAATTTGTTTGCTTCAGAGTTGATAAAATTGATATAAAATACCATGGATTAAGATTAAACGACGATTATAACTTTAATCAACTAAGAAGATGCTACATCATTCACATTACATTATAGTATCCGAAAGTAAACAACACACACTTTTGGCCAAAACAGTCATGAAATATAGAGGTTGCCAAAATGAGGTATACGACTAATGTTAAGCCTTTTTAATAAATAAAGAAACAAATAAAGGTAGCCAGTGATTCTGTTTTTCAGTTTAAAGTAGATTTTAGAATTTTCTAGAGCATAAATAAAATACCAATAACTGTAAAAGAAAAATCTCTTTTACCTGTAGCTGGAATCGAACTCCTACCGGTTTTGAAACACGAAACCTGGTTCAGAAACCAAGTCAATCATACCACGATGGAGCACAAAAAGACTTGTTTGTATGATTACATATACTTCAGTATTTGTGAAACACAGGGAATTTTTTTTTTTTTTTAATCCGTATTTTCTGCCATAAAACTATCGATAATATGGTATCTAAAAGTTATTACACATAATTATCTTAAAATTTCTATCTAGAGGTTCAGAATTTTTAAAAAGTGCTTAGAAAACACGTAAAAATAGCAGTGCTTGGTGTTTGGAAAACGATGTCTTTCCTTTCTGATATTTACAAGAAAACAAATTATGAACATGAATACTAGAAAATTTGTTGTTTTACATTTAGGTGCAGGTAAATAGGTGGAAGGAAAAGGTTTTAAAATCGAATAATAATAATAATAATAATAAATAAATAAATAAAAGCAGTTATGTACAAATTATTCAAGATTATCTTTCTTCTCTACAATTTATTCACTATGTTCATCTTAATGCTTTTTCGTTTAATGTGAGAAAGTTTTAAGCATATATATATATATATATATATATATATATATATATATATATATATATATATATATATATATATATATATATATATATATATATATACATATATATATATATTTTTTTTTTTTCTTTTAACCAAATAAATTTTGCGTCTGAATATGAATTATATTAAACATATTATTTATGAATTATATTAAACTTAATTCCATGCAAATATCATACAAATCTTTAGATTATTATTAATTTCATTAACTAACATTGTTAAAATAGCTAAACAACTTATTATATAAAATAATATTGTATTTATTGAATGTTGAAAGAAGTTTAAACAAATTGAGCAAGTTGATTAAAGTAGATTCCATATGAAAAAAATTGCTATGTATAGTAAGTGTCTGAATTTCTATAATGTCTGAAAATTTAGACGCGTTTGTTGTCTTAAATTTTGCATATATACGTGTTTCAGACATTTTTGTGTCTGAATTGGAATTTCAGACACATATAGGTCTTAAATTATAATATTTATTAAGACCCTCTTTATTTGCAGTCTGCTTGAATATTCATAAAATTTATTCTTTAAAGAATTACATAAAAATTAACAGCTTATTAAATATTACACACATGTATTATAAATGCTTTACTTACGTTTCAAAATGCATATTAACAGAAAGAAGAATTACACAGGAACTGAACACAAGATTAAAAATCTACGTACAATATATATATATATATATATATATATATATATATATAATTTAAATTTAAAATAAAACAAAAACGCTAATTTGATGTATTAAGATTTTTATAAATAATTCATTTGATGTATATGATGGACGGTCTTTTAAAGTCTTTCAAACATGAAACTAACTGCCCTTGAAAGTTTATGATGATAATCATGTTCCCAAGTCCTAACAAACTGATTCTTTATTTCAACAGGTTCTAGTCAGTTTGCAAAGGAGCAAAATAAATTTAGAGAATTGCGGAAGTTATGGCAATTAGCAAACAGAAAAATGTTCAATTTTGTATATTTCACAAAATACACTCTTCAATAAAGTGATAGGCGAAGGACAGTTAGTCTTAACAAAATATTGGAGAAATGAAGCAATAATTTTAGTGCAGAAATCAGTTTTCGGAAGTCATCCAGGAATTCGGTAGACAATAGAGAGAATTTTTTATTAATTCTATTATGACGATATGAAAGAAAATACACAGAAATATTGTTCCGCATGCACAAAATGTCGGTTAAGAAATCCTAGCAAAACAAAGAAAACACCACCATTAACTCCAGTAGTTAAACCAGGGTTGATGTTTCAAGTGGTAAATATTTATATAATAGAGCCCGATCGAGCCAGTCAGTTCGAAAGAACATAAATAGATTATGCGTCTGTTTGATCAACATACGCGTTGGGCAGACGCAATACCATGGAGAATTCTTACGGCAAAAGGGGATTGCGAAGCACTGTCGGAAATTTTCTCTAGAGCAAGAGTACCAAATGTGATTGCATCCGAAAGTGGGAAATATATTACATCGAAATTTGCGCAATAATCTTTCAAAATAATAGGAACAATTCCAAGATTCCTTACTCCATCTTATCATCAATCTAATGGATTAATGAAACGATTTAGTCAAAACTTATAATAGGTGCTATAACTACACCATATTAGAACAAGGGAGAAAGTTAAAATTATATATATATTCGTTGGTCAACTATCGAACAGTACTACAGGATTGGCATCATTTCATTTTTTGAATGGCCAGTCGTCTGCAGGACTTCTATCCATTCTATACGATTCCTGTACAGGAGCGATCAGCCCAGGTAGCACATAACGTTGTTATACCGTTGCAAATAAGTCTGAACAGTGAAAAATTGGTTACGTTATTTTATGTCCGTTGAAAAATAGTTTTTATTTCGCAATAGTCTCACTGAACAATTTCGAATATTTATTCAGTAATAAAGAAAACCTATAACAAACGTTGTTTTATGGTTGTACTTTTTCTGTTATTTTTTCGACGCTTTAAAATAGGTATTTTATTAGTTTTTGTTTTCCTTGTTGATTCTAATAAAAAATGTGTTTTATTAACGAATTAATAGGTACTTTTTATAAGTCATTATTTCCGTGAAATGACGTTGAATCTCTTCAACTTGATATCGATACACGATTGTGAATTGGCGGGATGTGCGTGTTATAATTTTCTTTAGAGTTTTAGAAGAAGGTTTGCTGCGAAAGATCTTGTAACATGATAAAGCTTTCAGCAAATTATATTAACAAGTATAGTAGATGTTCTTTGGCTTTCGGAAACCGTAACTAACGAAGGAGTTCATATTGTACGCTTTCTCCCGTTCTACACGCGAAATCGCCAAGTATATTGTGGCAAACCTTAAAAGCGTCTTACGATACGACGCGTGCCATTTTAAAAGTGAATGTGATGTGAATGAAGATGAAGTTATCGCTTTCCTGTTAAAATGGTACGAAAGTTTTCTGTGAAACAATAATTAATTAAACGCAACTTAAACCTTTTCATCGAAAGTGTAGTGAAAGGTAAATGACATTTTACGTAATTTCCAAAAAAACTTGCTAGCTGGTAATTTCCTTAAAAGCTCAAAGTTATAATATTCTTTGGTTTTGGGATTGTTTACCAGCTAGCATAATATTAAAAATTAATGAGTTCTCGTCTAATTGTGGATGCTGTATATTTATTTAAACAAGATTTTTCAAGGAATGAAGTGAGTGTTTCTTTTTCCCTTCTTTAAAAGAATGTTCCAAAACTTTTTTAACATGTGATTCTTTTCTTTTTTAAATTATTAGCAATATTTTAGAAACGAAAATTCAATGGATATATAGAGCTAGCTATTTTTCTTAGATTTCAACGTTTATAAGACATAAGAAAAACCGTTGAAAACTGATATAAAAAGCACGACAGTATTGCGATTCTGAATAACCATTTTACAACTGTTTATTTATTTAGTTTTTTTTTTTTTTTTTAGGTTATAAAAAAAACGACAGTATTGCGATTTCGTACAACCCTTTTACAACGGTTATTTTTACGTTGTAAAATGTATTAAAACAACCGTTGAAAGATGAGGAAATCAACGAGACATATTTTCAGATTATTAACGTTACGGAAAAACGATCATTCAACGGAATGCATTGCCGTTTGTTCAACGTTGAAAATACCATACTGTGCTACCTGGGAGAGGCTTACAACTAGGCACTAAGTATATAGAAATGTTTTACAAGAACCGAAGTAGAAACTTTAATGACAAGTTCAACAAATGGATCGCAAAGCAAGTCAACAAGAGAGGGTGATGCATTTCTATAACCTATGATCTTCTTGATGATTTGCAGTAAGAGATGAAGTTATTTTATCAATACCTTATTCGCAAAATAAACTCAGTAGAAAATGATAAGTTCTGTGTTAACCAGTTGAACGATGAAGTCCTCATTCATTCATCGTCTGTCGGATGGTACAGTCAAAGTGGTATACCAGAATAAATAAAGTCTATATTTGCCGAAAGTATTGGTTTTGTTTTATTCCCTTCAGATTTTATTTTTAATCGAATGTGTTTCAATCATTTTATTGACAGACTTATTTAATAACATCTTCAGAATAATGTAAAAATAGTATGTAATACATTTACAATTATTTACTCATTTAATATTAATACATAACAGATAATGAAATGTTCTCCCTATTTATAAATTAAAAATACCATGTTAATTCTCGTCATTTAATAAGGTGGAACCTAAACATTTAAAAATGCTTTTCCGAAATAGTATTTTTATGATAGAAGGTTTCTTTCATTTCGAAAGGATATAATGGGAGTATTTTCATGAAATACTAGTAAATCCTTAGAAATGTAAACTGAAGCCGTCCAAGTAAATTTATCTAAAATTGAAAGCTTTACCTTTTGTATAAAAAAAAAGTATAGAAAAATCTCTATCTATTTTAAATATGTTTTAGATTTTAAGAAGTATTTTTTTTTTTTTTTTTTTTTTTTTTTTTTTGCCATAATGCATCTTTTTGTCATTTCTTCTTATTTTTAATCTCATTTTCTATTAAATGGAATTTTATCTATGTGATACGAATAAAATGAAAACAAAAATTTAAATAAAATATTAAAATAATTTATTAAACATATAAAAAGTTAAATAAAAAATAAATAAACAAATAAATAAAATAAATAAATAAGTAATAAAAAATACTTAAGTTATGCCTTTTATTTTAAGCATGATTAACATATAATTTTTTAATTTTGCTTTTTATGCAGCTGGTTATAACAAATATGATAGGATGTTTATCTAAACTTTTTACATGTTAAAAGAAAAATAATTAATCAACACCTAATGAATATAATTAATTATTATTTATTTGTTTTTTATTTAGATTAAAGCGAAACTTGTACAGTCGTTAACAAAATTGTCGGAACACTAGCGAAAATTCCCATGTAAAAAAAAATACACTTCATACGGTTTTGTTAAATAAATCCTTATCGAATCATGTTCTTACTGTTCGGACACTTTTGTTACCGACTGTACTACACGAAAAATTAATACAATAAGAAATTAAAATTATTTTATTTGTGTTTAAATATATTTGCATGTATAATTATAAATGTATAAAAAAATAAATAGACAATCTCCTCAAAATTTTAAAGCGAGAAATTTCATTTAAAAAAATTCAAAGAATAAAAACAGGGATCAGTATGCATACACATATATCTGTATAATGAAATTTTACTATGTATGACAAGTTATTACTAGAAAAATAATACTAAAATTTCATTCTGAAAATTCTTATAATGTTAAAGAAATGTTATTTTACAAGAGCTCATTGATTTATTCGCAAAAATCAATTTTTAACTCTTGCGTGTTACTTACAATGAAACATTGAAAAGGTGTCGTCATAAAAAAATATTTAAAAAAATATAAGCGATTCTACTCTTTATAAAACACCAGAAAGGGAAAAAAATTATCGCCTGAAATGAATTACGGCGACCATGAAAAAATATCAAATATAAGCATTTTTGGTGATTTAGGCGATAAGTTCGCTAGCACCGAGGCTGCCGTGTACGAACAGAACCGTGATTTGCTTCTCCGCCAAGTACTCAAAATCAATCGCCTAAATGTGTGAAATCGCCAAATATGCTCAATTTTAATAATTTTTTGCTGTCGCTGTAATTCATTTCAGCCGATAATTTTTTCACTTTCTGGTGTTTTAGAAAGATAGAATCATATATATATTGAACACAACACCTTTTGAATGTTTCCTTGTTAGTAAAAACATCGGATATTTATAATAAATAATGAATAATAGTTTTTTACAAATACTTTTTCTGTAAGTAATGCAACATTAAACTTGCAACTACTAATACATCACTGTCTTTTAAAATAATCGTATTAATATAAATTTATATTTAGTACACTAAAGAATAAATAGTTGAACAAATTTTAGCCTGTAACATAGTTATGTTTATTTATTCTTTATTTCAAACGAATTCTAGTTTAACTATATAATTATAGATTACATGAGCACCTTAGGAACATTCGTAATGAAGAGATTTCCAAATATTCTATTTCTTCCCACTGCTGATGTCGTAAATAACTTTTTGACTTTTCTAAAACTAACATATTTTTTTTCCTATCACCTATTTCCATTTGGATTTCCATGAAGGTTTTTAAGTATTTAAAAATTCGAAAATCTTGTTAATGATATTTCTTACTCTTTTCCTGTCTGATACTTGGAAATTAATCACATAGTTTTTGATTTATTTTTGATTTAATTTTTTTAAATATATTATATATTTTTTTCTATCCCCTATTTATAAGTTTTGTCACACCGGTAATTATATAGACATTCGGTTTCATTTTTTTAGCTCATAACTAAAATCGCGTTTGTGTGTTAACGTTCAGTGTACAGCACTCGTGTCTACCTTGTTCGTCTTACAAACGCAAGAAAATACGAAGTGTCGTATTTTCTTTCGACCAGAAACAATAGCTGAGATGTTTTTGCATTTTATGGTGTTTATTCAAACTTTTCTACTTATTATTTATAAATTCCAGTCCTCTAGTGCATTTTTCTTAAATCCCATGATAAAAAAAAAAAAAAAAAACATAAATTACTTTTTAAGTAACTGAAAAAAAAAAAAAAATACATATATATATATATATTCAATTTTATAGCAAAAAGTAATATAAATTTGCTCAAAGGCATAAAAATTAACTAAAATTGACGCGTTTAACCTACTGGAGTCGAAGCATGTTTATTCGTATAGTAAGTGAAAGCATTAGTAATAATTTTTTTATCTACGTGTTTTTCTGTTACCTAATAATTCTCTCGAAAAAATGAATAAACTTGGTGAAGAATGCTTGTGGATTACTAAATAATATTATTACATATTCATCTATGGTCTGTTAACAACTTTAGCCCCTCCGACGCGATTGTCTTTCGTTCGAATTCAGATTAGACAAACGCAACTAATTTTTTGTGTATGCTTTTCAGCATATTTACTGAACTTTGTGCCTCAATTTCTGCTCAAATTGCTTTTTAAATATTAAATCATGTGTTTATTTGCAAAAAAAAAAAAAAAAAAAAAAAAAAAAAAAAATTAAATTCATCGAATAAAAGCTGGCTTTTTTTTTTTTTTTTTTTCTACCTGTATTCCAACATCGTTTTAAATTATGGTCGACATTGTCAAAAATAGGGTTATTTTAAACATTTCTTTTTATAAACTATTTAAACATAAATAAATAATAACATATATATATATATATTAATTTAAACTAGACAAGATATAGAAAAGATTATTCTTAAAGAAAATATTATATTGTTATACATAAAGCTGCTTGCAATATTATAAAATGAAAACTTTTTACAGAAATTTTATATCCGATTTATCTCAAAAGTTTTTTAATTAAAACAAATCATTTTCAGTTCAAAATATTTTCAAATAACATTTCTGTCAGTAAATTACTTATTTAAACTCTTCAAAATGAATCTAATTAGAATAAAAGTTTTCAATTTTAATTTTAAGAATCTGACATATTAAATTTTATAAATTTTTAATAAGTAAATCTAAATGTCCAAGGTATATCTTTACTAGCAAAAAATGTTGAACTAAACTAATTTATTAAAACACTTTTGACAATTTAGAGAATTAATTTTGAAGTTTTTAAAGTATTTAATTCACATTAATTTAACTATTACACAATGAGAATTATTCAGCTCTTGAAAAAATTATTTTATGTACTTAAAGAACTAAACTTCAATGTTTGAGAACACTAATTCAAATTAAAATATTATTACTTACATTATTCTTAGCATTATTGTATGGGCAAAATGTGAAAAAAAAAATTTTTATGCATCCAGTCGATTTCTAGTAAACTATTATGAAACTATTATACTAATTTACCATTAAAATTTACGTTTCTAAAATTGCTTTAGACGCTGTATAAGGATTATTTAAAGCAAATTTCTATTCAAAAAGTCGCTTATTAAAAATGCTCCACTTTGAATGCCTAATTAAAATAAACTCCTTTAAGAAATTATGATTAGTTTTATTATAAAAAAAGAAAAATGTAATATCTGAACGATAAGGGTAATATCTCTAGAATTTTCAGTAAAAGTTTATAAATTTATGGAAATCTTATTACCTAATTTTAGACACAATGAGAAATAAGTTTAGACAAAATATGCCCAGAAAATGATTTAAAATAAATAATTTTGGTACAACCGTTAGGCGAGAAATTTATTTGTAGAACCAAATGTAGATTTTTAATATTTAAAAATGAATGTACCTTTTTTTTTTTTTTTTTTTTTGGAAATCTCTGGATATATGAAGAAAATGCTTATCAGAATTCAGCTTTTCTAACTCTAATTATAAATACATTTTATGTATCAAAAATCAAATTTCCTTTACTTTTTGTAGATAATGTGACTATAGAGCAAAAAAGCAAATTAATATATATATATTGTTAAAAATGTTAGAAAAAAGGTCAAATCTCCTGTTTTGTTAGTACGGAATATTTACTATAAACAACACAATTTCCAATTTGAATATTTTATAAATTTAAATATCAATAATTATGCAATTTTTTAACACCCATATTTTTACTTTCCGAACACTATAGTGAGGAAAGTATTGTAATCATGTCAAAAATCCGAATTCGAGATTTTGATGTTTCTATACGTTTCGAGGTCCAACGAGTCCGTTTTCACTATTTTTACGATGATCTATGTATGTGTGTGTGTATGTATGTGTGTATGTATGTGTGTATGTATGTGTGTATGTCTGTGAGTGAACACGCTAGCGTCTAAACGCTTTGTTCGAATAAGCTGAAAGTTGGTACGTATATTGTAAGTCGCCATAGTACGAACCCTATAGATTTTGGTGAATCTAGCACTTATAGTTTTTTTACAGGGACACAAAGAAAAATTCTTTATCATTATGGCCAAGGGACCAAAATCTTAAAAGTGCGATAGCATCTAAACGCCTTATTCAATTGAGCAAAAACTTTATACACATATTATAGGTCACAGATACTCAATCTGTATAGATTTTGGAGAATCTAGCACTTATAGTTTTTTTACAGGGACACAAAGAAAAATTCTTTGCCAAATTTTTAAAAATGTGATAGCGTCTAAACGCCTTATTAATCTCAGCAAAGAAATTGTACACATGTTATAGGTCACATTTGAACCAACTGTATAGATTTTAGTGAATCTAGCACTTACAGTTTTTTTACAGGGACACAAAGAAAAATTCTTTATCTTTATGGCCTATGAGACCAGCGATAGCATCTAAACGCCTTATTCAATTGAGCTGAAAATTTTTATGAATAATATAAATCACTGTTGCACTAACTATAAGCATCTTGGTGAATCTAGCAATTATAGATTTTCACAGGGACACAACGAAAAATTCTTTATCATTATGATCTAAGGGCTCAAAGTTCAGTAGCGTTAAATAAAACCTCGTGTGATATATGGAGAAAAATACTCAAACACTCTGTTATGGTTTTCTCTTTTTTGTTTGTTTAGCAACTCCTCTTTCTTTATTTTATGTACAAAACTGTTAGTTACTCAATGTTTGGAAAGTCGAGTGGAGTCACACCAGATTTTTTTGGTAATGGCCTTGGAGAGATAAAAAAGAACTAGTTTCTCTGTTTTTTTATTGCATATTGTTTAAGCAAATAAACATATGAAAGGAAAATTTAGTGACATGTCTTTCATCTAATAATTAATCAAACATTATATGTAATTGATATTATTTTTTTTAGAGAGTATGATGTTGAGAAAACGAAAACTTTAATAAGTCAATCCCTGAACTCATCATTTATTCAACAAATATTCTATCCATTCGTTAATTAGACCTCCGTCAAAAAAAAAAAAAAAAAAAAAAAAAATTACTTATCAAATAATTCAAAATTAATTTACATGTCAATCCATTCAATCATATGTTAAAGAATCTATCAGTTATTTCATCATTTCCTCTATTCATACATTAATGCATACATACGAGTACATACATTTTATAATATAAATAACAAACATTGCTACACGAGTGCAGTATGTGTTACGCAGTTCGTGCAACATGCTGTATAATTATACAACACACAAAATACTGACACATGTATACAGTATGCATACATTATACAGCATACATATACCTGATTAAAAAAATAGAAACAAGTGCATTCGTCTGAATACAGTGAGTGCTAATTCGAATATACTAACATTATATGAAAACACTTACACAATATTAAAATTATATATATGTATACATAAATTTATATATATATTAACACTAAAGGTTTTTTTTTTTTTTTTTTTTTTTTTTTTTTTTTTTTTTGTTTTAAGAAATATCATTATATTAGAAATAATTACTGACTGAATCACAGTACATAGTATTCATAATCAAAGAGTTTTTCAGTTTTTGTAGAAATTACCTTTTTCGAATTTCCAAACTGTATATACTCTATTATTAGAAATATTTTAAACATAAAAGCAGAACTAGTATATTGGAGTCAACACAAGACCTTGTTCTATATAATTTTACACAAAATCGTGCAGTACAAATTATTTATTAAATTAATATTTATTTATGATGAATGCAAATGATTTTTATTACACAGAATTACAACCTTAAATGCCGAAAGAAAGTCAATTTTGTTCCAACATCAGAAGATTTATTTATTTTTTTTTTTTTTTTCGTAAAAAAAAAAAAAAAAAAAAAAAATGTTTTAAATTACCCAACATCTATGGTTCAACGATTTATTTTAAAGGTATTGGCGAGTTCTTTTGAAAGATACCAATATTGACAATTTGCACACATCCCGAGGGGGTACTTATACTAATGGGGAAAGCAATGCTCACACACACACACACACACACACACACACACACACACACACACATATATATATATATATATATATATATATATATTAAATCCTAGTTTAGCACTACTATAATTCATATTAATTTCGCAATCGCGCTTTAAATATAACTCTCATTAGGTACGTTTATACGATATTTTGTCGTATGCTGAAATGTTAAAAGTTTAAAAATAAATAAATAAATAAATAAAAGGATCACAGTGCCAGCTGTAGAGCGGTTCATCTCCAAATCTAAACACCACTAGTTTATGTCAAGGTCCAACGAAATACCATATTTGGTTAAATTTCGTTCACTGGCTTGTGAAAAAAAGCGTCCACAAAAATTGTGATACAAACACACAGCTATTTTCTAAAAATAGTCAAATATTTTTCAGAACATCTCAAAACATGTAAATCCGTCGAAAACTGGAGTTCGAAAATTTTCATGAATCCAATACTTTTAAAATATATATATAAAGAAAAAAGTAAAAACAGTTTTGAAATGTTATAAAGGAATAAACTATGTGCATTTTTGAAGGGAATAAAAGTAGCCACTTTATTAAAATTAAATTTATATAATTTAAAGGAAAATTTTTGAAAATGCTTCCATATCTATCTTTGCTGGCAGAATTTTTTTTTTTTTCTTATATATGATAAAAGAATTATATCTAAACATTTTGATAGTAAAGTCTAATACGAATTGTCATATTTTAAATTTTCTGTAAAATAATATTTCATGCAGGATAATAGAAATATAAATTAATGATGAGGGGTGTGTCTTATAATTGTATAAACAAAATTGTCTTTTAAAGGTTTAAGTTAAATAAAAAAATATATAAGATTTGTAAAGTTATATAAAAGATTTATATAAAGAAATATTACAGTTTAGGGAAATACTCGGAAATATTTGATTTTCATATCAATTGATGATTATATTAAAGAGATTGTTTATAATGCTTTTCATTGAAAAGACATTTAATAGATGAAGTTTAGTTTACAAACTTACTGGAGAAATTTTACAAGTCATCATTCTTACACATTTCAGGAAAATACATTATGCTAATTTAGTACTGACATAAGAATATCCTATTTAATGTATTCTCTTTCTATTTTTTTAATATATTCATATTCTTTATAATAACGTGCATTTGAAAAGCAATAATAATATTTAAATTAGGGTAAAGAAATTTAAATTTCATAAATTTCGATTTTTCTCTGATATAGATTCAAAAGATAATCTCATTTCTTTTATGATTGTTCAATTATTTTATTTTATATAAATTTGAAAATAAATAAAATACCTGTATAATAAACTGAATAATTAGTTTTATAACAGAAAAATGATGAACAGATCCATGGAAAGAAAACATCTAACAAAATTAAGTTCGTTTTTGTATTGTTTACTTTAGTAAAATCAAAAATTTATATTGTATTTTTTCCAATAAAAATGTCTGCATTCTATTTTATTTTATTATTATTTTTTTCCATAATGCATATATATTTACGATTTGTAATATTACATTTTTATGAAAAAATAAATAAATAGTAATTATAATAATAATATAGTAGCCCGCCTATGTGATCAGTGGCCCAGCTGCCTTCGGCAACATTGACGCATTCATGCCGTATGAAATTTATTCTAAAACTTAATAGAAAATAAGAAAAAATATAGCGATAAACGCAAACGTGTAAGATAAAATAAATAAATAAATAAATAAATAAAATATATGTAGTGCATAAAAAAAAAAAGAAAGAAAGAAAGAAAGAAAGAAAGAAAAGAAAAAGAAGAAGAAGAGAAAGAAAGAAAAGAAGAAGAAGAAGAAGAAGAGAAAGAAAAATAAAAAGAAAACTGGTATTCCATGGTTTTAACAACGCAATTAAAAAAAAAGATCTTTGAAACGATTTAAAAAAAAAAAAAAATGTCCTCGAAATTTTATAATTATAGATGACAGTTTTCTCGATTTTACAGGACTGTTAGAAATGTAGCATTAATAACAGACACTGAGTAAATATATTATAATTAAGCTTCGATGCTTTAATACAATGTACTATGTGAAGCAGAAAATATTTCAGGGATTGTGCTGTACTTGAATTTTCATGACTTTCCCTACCACTAATTTTGAGAAGTATTTTTTCTTATAAAAAAGCGTATAACTTTAAAATGAATTTATTATTGAAAGATACTCGTTAGAATAGCCTTTGGAAAGAGATGAATCTATACAAATCCTGTTTTACTAGCGACGCTAATAATAACAATAATAATAATAAAACTCTGCTGTCCTTACAATTTTTCTACTTTTTTTTTTTTTTTTTTTTTATATTATTAGAAATAAAACTTGTATGCCATATGAAAAATTATTTTTTAAAAGTAACAAATAATAATAATTAAAATAAGGGTGATTAACTTTGTATAACACTGTGAAATAAAAACAGAAATTCAATGAAATAAACATCTACCAAAATTCATAAATGTATTCATAATATGAATATATAATATATCCCCAAACGTTTTAGATTAATTAGCTATAATTCTGCTATAGGAAAAAAATATCATAATAAAGTACTTTTATATTAAATTTAAGAATGGAATTATGGAATTCAAATCCCGATTACGCTGCCAACTGTATTTGTTAATTTCTCAACAAACCTACTATTATATTTTACTTTTTCTAACAAATTCTTCTTACTCTAGAAAAATACTTTTTATTATTATTAACACTGTCTTTTTTTCCCATCATTTTGAGACTGTTTGAACAGTTCTCCATTTACAATACGAAAACGAGTAAAAAATTTCTGGTTATTCAAAGATAGTATTTCAATAATTATTCCAAGATTTCAGAAAAGCGTTCAAAACAGAAACACCATTTTCAATACTTAGTATTCTGCAGTTGCGTCAAATGATTCTTGAGCGTACAATATGTTTATAAATATTTGATAAACATTTCTTGAAACCTTTATAAATTAAATCAACAGTACACAAGTATTGAAATAATTATGTATGGACATATTGCTGTGAATAATTAGGGATAATATGGTAATAGTGATATAGTAATTTAATAAGAATTTTTTTTTTCAAATATAGATTTCAAATGTAATCAATGCTAGATAATGAGATTAAGATAATATTTGATTAATTAGAAATTTTTATAGCAATGCTCTAATCGTTCTAAATCTACCTTCATGTAATTGAAATTTCAAAATAATTTTATGTAACTCATATTTTGCATATTAAAAATGTATGAATACTCAGTCTATTTATTGTGTTTTATTATGTTTGATATATTTTGCATATATTATTAAAAATTTTCAAAAACTTTCATTTAGTTTTGTTATATTTCAAGCAATAAAACAGTAATTAATATATATATAAATCTCTTAGATAAATGAAAATAAAGGTTTGTTTTATATTTTAAGTGATAATTTGAAGAAATGTAATTTAAATTTTCTTTAAAGTACATTTGCAGCCACAGATGCTAAGTAAAATAACAATTTTTAAACTTATAAATATGGCACATCTAACATCAGTTTCATGAAATTCCATTGGAATACCAAACGAATTTCTTTAATAGAATACTGTTACATGAAAACTGCATTTTATATGTACTTGTAGATATCATTCCAGCAAAATATCCCATTGATCACTATAGAAGAGAATTATTTACAAACCATATTTGTTTCCTTTAAGTGATATAGTTAAATAATATACTGCCATAAATTTTTACACTGTACCATAAAAAATTATGGTAGGAGATAATAAATGTAAATAAGGCATATAAATAAGATAAAACAAAGAAATAAATATATTCATACCTCAAGAGAACAAGTAAAAAAAACGTTAACCCTTTAACGTTCACTACTTAATTCCTTTTTAAAAATGCTAAATTATTTTAAACTAGTTCGCATAGGTGGACTCTGCTCAGTTCCCCATCATATATATATTCTCATAAATTTCTAGTGCGAGAGATATTATAATCATGTTAAAAGAAATGAATTTGACCAAAGCATGATACAGTGACAGAATGAAATCCCCGCCTAATAGGCTATCCACTGTTTACTTCAATATATTTATCTTATTCTAAACTATTAATTTATTTTATCAGGGTCGATTCCGTTGTTTAGTTTTCATGCTACTGTTTCCCATGCAAAAATCCTTGAAATTGATATTTATATGAAAAATTTACAATTTCGCTCTGTTGATAAAATTGTAAATTACGAATAATTTACGACATTTTCCCATTAGAATATTTGTATTCAATTATGTTCAAAGAAATATCATAAATGTAATTTTGAAGTTGTCTAATGTATTTATGATCCTCAAAATGGAAGTTTATGCTCAATTTTACCTTATTCTGACATGTTAAGTAAATCGTAAATTCCAAATAACTTACGAATTTTTTAAATTGGAAAAATCATAGGATATGATATTCATGCCAGTATCCCAAATAATATTTCGAAAGTGGTTTGACATCTTTACGATGAAAATATCCCTCAAGATTGACGTTTATGTGAAATTTTGCTCTATTCTGCCATGTTAAGAAATTCGTAAATTTCCAATAACTTACGAAATTTTTATATTGGAAAATTCATAATCGTTAATATTCATGCAAGTGTCCTAAATAATATTTTAAAAAGTAGTCTGACATCTTTACCATGAAAATATCTCTCAAAACTGACGTTTATGTGAAATTTTGCCCTGTACTGCCATGTTAAGAAATTCGTAAATTTCCAATAACTTGCGAAATTTTCAAAGTAACATAATTATAGTTACTGATGTTCATTCCGGCATAAAACCTGATATTTTAAAACTGGTCTGACATTTTTACAGTAGAAAGTTTCCATTTAATGCACGTTTAAGTAATTTTTTGTCCTATTCTCCCATGTTAAGAAAATCGTAAATTTCTAATAACTTGCGAAGTTTTTTAATTCGAATGTTCCGAATAAATAGAGTTCTTGCCAATATCGAAAGTAATATTTTAAAACTGATCTGACCTCTCTGCGATTATTTGTTCGTGTGATATCGTGTAAACAGACTACAAACTAACGGACTAACGGACTAACACACTAACGGACTGACCCACTAACAGACAGACCCTACAGACAGATACCATACAAATTTTGTCATTTTTGGATTCCTCACACCTGAAAACGTATAAAAAAGTCAAAAAACCCAGGTCGAAATTTTTCACGATTACCTGAGTTCCTCATACCTATAGTATGATGGGGAACTAAAAATGACTGTTAGACGCATAGCGGATCATAATTATGTAAAAAGAAAAAAAAGAATATTTTTAATTTTTGAGAAATTTGCGGTTTGATACACCCATGAGCTAATCTTATTAAATTCAGATATATTAAATTTAGTGACTAAAATCTTTTTAATTGAATATTATAAGATATAAAAGCTCGCAAAAGTTGTTTCAAGTTAAAATAATGGCCCAGACTTTTATTAAGAGAAAAAACTTGACGCAAATGTATTATTAAACCAACAACTTATTAGGCGCACTGATACCTAATAAGAATTTTGAAGTGACATTCGTCTGAATCACATTTCTATCTTTTAATTTTAGAGTAGCGCTGTCATCTACGAAACAAAGAATGAAAAAAATAAAAATAAAAATCCATTAAAACAAGGGGAAAATATTAAAAAGTCTGCACAATAAAAAAAAAAAAAAATTAAGTGATGTCAAATAATTCTAAGATAACAAAAAATTTTATATACCATGTTTTAAATTTTCTGATGAATCATAGAGCACAACTTTTTATAATTTTATAACGCTCACGTTTAATTAAATGTATTTATTTTTATGTCGAAAGAAAATGAACTCGTAATTTTTTTTCGGCAACAATTAAATTATAGCTAATATTTTAATGGCTTTTTAAACGCTATTAGTATGTTATTATTTTCATATTTTAATTAATTATAAGAAAACTAATCAAAAATTCGAAAATCGGATTTCGAAGTATTGTGTTGTCACCGGGCTCTGAGCTACTGTAAAAGTTTCAAATGTCTAGCTAGTAAGGAGATTAGTTAAAATTCGATTGCAAGATTTGTACCGGACAAACAAACAAACAAACAAACAAGAATAGAAGTTAATAAAAACATTGTAAAATGTTTGGTTTCTCTGAACCCATGAACGTTAAAGGGTTAAAGGCCCATTTGCCAACTTTTACGCATTTTAGCTAACAAAAATGTTTTGCAGGAATATTTGTTTTATTACATCAGTGAAAAATGTTGAAGCAAATTAGAAAAACATTCTGTATTTTTTTTTTCAATATTGAGAAGCGTGAAAGTGGGTAACTGTGTTAAAGATTATTTAATGTATTTTGAAAGTAATTATACAATAAAATTTGTAATATTATTTCTGTTTACTATACATGCTTAATTTTGTAGGATATATTTTTAGGATGTAAGATAAAAATAAATACATTTCACATATTTAAAAATATCTAGAAATAAGTATATTTAGATCATACGCCCCTAGAGAAAATATTCCTGAAAAGCATTTTGATATTACTTAAAAATGCATCGTTTTGGTTACAGTGTTCCGAAAATTATTAATATTCTGCTCATTCAGAGGATTACTTCATATTCCCAACAAAAGAATGATGAAATAAATATTTATTAATCATAAAAAAAAATGAAAAAATATACATCAAAAATATTTTTCATTATTTTGAAAATATTTATAATTAAATAACTTGTATTGTCAGTAATTAGTAATTATTCACATGAAAAATGATTTGAAATATTTAAAAATTTTATATTTATGGATCAGTGTTATTAAGTTTGTCTCTATCAAAGACAATAAGTTAAACAAATCTGTTAATTTATCTACTTCCCATTATATGTATTATATTCCAGAGTTACCATCAACTTCCTAAACCTTTCAATAAATTTCCATTGGAATATCAAATGAATTTCTATAATAAAATGTTGTTACATCAGAACTGTTCTTTATATTAACTTAAAAGATATCGTCTTAGCAAAATAACCCCATTGATGTCTAGAGGAGAGAACTGATTACAAGCCATATCTGTTCCTTTTAAGTGCTTGGCGCAGAAGGATATAAATTTATGGTGTGATATAGAAACATGAATAATATCAAAGAGTGTAAATATATATATTCATATCTTAAAACAACAAATAAGGAAAACTTGAACGATGTTTTGAAATAGGTGGAAAATATTTTCACAAAGAAATGCGTAACAATGATTACTTCTGCTTATTTTAAATGCTAAATGTTATAATAATATTTTATAATGTAAGATGTAAAAGTACGTATTCTACATTTTTTTACAATGTTTAAGTCTGCAATGAAATGTATTTGTATTTTGTTATTTATATTTCTGGTGGTAGAGTCTATGGAAAGATGTAGTTCTATACGAATCCTATATTTGTAGCAACAGTAATGAAAACAAAAACACCTGCAATTCTTACAAATTTTCTGACTTTCGAAATGAAAGTAGTATACTTTATTAAAACGAAACCCTTAAAAGCAGCAAAAAATAATAAGTTAAAATTTCATTAACTTTGTTTAACACTGTAAAAAATAAATAAATAAATAAATATTTACCAAACTTCATAAATATATAGTGTTAGATAGCAAATAATGCAGACTGGATTTATATTAAATACACATTTTAATTTATCTCGTAGTTTATCATCTCGAAATCCTTAAAAGCAGCAAAAAATAATAAGTTAAAAATTCATTAACTCTGTTTTACACTGTAAATAAAATAAATAAATAAATATTTACCAAACTTCATAAATAGAGTGTTAGACAGCAAATAATGTGCCCTGGATTTCTATTAAATACTCATTTTAATTCATTTCATAATTTATGTAGATAAAATGGGTTTTCAAAAGTCACAAAAAATATTTTATTGGCAGAGACAATGTTGCCAGACTTGGGGAGATTTTATTCAATAGTCACCAAGAATTTTGTGAAGTGATTGCAAGGTTGAGGCTGTGGTAGGTAACCACCGTTTTAAAATACTGCTGGATCCAGCTCTTGTAATAAGTTGGGGAGGGTAAAAATGCTTCGGCGTCAGTCTCGGCGAAGTTTTAGGTTAGAATGGTTTTGTGTCAACATAGCACTGCAACGGAGAAAGTATGTTGCGAATGTGAAGAAGCTTTAAAGTTTGGTTGAAAACAAGAGACTGGAAGTTAATAGAAGGAAGTATAAGTAAGAGGTTATTTTCGTAAGGTGGTGGTGGTGTGCTCTGGTCTAGTGAAGATAATTCTGACGTCTAAATACGCTATATTTTAGGGCATAGCTCTTGAATTAAATTATTGTCTGATAGTTAAGCTCTAGTGCTGTTGGAGCTAATTAGTTTGATGTATGTAGAAGTGCGGTGTTGTTAGATATAGTGAATAGAAAATTCATCCGGCTGGGAAGCTACTGGGTAAGTTGACGTTTACGTCAGTTAGTGAAAAGAATGCATCCGTCACAAATCTTCTGCTGCCTTCCGTGGTGAGATATCTAAGCTTATTTAAATTATGCCTTATGTCAGTTTTCTAAAGTATTTATTTTACATTGATTGAGTTTATCACGCCAGTTTACCCTGCCATCTATTCAAGTCAAATAAAACTCTTATTTTATTTTACTCAGTTGTCTCGTGCTCATATATTCATTAGTTATTCCTGCTTAGTTTATATAACTAATATGGAGGTTGGAACAATGCAAATGTCACATGATATTTGATAGACATAATAGATGATTAATCTTAGAATTGATAAGGCAACAATTACAAATAAAATATAACGGTGCATATTGAACGAAAAACTCTTCAAATCTGGCAACACTGGACAAAGAAAAGCAATATTTTCCTGACAATACATGTAAAAATAGTTGCTTTGTATTAATAAATGTCGCATGACTTAATAACAATTTTTATGTTTTTTTTTTTTTTTTTTTTTTTTTTTTTTTTTTTTTAAATCATGGTTACGATATTAATTCAAGTTGGTAATATATTTTATAAATATAACACTACAATTTTTAGAAAAAAAAAGTGACGTTGATAATCTGCAGAATATCATACAAAAGTAGATTTTTATTAATTTTTATAATGAAATTAAGAATATATTGCTTATTATTTGAATTCTTGCAAGTGCAGCTACCTGTATATATTAATTTCTGAACTAACCTATTGTTCCAACCTATCTCATTTTAACATATTCTTCTTACTCTAAGAAAAGACATTTTTTTGTTTTATTAATATTGTCTTTTGTTTTCTTTATGTTGATGCTAGTAAGACAGTTCTCCATAAGCAATACGAAATTGCATACAAATTTTCAGTGTATTGACATTTCAATAATTTATTCCATAATTTTAGAAATATTATCATTCTAAGAAAAAGATTTAAAACATTCTTAATCGTTTTATATTTTTATACTTCACTTTTTTCGAATAAGAGTTTTTGAATGAGAAATTCATTATAAGCATTTAATGCACATTTCATCTATCCTTTATAATCTAAGTCAATAGCACATAAGTTTAGGATTAATGAAGTTTGGATATATTGCTTTGCATAATTAGAGATAATATGATAATAGCGATAATATAATTTAGTAATTAAAAATGGGCTTAAATATGGATTTTAAAAATAAGCAATGCCAGTTAATGAGATTAAGACGATATTTAATTAATTATAAATTTTTCTAACAATGCTCCAACATTCTAAATCTACTTTCCTATAACAGGAATTTCAAGAAATTGTTATGTAACTCATATGTTAGACATGAAAAATGTATCAGTACCTAGTAATGTATTTTATCTCAATTTATTAAGTCCGATATATTTTGTAAACAATATTAAATTTTTTGAAAATTTTTGGTTCGTTTTATTATGTTTCAAACAATAAATTAGTAAATAATAAAAATTTTTATAACAATCTTTTAGATAATTGAATGTAAAGGTTTGTGTTTTGCTTTAAGAAAGAAAATGAAGTATCTTAATTTGAAATTTATTTAAAGTAGATCTTCAGTGATATACGCTAAGTAAAGCAATAAATTTAAAATTTATCAATACGGCACACGTATCTTAAGTTTTATAAAACTTTCGATAAATTTCCCTTGGAATATCAAAGAATTTCTTTAATGTATGTTAGATCAAATCTGTACTTTATACAAGGGTCGCGGTGTTTTCATATTTTTTTAAGATTGCTTAATTATATTGTCACCCCAGTTTTCAAAAAGAAAATTTTGTTGAAACTTTTAGTGCTATAATGCAATTTGAAAGACACATCTGTGAAATAGTGATGCCAAAAATAAATAATAAAATAAATAATAAAATAAAAATAAAATGAAGTAAAACACACTAAAAATACAAGAACGCGTTGAAACCTAAAATTTTGTACATACTTTTGAAAGATATCTTCACAAAAAAATATCCACATTGATTTCTAGAAAAAAAATACAAATCATTTTTGTGTCCTTTATGTGGTCGACACAGTAGGATATAAATTTATAGAACACTTAGGGAAAAAAATTATCTCTTTCATCTAGAACGAATAAGTGGTCAGTTTCTAAATCCCTAAACTAGAAATATAGATTTCCGAGCTATGCGTATAAGGTACGCCAATAATCTGATTACACGAAAAAATCGAGAATTTCTAGTCTATACATTTCTAGATGGCGAAACAATATTCTGAATATTCTGAATACTTTGTATTGCGAGAAATTCTCGCTTGATTTTCTGGAATTAGATCATAAACCAAGATTATGCTTGATAAAAATCGCCTCTTGTATTCAGATTTATTTGCAGAGATTTTTTTTTTTTTTTAAGTTTGACCTCCATAATATATTCAATCGCTCTAGAATTCTAATAGGGGTTTCTAGAACTGTCTTTCAAAGAAGACTAGAATTTATATGGATGACATGGAACTATTTTTACTAGAGCCACAATCTAGTTTCTAGATGTCAGTTACAGAATTATTTCTCAGCATATGAAATGTAAACACAAAAAGGTCAAACAGGGAAATATACTCATATCTCAAAATAATATGTAAGCACACTTTAACCCTTTAAAGTTCACAACTTATTTTTTTTTTTTTTTAATCGGTAAGCTATTCTATAAAATGGCTGTTAGATACATAAATAATCAAAAATATGTTTAAAAAAAATTAATCTTTGAGAAATTATTTTTGCTTTGAAACATATATAAGTTAAACTTATTAACTTCAAACAATAAGTAATTGCATAAATAAAGAATTTCGTAAGTAACTATTATAAACTACATAAACTCACAAAAATTGTTTCAAGTCAAATTAACAGTTCAGCCCTTCATTAATTAAAAATAAAGTTTCAAAATATATTAAAACAACGAAAAAATATTTAAAAAAGGAAAAAGTTAAATGATGTCAAGTGTTTGGTTTCGCTGCGAAAACAATGTACGTTAGATGGTTAAATGCATGGTTGTCAACGTTTACGCTTTTAGCGTAACAGAAAATTTTATAAGAATTTATATTTTCATAAATCAGTAAAACATGTTGTTGGGTATAATGAAGGCGCATTGGGTTAAACTATTTCAATAAAACTTCTTCAATGAATTGAAGACGGTGAAGCACTCATTTTGTATTATAAGACACACACATGTGTCAATAAAACAAATGGCGTACGTAAATTATTTAGAAAAATGTTTTAGTTAAAAATTAATTTTAAAAGATTTCACAAGATGCCCCATGCTTCTTTTCTCATTTCTCGTCGTTCTCTCCCCGTTTCCAACCTTAATAATAATAATAATAATAAAATGTTCTTCTGAAGCTTTTCCCTCACACCATTTACAGAAACATTTAAATGTATATATAACTAATTTAAAGGTGGTGTTTTAAAAATATTTTGAAAATACTAACACAATATAAAAGCTGTAATAATAATTATTTTTGTTTACCGTAAATCCTTAATTTTGTAGAATGTTATCTAAGATGTGTAAAGATCTAAGGTAAACATTTTACATATTTAACAAATTTAAAAATGTCTAAAAGTAATTGTATTTATGTTATATAAATAGCTAGAGAAAACATACGTGAATGATAGTTTGATGCTATCTAAAAATGAATGTTTTTCGGTTACATTGTTCTGGAAATTATAGCTGTTCTAGTCATTCAAAAGATTAAATCATATTCACTAATATATATATATATATATATATATATATTGGAATCACTATTTAGCATTTTGTAATTGGTAAAATATGCGACAAAAATGTTTTCAAATATTTTGGAAACACTTATAATTAAACAATTTGATTTAGATAATTAATAATTATTCACTACAAATGGTTTGGAAACAACTGCATAGCTAACATAAACTTTTTAAAGTTTTCAATACATTTCCACTAGAATATCAAAAAACTTTATCTAATAAAATGTTTACATCAAAACTGTTATTCATTTAAAATGTAACATCATAGAAAAATACTCCCATTGATCTCCAGAGGAGAAAATTCGTTGTAAGCCACTTCTGTTTCTTTTAAAAAAGGATATAAATTTATGGTATGAGATAGAAATATCAATAAGACCGAGAAGTATATATATATATATATACTCATATCTCAAGAACACAAGTAAACCACATCTGAAAGATATTTTGAAGTACTTTCATAAAGGAATTCATAAAAAGGGTTATTTCCGTTCATTTTTAATGCTCAAGTTTTATGATATTATTTTATAATGTAAAATACAAAAGCACATATTTAAAAAATTGTATAATCTAAAGGTAAATGCATTTGCGTCATTTAAACAGCTAGATATAACATATGTTAATTTTATAATTATTTAAAAATGTATTTTGTGACTTTACAAAGATTAACTATTCTTTTTATTTAGAAGATTAAGCGAATTTCGTAAAAAAAAAAAAAAAAAAAAAAAAAGAATGATTTTAATTTATTGTTTAATAATCTTAGTTGAATCGGTAAAGTATACGAAGTAGAAATTTTCCAATACTTAGTAAATATTTATAGTAAACAATTTGTGATGACAATAATTAGTAAAAATATGATATTATAAATTAAATGCGTTTTGAAATATCTTGAAATTATTTATAATTAACTTATTAAATATCAATTAATAGCACTTAATATATAAGTCTTTACATTTACTTACGACATAAGACTTAATAATTAATTACAAATATTAATTATAGTTATTATGTTTGTCTCCAGTCAAAGCCAATAAGTAATGCAACAATATTAAAATTATCATTCCATTTATTTTTATTGTGGCATATCAAACATTAATTTCTTGAACTTTTAAATAAATGCATTGAACTGCCAGAAGAATTTCTATAATGACATGTTGTTAGAAATGTTTTTTTATATACATTTCAAAAATATTGTCACAGAAAAATACTCCCATTCATGTCTAGAAGAGAGAATTGGTTACAAATTATTAGTAGTATTATTATTCTCGAGTCTGTAGATCATAAATTTATGGTATGAAATAAAAACATAAATTTGATCGAACAAGAGAAATGCATATACTCAATTCTTAAGACAACAATTAAAAATATCTTTATAGGTGCTTTGAAATATACCTATGCAATAAAGTTCGTAACTATCACAATTTATTTTTGCTTTAACTCGTTAACGCCCGAATTAATTTTGCAAAATATTATTAGCTGATTATTTCATTTCTATACTAATATAGATAACTGACAGTAAAATACATTAACTTAAAGAATTCTTCTGATAGTTTTAAATTTAAAGCCTACCTCATTTATTGACGGTTACTGTTCTAGCGAGAAAACTTTGAGATAGCAGATTAATTTCTTATTATATGTTGACAAAGATCTCGAAAGTAAAGTACTATAATATACCGGGTGATTCAAAATATATTTTATAGCGGTTATCTCGTAAACTAAGAAAGATAGAAACATACATCCAATTACAAAATTGGTGCAAATTAAGAGTAGATTTTAGATATGGCATTTCTTTGTACAAGGGGCTGTATACATATTAAATACGAAATTTAATTTGTATACGGCCCCTCCCATAATATGACTTATATTTAGAAAAATATTCTCCTCGCTCTAACAAGTAAAAAATAAAAATAAAAATAAATAAATAAATAAAAAATCATCTCTCTGAGTCAAAATCTCGCTGAGTTATTGCAATTTGAAAATTCTAGCATTTATCGCCAAGTCTTAAGGGGTTGTATCAAAAGGGAGAAATTTTAATTACTAAAGCTTTTGTAATAAGGCACACGTTGATCAGCGTTTGGGGGGGAAAATCATTCAGGGATAGACGGCTATTTTAACCTGCAATGTCTCTCTTTCCCTCTAGTGAATACAAAAGAGAATACTCATTGGTAATTTAACAAATAAAATTTATGAATAATTTATGTACTAAAAGGGAATTTTCAAATTCATTTTTCTTTCTTTTCCTTTACACATTCTCTTACTCATATATACGGTGTAGAGAAAGAATTGTTTTTGAGTCAAATTTCCAAAAATTTGCTTTTGTTATATAAGCACGTTTTCAGATCCTCTGAATTCAAAAATCACGTTTTTAGCGGTTGATCTCTCTCTCTCTCTGTGTGTGTGTGTGTGTCTGTGTGTTATTAGAATATCTCAAGATCAAATAGTAGCAGAAAATCCAAATTCGATATTCTAAATCCGTATCATATTGCGGTGCTACACTAAAATATTCGTTGCGATCAGACAATTGTTTGTTTACAGGGTCATCCAAGAGAATTCAAATACATTACGTCCGTGAGCGAAATTTCTCATATGTATGGTATGACATTTATAGACTGCCGTAAACAAAAGGAAAAGAAACGATTTTTTATACTCACAAAAGCATGTTTTATGTAGATCGTGGTATAGCAATCATTTATCATTCATTTACAGGGAATATATTGTGATATATTGGTGGAATACTTGGAAATTGCTTGAGATGTATTTCATTTTGTGTTACTTGTTTTACATATAACACTAAATTTACGTACACTAAGTCATGTGGATATAGTTTATAGACAATATACAGGGCTACTCAAAATTAAGGTACACATTTTTTTTTTTATTAAATGTACTTGGTCGAAGTACTTTGTTGCATTTTTTTTTATTTCGAAGAACAGTGCTGACACAGAACGGAAAATTAATTTCTTATACCTATACTGTAAACAAAGTAGTTTTTGGAGAGCAATTTTTTTTCTGTATATTATCACGTTTTGAGGCCTCCTAAATACGAAAGATAAATTTTTAGTGGTTGATCTGTATATATATGAATTAACAGCTTTATTTAACAACAAATAATCTGGTGTGCCACTCACCCGACTTTGTCTTACCCTGAAATTTAATACCATAAATACAGATTGGAAATTAAGAGGTAACATAAAGAGTACTGTTATCTAAACCTATGTACCTATGTTAAAATAATTCAAATTAGGCTTCGGAAGAGTTTTATATGATAATTAGTTCTGTGTGAGGGAGGATACCACCCCCCTCAACCCCCCGTTTTATATATGCACGTACATTTATAGAGAATTTAAATATGTTATTAAAATTAAAAGTTCACTTAAAATTATTCAGACAACTTTCACATGCAACATTCCTTGAAACTTATCGGTCTTAATAAAACTTTTCCAGCAACAAATTTATATTAATTTGAAAATACACGTTTGGATTTCCTGAAATTATCGTTTCCTGAAATTATTCGACACAGGCATTAATCAAACTTTTAAAAACTTGACTTTGTTAATCGGGAAGCCTCAAAACGTGTAAATACACAAAAAACAAGCGATGCATATTTAGCTTAAAAACGTACATTATTTATCATATGTCTATGAGGAATTCATTTCTATTCCTGAGCAGCTTTCCTGAACATGGTAAAATATTATAGTAAAGCACTTTCACTTACAATAAAAAAGAATATTATCACTTAAATATTTGCAACCATGTATATCTTTTGAAGAATGTGTACAAACCACAAAGTGCACCTAAATATAAACCTATAGTAATAATATACAGCACAACCTAAAATGCCCTTCCATCAGTTTTCAGCTATTGTCGCATTATAATCTAGTTATTTTGTGTAGCCCTGTAAATGAACAGTGAATGATGTATCTGCCATATTCTATATGAGGCATGTTTTTTATGCATATAAAAAAAATATATTTATTTCATTTGGTTTGGGGCAGTCTATAGGTGTTAAACTCTACTTACCTGCAATTTCCCCCATAGACCTAATGTATTTGAATATTCTTGAGTGTCCCTGTACACGAACCATTTGCTGCATCTCAACGAAAAGCTTAGTGCAGCATCCCTATATGATACATATTTAGAATACCAAGTTTGAAATCTCTGCTGCTATTTGTTCTTAAGTTATGCTAATAACAGACAGAGACACACACAGACCAACCGCTAAAAACACGATTTTCAAATTCAGGAACCTCAAAATAGGGTAAATATAACAAAAACTAACTTTTGAAAACTTGACTCAAAAACAATACTTTCACTACCTTATGGGTATAAGAAAGTAATAACTACAGGAAATGTGAATTTGGTACTTTGGATTCCATATGTAGTTGCCACTTTAAAAGTTGATCAAGGTTTGCAAGTTTCAAGGAAATTGATAACAGACTTGATTTTTGTTTTGCTAAATATAGGCACTATTATTAAAGTGTGGTTGAGAAGGTCGTTTACCCCCTGACATAGAATTATACATCTATATCATATCATATTCTATACATAACAGTATTTTAGAATATTAACAGTAAATATGGATTTCCTTATGATTTTTACAGCATAAAGTTATTTAAATGTAATTTATAAAAATGTCTGTCCGAAAACGCAATACAATGGCATTTGTGCGTTCCTGTTCATAAACCAATTGTAGAGGGTTAATTAATGCCATTTTAAATAGGGAATATCATATAGTAAACCTGAATAACATATCATTTCTTAAAATTTCTGAAAATATTTACAGACGCTGGGGGAAGGTAGACGGACAGATGGACAGTCAGACAAAGAAATATGCAAACTGAAATCACAATCACAGTTAAAAGTTGTTAGAAAATGTTTAATGTAAACGAAAATGCAATTCCAGCAAATTTCCAATAATAACCCTTAACGTAACTGAATATTTTTGTGTGCCCGGTAAATCTAATTATAATCGTACTGTACACTATAGAAAGTATTCTTTTCTGCATATGAATAACATATTTCAATTTCTTAAATGTAATAAAATATGGTTTATAAAAATACCTCTCATAGAACACAATGCTATGAAATACTTTCGGGTGTCCCTGTGCACACGCTAGCAGAGGTATTCACTCCATTTTCAATAAGGAACATCCGATAGTGAACTTAAATAACATATATCAGTTTCAGGAAATTCTATAAATATTCACGGGAGTTAGAGCATGAACACACAGAAAGGCGGATGGACACACAGTCAAATCGAAGTCATTCATACTTTTCAACCTTGCTGGAGTTGTTAAGGAACTGAAGTCATTAAATTTTTCAACCATGATAGAAATTGCTAAAAATAAAGCGCTAAAATTTCACACGGTTTTGCTAGTCTTTTAAATTTTTTCCTCTCTTAACGTGTTTTAATTTGCAGGTGACCCCCTAAAAATTTAACTATTAATTTTTTTTAACAATACGAAATAATGTAAATTTGCATTAAGTTCTTAAAACTGTTAATTTCACGTGTTTCAACGATTTTAGTTGCTATTTTAAAATAAAGGATCTTCTTTTAATTTTTCTCATCTCATAGATAACCCCCTAAAGTGAGCCCGTTGGCGTCGAAAAATAGATGCCAAAATTGAAAAAAAGTGGTGTAAGTCATCATTTTCAAATTGCAATAACCCAGCGAGATTTTGACTTAGAGATATGATTTTTTTTTTTATTTTGTTTGTAAGAACGAGGAGAATATTTTTCTAAATATAAGTCACATGATAGGAGGGGCCGTATGGAAATTAATATTCGTATTTAATATGTATACAGCTCCTTGTACAAAAAATGCCATATCTGAAATCTACTCTTAATTTCCACTAATTTTGTAATTGGAAGTATGTTTCTATCTTTCTTAGTTTACGAGATAATCACTGTAACATCTATTTTGAATCATCCGGTATATTATTGTTCAACTTGATTTAAGTTAGTATACCTTGGCAAAAAGCAAATATATGTGCGACGGATGAAAAATCATAAAATGTCTATCCAAATTATGGAATAATATTAATAGTTGGCTGTCCTCAATTGTGAACACTGGGCGCTAACGGGTTAAATTGAAGTAAATTTAACATTAAATGTTCTTTTTAATGGGATAATATATAATGATGTATGAGAATTAAAATACATACATTTGAAAAATTTTAAAGGAAAAATGGTAAAATTAAATCATTTTTTTTCACGTAGACAGGCTAGTTAAAATATACGTGAGAAGATTTTGAAATAGTTTAAAAATATTCGTTGTTACACAGCATTGTTCTGTAATTCTTAGATATTCTGTCCCTTTAAGATACTAAGTAATAGTCACTTAAAATATGTTCCTTGAAAGTAGCTATTTCTGTTGTAGAAATGTACTTACAATACATTACTTCGACACAGAGCATGTTTTTGTGTAATGTTTGAAATTAAAATAAATTCTATTATTTTTAAATTTCTTTTCTTGTCATTGTGTTAAAGGGTCAGGTACCTTTGAAGGGAAATGTACCAGAAAACATTTCCATAGCTTTATTTAGAAAAAAATAAAATAAAATGGAAACTTGGGAATTTTAAAAGGGGCTAGGACAGATTTTATCTGTCTGTTACTTAAAAATGATTCTACATTATTATTTATTTATTAAATGTTAGAGCGAACGAGTTTTTTAACGATGGGATTTATTTTGCTTATGAAATTATATACTTATCTTCCGCGCACAATATCACTGGGATGATTATCCAGAATTTGATGAAAGTTTAAGAGCTATTACATGATACATAAGTATATAAAATGGTTAATAATTGGCTTTATAACATTGCAGTTTTTGTAATTACAAGCATAATTAGGCCAAATATAGTGATTAAAATTTTTACTAGCTATTATAACATCTGTATATTTTCAAAATAATTGACCTTTCTAGCAAAATTCTTTTTCCTCATTTTCATTATAAGGCATTTTTTCATGTGCAGAAATTATTTTAGATTCATGTGATATATCATTTGCATGTAAACCCGCGCGTAAGGCTTGTATCGATAAAATATTAGTTCTGACATTTTTTAATAATAAAAATAAATAAATAAATAAATAAATTTTACAATTACTCTAACAGCCAAAACAAACAGATAAAATCTTTCTCAACACCTCTTAAAAATTATGCATTTTAAATATAGTTATTATACGAGTTATTGTAATTAAATATTATCATTTGGACTGTTAGGCTTTTTAAAAGATGTAAACTAAAAATGGCTCACTTGAATTCTTGAATGTAGTAGAAACCTATTATAACATAAGAATTAAAGCATTAAACCACAATGGAATTTGAGTGGAAGTAACTCAAATGCAATCAAATTTTCATTTTTTGTTTCTTATTGTTTTATACTTTTCATTTTAAAACTCAGTTTGAGCATGCATAAACCTTATACTGTTCGAAAGTATAGTTTTAACTTAATTGCATTTTTATTAGAAAAAGGCTTTAACAGTTCATTGTAATTTCGTATGATAGGAAAGACTGTGTTAATTCATTTTCGTTTTAATTTTTGTAGACTTTTGTTTAATCATTTACACAATATATATACAATGTATAAAGGATTATAATGTTTGTATTTGGTGCCTAAAAATAAAAATATTTTCAAAGGGTTTTAATTTATAAAAAGAAAGCATTAATGATAATCAGTACATTTGGCTTTAATTCTTTATTTATATTCTCTTTTTAAAGTTATCGATAATGATTGTACCACATACATAATAAAATGGTAGTAACCATTTAAGTAAAGGAATTTATATTATTTAACAATGGGCTTTAAACAATATCAGATTATTTGTTGAATTTCGAAGATTTAAGGGGAACATGAATCTGTATATTTGATACGAATAGAATAATTTTGCATCAATGAGAGTACTTCCAGAACTATGCTGCATTAGTTAAATGTATCTGATATCCTGTTTACCAAGTAAAATTTAATTCACTTGTATGCTCATAAGCCATTTAAATATTGCTTTTACAATGTTCTTTTGTGTGTTTATTTGCAGAGTTCATATGTCATGGAATGTCAATAAATTATAATTATAGCTACATTTTAATCAATATTCTATATATGTAAGTAAAGTGTATTAATTAAAGGAAATATTCTCATAAATCCAGAAAAAACTGTATAATTCCAGTAGCGCAGATGTATTGGCATGGTTTAAAGCAATTAATTAAGGAATTGTTAAGTCAACTAAGCAAGTCCCGCGAACTCCACTATTGTAAAACACAGAAAACTGCATATAAAGATAACGGGCTGAACGTTCCATTATTATTGCATAACAGTTTAATGAAATAAATTAGTATTAAAAATAAATTAGTTATAATAGTAATTGTGTTTAATAGGTAAATAAATCAAAATAGATGATAGTTAGTATAGGACTAGGTAATGAAAAGTTAGAATATTGAAAAATGTAGGGTTTAATAGGAATTCAATGAATTTTGATTATTTATCCATCTATAAGTTTAATTATGTATTCTTTAGTGTATAATTTTCAATATGATTTTACAGTTGAATTTTAAATTTTTATCATGATCTACTTCTTAGTTTTTCGCATTGTTGTGGTAAAATATAAAAATAATCGATAGTTCCTTTCAAAATTAGGTACATTTCTGAGTAGAGATATCGCCCCCCTTAACGGCCCTCTTCACTTACCGCTGCCGGAACCCCGAGCCAATGTTATTCTATGGGGAAATTTTCTTTACAAATAACTTATTAACGAATACATATTTTTAAATTCTGTTTTCACATTCAGATGATTCGCAACTGTTAAATTGACGGACCTTTTTTGAAAATGTATTTTTTTAATTTTTAATATTTTATTTTGAAATTGTAAAATGAAAAAATTTCACATATTGAAAATTCGTATTTTGCAGCTTCAAAATAAAATATAAAAAAATGAAAAAATAATTTTTTAAAAAAGGTCCGTCAATTTAACATCTGAGAATTTTCGGAATGTGAAAACAGAATTTAAAAATATGCATTAGTTAATAAGATATTTGTAAAGAAAAATTTCCCATAGAATAGCATTAGCTTCGGCTTCCGGCGGCGGTGAGTGAAGAGGGCCCTTAAGCCCTATTGAAAGTGTATAATTTAAAGCTAGGAGAGATAGCGCAGTTGGAAAGATTGCGCACCTAAGGGATCAGATGTAAGGAGCAAAGTGCGCTCGCAGCGACATGGAGTGCCTGCTTGTATGTGCATATTTATTGTTTCAAGCATTTAGGCTAATACGTAGTTATTTTGACTTATTTTCAAAACAAATGCTTGTTTTTTTCATATTTCTTCCTAGATATTTTTGTAGAATATCAGTAGAAAAAAAAATAAACAATTTCACATAATTACTAATCTATGCTAACTATACGAACACCTACGATTCTCTTCGTTAATAATTATTAAATAAAAGGCTGCACAATCTCTCCTACCGAAACAGGTGAGTTTGTGCATTTGTTACATAGGAGAGATTGCGAAGTGTTCACATTGATATTCATGCTAGGTGAGATTACGCAGCCTATTGGTGATGACCAGGTTATGTGGATGAGAGTCTTCAATATCTGGAACTTTACCAAGCGACAACATCAAAAAGTGACTGAACTGATTAAATGCACTACTTGTGGTGGCTGGTGCACGAAAGCTACACTATTTACAATAATACTTGCCTCAGATGGGATGGGCAACAGTTTAAGTCAGCAAAAAAAAAAAAAAAAAACACGAAACGGAAAATGTTTAGGACAAATTTTAATTTAAACATTTTATCTAGCAACTTAGAATTATTTTTTATTTTCATCTGGGCTCGTTTCTTTCTGATTTTTATTTTATTTTTTTTCTTTAATTTAATTTTTAAATTATTTTTATATTATTTTATTTTTCTAATTCCTTAATTATTAATTTGAAATAATCATTACTAGTGCAATAATATTGGTTTACAAAAACCTTATGACAATACCATTTAAGTACTATTATTATTGTTAACAATTTAATTATAGTTATTATTAATAACAATTTCTCCTTCTGTGTGCGATATCATAACAATCATATAAAGACAGATTGTGCGAAATAAGTTTCTTTGTGTTATTAAAGCTGTCACATTTAACTAAATCATAACTACAAAATAGAGATGAAAATGCATAAAAAACGAATGAATTCAAAACTATTGAAAACTATTACGTCAAATGAAAAATTAATATTTAAATATTTTATATTGTATTGTGTTAAAGTGTACGCAGATTCTCCTAAATTTTCCAATTCAGGAGAATTTTCTATTATTTTCTTTTTTTTTCTTATATATATATATATATATATATATATATATATATATAATATATAAAATATATAAAATATTATATATATATATATATATATATATGTTTAACTCTTTTTTTAGAGATTATATATATATACATTATCAATGAGTATAACATTCCGAAAGTAGACATTCAGTAGTTACATGCGAAATGCATAAATTATTAGAGGTATTTTGCGTAAACTTGTAAACTTACTATTTATTTTATACAAACCATTTTTAGAGAAGACAGACTTTTAGACAGCCATAACCACATTCTAATTTTGTTATACTGAATGAAGTGGGAGGGTGATAAAATGCGCTTAAATGAAATGTCATTTGTCGACAGTTATGCATCGAAACTCTTTTGTGTATCCCTGTACATTGTCTACAATATATAAATATAAATATACAGAGTGTTTATAAAGTCCCGGACCCATTTTGATGTTTAATAACTCATAAAATAATAAAGATAGATTAAAATTAACAACATAAATGGTTAGATAGTCTAAAAAAGTTTCATGACCCTTGTCAATGAACTTCCACGTGTGCCCCCCTTCGTCGCACGGAGAATATCAAGTCGATAGTCAATTTCACGCCAGGTAGCGGCAAGCATGTCTGAATTAACCACATGCATCTGAAATTAACCACACGCGCAGACGATATTTACAAAAGTATAGATATTCAAACCTGAAAAGAAAATATATGAGTTATTCCATCAATAAATGCCATAAGTTTGTCTATATCTTCATTATTTTATGAGTTATTAAACATCAAAATGGGTCCGGAACACCCTGTATATGAAAAACTAAACAGATAATTCCATGTAACGCATAAATATTTATGTATAAATTACAGCCAATCTTATGATTACATAGGATGTCAGAGTTATTTTGTGTAGTCATGTAGATTAATTACTAAGTCTGTGTTTACAGTAATCGTGATTTTACGCATCCCAATATACTGTGTTACTTTCATTACTTTGAACACAATGTATCCATATTAAAAATAAATTCTGTTCATAGACTGTAATGATACTAGATTATTTTGTGTATTCCTGAACACTAACAGCAAACATGATACACACCAAATGTATACATCTAATTTTATGCATCTTATAAACATTTGCACAAACTTTCAAGTCAATCTGATGCATTTTTTCGACCGTTATCGCGGTACATACATGCATGCATACAAACACCAAAAATTTTTTTTAGTTTCAATAGAGAAGGCTCCACGGTCGTTTCGGCAACTAAATTCCTTATACGAATTTAGACTCAAAATTATTGTCTATGCAGATGAGATTGATTTCAGATCCTTATTTTAGAAATAAAGTTAATTTTTTAAGCCTTAAAAAGTCCATTTTGTTATTTTTGTCTAACGAAAAACATTGCCTTGTTTTTTCGAAATGAATCAAATGTGGTACTTCCACTCAATTAAAAGAATTACTTAGTTTTTTCTGTAAATACTCACAAGGACATTTGGGTAGCGATGCTCCTATACATAAAAGAAAATACCCTGGTTGACTATTTCTGTTACAGTGTTCATAGAAATAACTGTTTCGAATATGTTTGCAATATTTTTCTTCGATTGAATAATAAAAAAAGATTTCTTTAAGTAAACAGTTCTATTAAAAATACTATTACTCTAAAACATATTTTTAATTTTTTAAATTATTGGATAAAAATAACGTTCTTACAAATGTAAATTACATATTTTGTAGTAAAATAATATTTAATTAAATTCGATGCCTACTTCATTTACAAAAATAGCTTTACAATTTCTTACTATAAGAAATATGATTTATATCTTTTAACTGCATTTCTTCGATACATTGAATTGTTTCTTCGCTGGCATATAATAAAACTTCCTCATTCCACTAAATGTTCTTATGAAAAATATATTCTTTTAAATCAAAAATTCAAATCACGAAAATATTTCAGATGAAATCTAGATAGATTTTTCTTCTATACGTGATCACATAATAACGGAAACCAATCAAACAGACGATTTTCTCTTAAACCAGAGAAAAACGGAAAAATTCATTGCATAAAACGATTCCCAATATGATTTCAAATCGTTTGTATTTTCTTAAACAAAATATTTGTGTAGGATTTTCTAAAGATGAGAAAAATGTATATAAAATTATTAAAATTAAAAAAATGTCTGGAAAACTAATTTTAATATCATTAATTTAATTACGATTGATATTTTAATGATAATATTTTATTAAGAAATTATTTATAATATGTTTTTATAGTTGTTATACTTATTGTTATATATATATATATATATATATATTCATACATATACATTGTATTTTTTTAATAGATGATTCTTTCCAGATTTGGTGAAAGAATTTTTATTATTACTTTAGGAAGATGAATTTAAAAGAAATTAAATTATAATAAAAAGTCAGAAATTTGACCAATTGCCAAAATAAATATATATTTGGTATAAATAAAATTAATGGGCGTGTGTGCATGTTTATTTCTCTAGTTAACGAAGAATCAAATAAAAAACTACAAAAACCCATTGTTTTAAAAGACTATTCAATTATTCATTTTTAGAAGCTTTTCATTGAAATTGGATTTTGTCACCGTGTCTTCGTGTCACGTTAAGAAACAAAACTCTTTAAAGTAAATGTAAGCAATTATTTTCGTCGCTTGTTGCCTTAGTTACTCAGAGCGCCCTGGTGAAAACGTGATGGTCGTGAGTTCGATCCTCGAAAAGGTTGATGTGTTTAATATTGCAGATAATTAATAGAAATGGTGCCAGTTTCTAAAAGAAAATTTATCATTTTTTACACAGTAACCAAAGAAATTTTAAAGAGTTCTATTTAAGAAGGCTTTTTAAAGTTACTAAAAAGCACAAAAAATAAATAATAAGTAATAATAAATAAATAAATAAGCAATATTTATTTATTTATTTAGACTCTTTTTATTGCAATTGAATTTTTGTCATTGTGTCTTTGTGTCACGCTGAAAAACAAGCCGTCTCTACTTTAATGTAAATGTAAGTAACTGTTTCGTCACCTGCTAAATCAGCGTGTTAGAGCGCCATTTTGATAACGCGATTGTCGTGGGTTCGATTCTCGATGTCCGATGTCGATTCTCGATGTCCTTTTCGGCAGATAATTAATGAAAAACAGTCAGTTGATGAAAAAAAGACCTTTCATTGTCTACACAGTATCCTAAAAAAATTGATTAGTTTTTCTTTTTTTCGTTTTTCTTTTTCTTTTTTTTTTTTTTAAAGAAGTGTTTTTGAGTTATTAAAATGCACAAAATAAAAAATTCAGTAAAAAAAATAAAATAAATTATCTCGGGAAACCTTTCATCGTGAAGCCCTAAAAAGTTTTAAATAAAAATTTCTTCTTGCAGAGACATGCTATAAAAAAATATAAGTTTCAAGAAAAAGAAGAAAAAAAGAAAAAAAAAACATAGATATTTCACTTTTCAAGAGATGAAAAATTTTAAATATTCAAAATATTTTTAAAAGATTCGAGAAAAATATTCTTCTTGTTTAAATATTTGTTAGATTTTTCTGGCATGTTCTGGGACTTTTCTTGACTGTTTGACTTTTCGCTAGAGCGTCATGCTGATAACGCGATGGCCGTGAGTTCTATCTTCGAAGGTATTGCGTACTATTTTGCAGATAATTAATAGAAAAGATGTCAATTGATAAAAGAAAATCTTCGTTGTCAACACAGTATCCTAAGAAATTTTGGTGATTCTTTTTAAGAATTGTTTTTTAAGAAACTTTTTTTTTTGTTTTCTTTGGTGATTAAAAAGACTAAAATAAAACTTTAAGTAAAAAAATCATTTTTTTTTAACAGTAGAAGCTTTTTTTTTTTTTTTTTTTTTTTTTTTGTGTGTGTGTGTATATGTGTGTAGCAACACAAAGCATAAAATAAAAATTTATTCTTGCAAAGACATGATAAAAAGTAATGAAATTTTCAACGCTAAGAAAATTTAGAGAAAAAAAGATGAAAATTATTCAAAATAATTTAAAAAACTTTCAAGATCCTTGAAATTTTTGGCAAAGCGAACATTTATACGAAAACTAATAACTAAGAATATTGGTCTTGAATGCTTTTTAAAATAGTCCTTTATATATATATATATATATATATATAAGTGGTCTACACGATAGCTGGCTAAAGAAGTATGATTTCATATCAATTAAATAAAAAATTGTTTTTAAAGAAATTACTAATGAACATTTATATTTTATAATATTTTATTTTCTTGAATTTAAAGCACAAAAATATTTTTAAGTAACAGATAAATTATTTATCTTCAGTTTTGTTTCTTCAAAGAGATTATTTTTTAATTTTGTGACTTTTGTTTAAATATATATATATATATATATATATATATATATATATATATTTGTTTTCTAATTTTTTTCGAAATATTCTCCAGTTTCTTGTTTTCTTTTACTTTTTTTTATTCCAGTTTTTAAATAGAAATATTTAGTAATAGTTTGTAATATTTTTCTTCAATTGAATAATACGAGGATTGTTTTATATAAATAAAGGTGTTCGAAAAAATGACTTCGAGATATGTAACATTTTTAAAGACAGTGTTTAGAATTAAAATTAATTTCCTAATAAAAGGTATGGTTCTGGCTTGAAAGAAAAGTTTATCTCAATGAGCATATTTTAGATTTTATAATAAATATTTTGCATAATCACTCTAAAATAAATAATTTAAATAGTTTTCACAGATTTCAATAGTGCTCAATCCCAATTGGTCGTAGTTTATTGGATAGATTATCTGAAATTACATTCACCGTAAGATTTCTTTCAAAACTAGTAGTATGCACAAAGTAAAATTATATTTTCATTGAAAAATTTCGGTTTAATATACATTTCGAATAATTTAAATATTAATACTTAAAGTGAATAATATTCAAATGCATAAACATACAATATTCAAAAGAAATACAAACTTATAAATTACAAAATATTTACTAAACTGGTGCCCTAAAATTGATCTAGAGGTTTTGCTTAAGTAGTATCCTCGCTAGGTTTGTGCTAGCTGCTCAATCCCAATTGGTCGTAGTTTATTGGATAGATTATCTGAAATTACATTTACCGTAAGATTTCTTTCAAAACTAGTAGTATGCACGAAGTAAAATTATATTTTCATTGAAAAATTTCGGTTTAATATACATTTCGAACAATTTAAATATTAATACTTAAAGTCAATAATATTCAGATGCATAAACATAAAATATTTAAAAGAAGTACAAACGTATAAATTACGAAATATTTACTAAACTGGTGCCCTAAAATTGATCTAGAGGTTTGCTTAAGTAGTTTGCTTAGTTCAAAACTAGTAGTATGCACGAAGTAAATTAATATTTTCGTTGAAAAATTTCCGTTTAATATACATTTCGAACAATTTAAATATTAATACTTAAAGTCAATAATATTGAAATGCATAAACATACAATATTCAAAAGAAATACAAACTTATAAATTACAAAATATTTACTAAACTGGTGCCCTAAAATTGATCTAGAGGTTTTGCTTAAGTAGTATGCACGCTAGGTTTGTGCTAGGGGCTCCTTCGATATTGGTCGTAGTTTATTGGATAGATTATCTGAAATTACATTTACCATAAGATTTCTTTCAAAACTAGTAGTATGCACGAAGTAAAATTATATTTTCATTGAAAAATTTCGGTTTAATATACATTTCGAACAATTTAAATATGAATACTTAAAGTCAATAATATTGAAATGCACTCTCTAAAATTTCTGGAGTGAGAATCTCTCTCCTTAAAAAAGTGACCCCTATTTTGACACCAAAAAAGGTAAGAAAACACTATTATCACTCTTGAAAATGTGACATTTCTCACTTTTTGTGAAAGGGTGGCGTATAGTCACTTTGTCACAAAGAGTGAGGTCATCATGTATTGTAAGATCAAACTTTTGTAGAGTGAGAAATTGCTGCCGCCATCTGTGAATCATAATTCGAATGAAAAATGAAGGACAATTTCTGAACGGTTTCATGCATGTATTTGTTTAACAGAACTTATTCCTAGACTTATTCCTTATAACTAGATTTCTGATGAATAAAAAAGAAAGAAAATAATTATGTTAAAAGATAATTTGGTAAATATTTTTTTCTTCGCGATTGACAAAATCGAAGTAATATTATTAGTGAAGAATCAAAATCACAAGAAATATATCGAAACTCGTATTGGAAAGTAAATAGTTTTATTCAGAAATATATAAAGTATAAGAGAAAATATCAGTGCAAATATTTAATGCACAACGCCTTAAAATCTATAATAACTCATATTTTTATTATATTCATTGTCAGCTAACATATGTGAAATATTAAAAAAATTGACTATAATTCTTTACTAATATTTAAAATCAACAGCGAGTTTTATATTCCTGAACGGATGAGCTTTTCAGGAAACTCTATAGATTTGTATGCGAAAATTTATTTATTTATTTATTTATTTATTTATTTTTTTAAACATGTACACTTGAGTAACTTATTTTCCCTATAAGCTACTTTAAATGACTGCTTATATTAGGAAATCTGTTTTCAAGTACACATTTTGCTTTTAAAATAATTCTAATTTTAGCAATTTCAAAATAATTTTAATTTTAAAATATGCATTAGAATTCTGTAATTTTATATTGTTGATAAATGAAGTAAAAATTAAAAATATGATTGATCACGTATAAGAATGATTTAATAATATAAATTAAGCAATAAGTGTATGTGCTCAGTGGATCAGTGGTAAGACACTCGCTTGCTACGAGGACGGCCTGGGTTCGATTCCCGGCGAATCCAAACTGCATTCCTTCCGACGTTGAACTGGAGTTGATTCGCAAGGGGAAATGAAACGATATCGTCTAGTGTACGTAATCTTTTAAACGAAAAATAAACAGTCATATTCTTTAAATTGCTCCGAATAATCTCACTCTTAATAAAGAGTGAGAAATCTCACTCTTTCGAAAAGAGACTTTTCACTCTTTAGAGGTTGGCTCTATTTTGGCATGTTCAAAGAGTGAGATACCACTCTTTTAGAGTCAGATCTCACTCTTCACTCTTCATATTTTAGAGAGCATATACATACAATATTCAAAAGAAGTACAAACGTATAAATTACAAAATATTTACTAAACTGGTGCCCTAAAATTGATCTAGAGGTTTTGCTTAAGTAGTATGCACGCTAGGTTTGTGCTAGGTGCTCAATCCCAATTAGTCGTAGTTTATTCGATAGATTAACTGATGTACATTTCGAACAATTTAAATATTAATACTTAAAGTCAATAATACTGAAATGCATAAACATAAAATATTTAAAAGAAGTACAAACGTATAAATTACAAAATATTTACTAAACTGGTGCCCTAAAATTGATCTAGAGGTTTGCTTAAGTAGTTTGCTTAGTTCAAACTAGTAGTATGCACGAAGTAAATTTATATTTTCGTTGAAAAATTTCGGTTTAATATACATTTCGAACAATTTAAATATTAATACTTAAAGACAATAATATTGAAATGCATAAACATACAATATTCAAAAGAAGTACAAACGTATAAATTACAAAATTTTTACTAAACTGGTGCCCTAAAATTGATCTAGAGGTTTTGCTTAAGTAGTATGCACGCTAGGTTTGTGCTAGTTGCTCAATCCCAATTAGTCGTAGTTTATTCGATAGATTAACTGAATTTACATTTACCATAAAATTTTTTTCAAAACTAGTAGTATGCACGAAGTAAAATTATATTTTCATTGAAAAATTTCGGTTTAATATACATTTCGAACAATTTAAATATTAATACTTAAAGTCAATAATACTGAAATGCATAAACATGAAATATTTAAAAGAAGTACAAACGTATAAATTACAAAATATTTACTAAACTGGTGCCCTAAAATTAATCTAAAGGTTTGCTTAAGTAGTTTGCTTAGTTCAAAACTAGTAGTATGCACGAAGTAAAATTATATTTTCGTTAAAAAATTTCGGTTTAATATACATTTCGAACAATTTAAATATTAATACTTAAAGTCAATAATATTCAAATGCATAAACATAAAATATTTAAAAGAAGTACAAACGTATAAATTACGAAATATTTACTAAATTGGTGCCCTAAAATTGATCTAGAGGTTTGCTTAAGAAGTTTGCTTAGTTCAAAACTAGTAGTATGCACGAAGTAAATTTATATTTTCGTTGAAAAATTTCGGTTTAATATACATTTCGAACAATTTAAATATTAATACTTAAAGTCAATAATATTGAAATGCATAAACATACAATATTCAAAAGAAATACAAACTTATAAATTACAAAATATTTAATAAACTGGTGCCCTAAAATTGATCTAGAGGTTTTGCTTAAGTAGTATGCACGCTAGGTTTGTGCTAGGTGCTCTTTCCCAATTGGTCGTAGTTTATTGGATAGATTATCTGAAATTACATGTACCATAAGGTTTCTTTCAAAACTAGTAGTATGCACGAAGTAAAATTATATTTTCATTGAAAAATTTCGGTTTAATATACATTTCGAACTATTTAAATATGAATACTTAAAGTCAATAATATTGAAATGCAAAAACATACAATATTCAAAAGAAGTACAAACGTATAAATTACAAAATTTTTACTAAACTGATGCCCTAAAATTGATCTAGAGGTTTTGCTTAAGTAGTATGCACGCTAGGTTTGTGCTAGGTGCTCAATCCCAATTAGTCGTAGTTTATTCGATAGATTAACTGAATTTACATTTACCATAAGATTTCTTTCAAAACTAGTAGTATGCACGAAGTAAAATTATATTTTCATTGAAAAATTTCGGTTTTATATACATTTCGAACAATTTAAATATTAATACTTAAAGTCAATAATACTGAAATGCATAAACATAAAATATTTAAAAGAAGTACAAACGTATAAATTACAAAATATTTACTAAACTGGTGCCCTAAAATTGATGTAGAGGTTTCCTTAAGTAGTTTGCTTAGTTCAAAACTAGTAGTATGCACGAAGTAAAATTATATTTTCGTTGAAAAATTTCGGTTTAATATACATTTCGAACAATTTAAATATTAATACTTTAAGTCAATAATATTGAAATACAAAAACATACAATATTCAAAAGAAGTACAAACGTATAAATTACAAAATTTTTACTAAACTGGTGCCTTAAAATTGATCTAGAGGTTTTGCTTTCAAAACTAATAGACGGGATGTGTCAAGTTCAAGCACAGATCACGACCGTTACCCTAACTGTTCGGAGTTTTATTTTCCGAATCTGACGTGAATACAGACTAAAATTCTCCCGCATAAGCTAATCCACCCAAGCTTTGGGGCTACACGTAATTAGTTGTCCTCATTCCAAAACATTTAACACCAGCACAATGATACTTCCAAAATATCCTTATATCATTCTATACATCGATATATATATTTATATATATAACGAAATATTGGTTGCTGTCACACAGTATCTAAGATGAACAGATGCTTTTCACACCATGACGAGTCCAGATATTTTATGCAGCTGCTTATTCGTGGCACTTGGAGATTTTACAGATTACTCAAAGTCATTAGTTCCAAGCACGTTGACGTCTACCATCAGTGGTCGAGTCCGTCCGGTGCCGTCATTTTTACGATCGCATTTCGGAACCGCAGCTCGTTCCCTCACGGGCCGTTAATTTGACGTACTAGATTAATCAAGCAAAACAACACATGGAAAGTCAAGTCAAGTCAAGTCAACGAGATTCTTTGGAGTACCTGCATTTGGTCTCAACCAATGCTTACCTCCATCCAAAATTAAGAAAAACATAAAAATAATTTTCCATAAATAAAAGAAAAGTCAAAAATTTGAATTTAGAATTTTTGGTCTCTGAATAAATTTCCGCGTAAGCAGAAATCATTCAGACTGAAGAACGAGGAGTAAAAAAAAAAAAAAAAAAAAAAAGCGCTGATTTTCGCGTGCTCTCGCTTAAATACTACTCATTTCTTGCTCGAACCTAAATTTCTCCTATGATTTTTCATTGGACAGTTAGCTGAGTTAGTCCCGCATACGATTTCTCACTAGCCAGCTTAGCTGAGGCCAAATCTGGGGTTAAGTAATATGCATTGTTTTACTGCTAAAACTGACGATTGAATATGACAAATTAATTTTTATTCTAAAATTTGTTCTCAAATCTGACTCCTACGTCATGAAGGGCTTTCATACAAAACTTATTTTACATGAGCTCTAGAACAGAATTAAAGTTAAGAAATTTTAATGGGGTGTTCCTAAGTTTAAGAGTTATTCTGAGTTATTAGTATTAAGTTATCACTTAGTATTAATTTAAAGTAATAATTTAAAATCTTAATTCTTTTATCCTTAATATATATATATATATATATATACCTTCAACATCTTCTGATGGAAGTAGTTGCATGTTGTTCATAAACACATTAATGACTTCTGTAATACTCAATATCTTAACTATTCTTGAAAAAAAAAAAAAAAAAGTTATTTATTTCCAATTTAGGAAAAGAAAAATTATTAAAGTTTTATTTTCAGATTTTTTCGTAAGTATTTTTCTTTTTATGCTTTGAACATCTGTCGCACTTTATTTCAAATGACATATTTTTTTTTTTTTTCCCATAGACAAGAATTGACTGAATTGAGTAATCTGTATTTTTTTCTTTTGAAATTGAAGTCTAGAAGAGAAAAAATACGTTTAAACTTTTTTTTTTTTCGTTTATGTATAAAATATGTTTTATATGCATAAAATATTTAAAAAATCTGTCGCTTGAGAACAGAATGAATCATTTTAAACAGAAACATTACTCAGAGTTCATCCAGACTTTTGTCATAAATCTTAAAAAAATTGTTCGTTGTCATGATATATATATATACATGTGTGTGTGCGTGTGTGTGTGTGTGTGTGTATAATAATAAAAATTGTTTTTATATAATTATATAGTACATTAAAAGTACTAAACAAGAAATAAAACTTTTAACAAACTTCATGAAAACAAAATTGTGCGTCTGAAACTGAATTAAAACATAAAAACAAAGAGATCAGGAATTAAAGTTTTAAAAATGCTTTGTATGGCTTGAAACATACAAGCGTAGCTACAGCATGCTTTTACGAGAACTTAATTCTCCTCCAAGGAAAAAAAAAAAACGAAAAAGCACATGTAAGGCTAATATTAAGATGCATTAATTAAAATAAACAAATAAAAAATTATTAGAAATTCCAACACAAAATTCATTAATTATTTCACTAAAAATATATCTAACAAGGGACCTCTTTGAAGTGCTAATCACCGATTTTCTTGAAAAAAAAAACTGGTATAAGATTTAATTATAAATAGCATCTTCCTAAACTATTAGCTGCTGAGTCGCAATAGACAAGCTAGAAAAAAAATTAAAAATAAAAGCATGTCTGTAATATTTCCAAAAAAGCTCCTGTTTGGCGACTGCATTCTAGAGAATTTCCTTGCAATGAATATTACATATACGTAGATATTCTTCTTCCTTTCTGATAGCCAAACGAGCTCCATACGCAGTTGAACGCTTGAGAATACAGAATAGATTGACAAAAACCAGATAATTTTCCAGATTTAGACTTACTTAGTCGAAATTCTAAATAATATTTAACATTTCAATTAAATAAGCTGTGTCAATAACATATGCGAGTGCATTAACGTCAAGAATTTAATAACGACATTAAAAAAATATATGATCAAGACTTTTATATAAATTTAACTAAAATAAAACATTATATATTAAAACACAAAACTGTTTCTTTAAAATTAAAAGGAAAGCATTTCGAATCCGAACACATTTTTCTTACACAATTTCGTCGAGATGAGAACAGACATATATAACAGGATTAAAATACAAAAAAAAAAAAAAAAAAAAAAAAAAAAAAACCTGGGCCAGCGGGAGAATTGAACTCATTCTTCTACACTCGAAAAAGATTAGCGAGGGCGACATAATCACTCGGCCACGGAGGGCCTGTATTCAGCACAACAATTATTTTTAAAACAACAAGATTTCTCAGTTAATAATACTATAAAATTCCTTATGAAATTCTAATGCATATTTTTACAAAATTGTTTATATTATTTTTCGTAAACTTATATAAAATAAATTGTCAGAAATGTAAGAAGCCATAAAGTAGTAGTTATGGACATGTTTTTTCAATTTTAAATAATCCCTTCGGCAAAGGATCAAAATTGTAATAGCACGTCTACGGAACATCCCTAGGATTGTATCCCAGACTGTCGCCAACTGCCCATTTCATAAGTGCGAATTAAAACTTAAAATATACTCAACCTCAAATATCTTAAATATTTTAATTTTGATTTATTTATTTGAGTATTAATTTTAATCAACTATTCTAATAATGAAATGTTCAATCAAATATTATAATTCAGATTGGTCGCCAATTGCCCACTATACGCAACACTAGTGCGACGTAAAACCCAGCCAACAAATCTATAATTCAGATTAAATTTTAAATCGTCTTCAAATTTATATAAATGCCCTTGCCGAAGGCTTCAGACATTAAATTACTCTGGATTACATATAATATGGAGTAAATCTGAAAAGAAAATCTGAAATTGAAATTGCATTATTTTAAATGTATGCAATATTAAATTATTACATAAAATATTTGAAAATATTGGATCTAACATAAAACATAAAACCACTTTTTCTAAATAGAAATATATTGAGTGTTGAGTGGGATTTTATATCGCACTATAGCTACGCAGTGGGAAATTGAAAACGGCCTTATATTCACACTTAGGGATGTTGGGGAGACATGTCATCTTAATTTTGATCCTCAGCGGAGGGGATGACTTCCTTGTTTCAGTAATCCCTAGAGCGATAGAAAATACAATACTCATATACTTAAGTTCCTTGGCATCATTAAAGGAAGGTTAATATGATTTGGGATGACTTTTTCAAATTTGGCATTCTAAACGTAAAGTTTAATAATTTTTTACGGCTTTCCTGTTGCGATTCAGCAGTTAATTTTTTACCAGTGAATTAAGTGCAACGCAAACTATTTTCTGTAATTTTTTGAAGGAAATCGGTAATTAGCACTTGAAAGAGTTCCCTTGTGAATAATTGTTTTAAGATTACATACAGATATATAATCTTAATAGAATCAAGATCCAGTTTTACATTTCAAAACTGAATATACACTACCTTACTATAAATGACCGGACTCTTTCGATTTCAAACGTTTTGCCAAATATCTCAAAATGTACTAGGTGTACTTAGGACTTCTGAAGTGTAAAGAATACCTCACATATTTCAGTGAAAGGTTTGCCCGAAAGTGAAAGGGAACCAGTAAAAATTAAAGTAAAACGAAATTGTTTAGAATCCCTATTTGGAGTTTTCACATAAGTAGCTCAATTTTATTGGGAAGTATATCATGCATTTGAAATTTCGTTAAAAATTCTGCGTGCGTAGTAAAAAAAAAAAAAAAAAAAAAAATTAGTAAATAGAGCAATGTTTCCTAAAAATAGCTTTGCACGGGATTTAATACCCTTCGTGCCATAAAAAAAAAAAAAAAAAAAAAAAAACATTTTTCTTTTATTTATTTATTTATTTATTATTATTTTTACAATTTTTTAAAGAAGCCTTTATATCTCCATGAATGGATATGGTAGCTTCATAAAAATTTATACATGTAGACGTACAGAAGAAGCCTTTTAATCACATGCTACAGGTAAAATGTATTTTCAGCATTACTTTTCATAGGGGAATCCCAAAAATTCGTTTTTCTTTCTTTCTTTATTATTATTATTTTTTTTTTTTTTTTTGTCCCTTTATGCAATCGAGGCAAAACTTTCATAACACGTTCTTTGCCCTCCAGAAGTTTCAAGATGAATCATAAAGAATTTTTTTAAATACATGGCAAAACGTCAAAAATAGAATGGTCCGGTCATTTATGGAAAAGTAGTGTATATACTCACCCATAGCTGTCTAAAAGCGTCTTTTATTAACACTTGAATTCACTGAGCTTGATGGGCTGAGAAATTAAAATGTTAAAAAAGAAAATCTTATATTAAAAGTATGAGGTAAACGAGCCAAAGGTGGCCATATAAGCTTTGAGAACTTTTTATAATTTTCTGGTTTAGTGTATATGGAAAGATTTTTTTTTTTTTTTTTTTTTTTTTTTTTTTTCGTAAAACGCTACACTTATCATGAGACATGACAGTGTCTCCGTGACTCAGCAAATCTTAAACGAAGCTTAACCGCGTCACTATATATATAGCTATCTCAAGACCCATACAGTCACTGATATCCATTAGACATATATATTACATCCAATGATCCATAAAAGGTAAAAAATATCTAAAGAATACCCATTAAAAGTCCTGGATATCCTGTACCAATTATAGATATCTATTAGATGTTTAAATGTAAACGAAATTTCGACGAGCCTTTTTCGAAGTCTAATACATGTAACATGTTAGATCAAAACAAGATTTAGATATTTTCAATATCTATTAGATCTAGGAAGTCCAATTATTGGATATTTGGAGATTTACTGGATATGTAACAGACATCTAATGGAAGTAAAAAAGAGTGACATTTGTCTGGCTAATAGATATCTGTACGATATTTATAGAAATTTAATGAATAATTTCCTAGCTTTTATACGTGTTTATAGATGTTTTATGGATGTAAGTGGCTGTGTAAGGAGCAAAGGAAATTCAAAACCCCGACATTTAATATCACAGGAACTATGTGATGTATTGTTCTGGTTTTTTCATAATAGTCTTTTATCTTTTGTCTGATCCTATATTGAATTTTTTACATTTTTACATGCAGTATATTTTGAAATATGACATGGCAGATAAAGACTTAAAAGGGAAACACCTCGGGCGATTTTTTTTAAATTGATACATGATATTAATTTATTTCGTCTGAGGAGACTGATGTTTCTCTTTTTTTTCCAAAAAAACTTCTTTTTTTATATAATTAATTTTAAAAGTAGAGCTTTATTACCTCGCATCTCTACAAAAAAAAAAAGTGTAATAAGGTTTGCACTTTCATGTCGCGGACGCGTACAGACTTCTCTTCCATCTGAAATATGCAATCTCAATCACAATATAGCAGTTTCCACGTCATCTGTTGGCTATTAATGTAGAAAAATACAACGCTTATAAAAATAAAAATTATATTTATCTTTCTTTAATATATATTAAATCTCAGAGTTATTTATTTCGATATTTTATGCTATATTTGATGATCAAAATGTTCATTGAATTCCCATTGTTTCAAAGTTGATATATTTTTAACTTTCAGGTTTGTTTTATTTTAAAAAATGACTGTAAGAAGAATTTTCTTTACTTTTATAAAACGATAATTAATATCTTAATTATAGGACAAATATTTGTAATTTATTTAAAACAGTATTGACTAAGGAATCAAACACTTAATCCATGGATTGAAAAAACCCTGAAAACAGAATTGAAATTCATAAAACATGCCAAAAGTGAATAAACTGATACATTCTTTACTTGACTTTGATTGCTTTGATTGAAACCCACACTTAAAAAGAAGCATTTATTTATACTTTTTATAATAACACTTTATTTTGTCAAAATAATATATGTCTGTTAAAAAAATAAAATAAAATAAAATTAAGAAAAAAGTAACATTTTAATAAATTAATTTTTTTCATTAAGTTCCTAATAATATATTACAAAATGTTATGCTTCATAATATTTTGAATAGTTTAAGATAAATTTGTCTAATGTAGAATGTAAATAAAATAATTTACAGAGATTATAATAATTTTAATATATCAAATCCATATTTTAAAATCATGTTTTCTTTTTCTTTTTTCTTTTTAATATTTTAAAAGAGGCATAAATATAACGTTGTATTTTATTTTATTTTATTTTATTTTTATTTTTTTTTAAGTTCTACAAAATGATAATTAATATTAGAATAAATTTAGAAAAAGTTTAATTTATTTAAAATAAAAATGGCTAGGTTACCAAACACTTAAACGTATTGGAAAAACTCTGAAAACAAAATTCAAATTAATAAAGTAGGTAAAAATTAAAGCTAATTAAGTAAAATAAATAACATCTTTATTTGATATTGATTTAAATACACAATGTATTTTTAACTTTTTTTTTTTTTTTTTTTTTTTTTTTTTTTTAAGCACTGTAATATTTTATTCTATCAAAATAATATTTTTATGCAAAATATACTGGTAAAATAATTAAGAATTTGTCTATTATTTTATAAATTAATTTGTTCATTAAATTTTTAGTAATAAATTACACTATTTAAATACTTACTGTATAAAAGTTTCACTTTTTAAAGATTTTTTTATGTTTATTAATTCACCTTTTAAAAATCAAATACATGTTTTCTTTCTTCTTCTTCATTTTTTTTTTTCATTTTTTTTCAAATTCTATAGTAGGGAGGAGGCATGAATATAGTAATAAAAGATATCCTACAGAAAAAAAAAAAAAAAAAGAAAGAAAGAAAGAAAGAAAAAAAGAAAGAAAAATCTGTATAGACTTATTTCTTAAGTATAATATTGATATGTAATTAAGTTACCATACATCTGCAACCTATAAATTAGATATTAATAATAGCATTGTAAATAATAAGTATAACATTTTTAGGAAATTTTTTTCTATCAATGATATTTGACAAACTATTACATGGAATAAAGGTTTAATTGTGATTCAGGGATACTTATTTCTTCTACAAAAAGAGAGAGATAGAGAGAGAATTATTATTATCTTGTTTATTATTAATTCTACTATCATATTTTTTGTTTCAATCGTTGTTATCCATTACTAAGTGTAACATATTCTTCTGAAAGTTCAGTAAATTCTTGTTTGTTTTTAATATAGTCTTATACAATATGCACACAGCATTAAAAGTATTTACAGGTAAACTGCTACCGGTAAATTGAAACAATTATGTTTTATTTTAAAACACAAAAAAATTAAATAAAATTACAATAAGTAACTGTTTTCACTTTGTAAAACTGATTAATTATTCAGCTAAAAAACTTAAAAATCGTGTAGCCAAACCAACAATAATAATGATTGATACTTACAGTAAATTAAACGATCTTGCCTTGCCCTTAATAATCACTGAAAACAGAAACATTGTAACAAGAACTTGAGTTTGCATTAGTTTGAAAAAATTGTAAAAGCAAATTCTTTTAGCAAAATAACTTTAAATCAAATTGATATGAGCTGATTTTGTATTATATTACAATCTAATCATTTTTTTTTCTCTAGGACTTTTTTAGTAATTTATTTTAATCAATTTTAGAAAATCGTGTTTCCAAAATTCATACAAAAGCCCTCCAAACAGCGTCGAATGCGAATTATTCAATTACTTTTTCTATATCTTGTAATTTTCGGAATATGTAAAAGCTGTAAAGCATGTCAAAATCATTTTTACGGAAATTTTAATTAGTTAAGAAGAAAAAAAAATAGATATGGTGTGTTTAGTTTGATGGAAAGATGTTTTCAAAAGAACATTAACACAAAATGTTTTTTCCTACTGTTATTTATTACAAAACTATTTGAAAAAAAAAAAAAAAAAAAAAAAAAAAAAGAGAAAGAAAGAAAGAAAAGGAAAGGAGAAAGGACAAAAAAGAAAGGAAAAAAGGAAAAGAAGAAGGAAGAAATCTCATTTACAGTCTCCCCCCCCCCCCCTTTTCCCACTGTGTCTCGAAAATACCTTGAAAATTGTAAAAACTGTAGAAAAAAAAAGAAAAAGAAAAAGAAAAAAAAAAGGCCTGATTAATTTGAGGCGTTTTTATTTTGTTTCAAAATTGGACCTGTAAAAACAGGGGGCATCGAAAGGATCAAGGTTGAAATTTCAAACAAATGAAGTCCTATGGCAGCTCGTCGAAAACGTCTTCTATAAACAAAAAAAAAATTAAGTATGTTTGTCTTATATATATATATATATGCTAAAAATAGTCTCTACCATGAATTTCGGGATCACTTCGGAATTTCTTAAAACTACGAAAAACCTGTTACATCAATCTTTAGAGGACGTGCTTGTGTAAAAGGAAATTGCAGCTGTATTGGGATAAGGGAAACCTTAGAAGGCAAACTCTAAAATTTCAAAAAAGAGGGGATTGTAAGCTCGTTTAAAGTCCAACTTACAGACTCAAATTCAATATGAGACTTAAAAAATATATATTATTCATAAGCTTCTTAAAATGTATCGCAGGAAAAATTTTTTGCCTTATAATATCTAGAAAATTTCTTAAAGTGCTAAAAAGTATTTAGCATTTAAAATTTTAATGTTAGATCTCTTTAATTTACTTTTTACCCTACAACTCAATTTTATAAAATGAGGCAAAGTCTACTCAAATCCCTTCATTACATTTTATAAAAAAAAAAAAAAAAAAAAAAAAAATAGGAATTCTAAAGTGATTCCGAAATACAATGATGACTGTGAAGCTTATATACAGTATAATATTTAATTACTATCAGATCCTTACAAAATTTTACTTTATACATCTCCAATTTAAAAATAATAAAATTCCTCTGTTTTGTCCAATCGACTATCCATTTCAAAATTTGTGTTTAATTTTGCTTATCTAACCAAAACCAATGAGCTATGTGTTGAATCGAGCTCTTTAGAAACTCATTCATAACACAATTTTACAAAAACTTTTGCACACGGATATATATACATTATATTCTTATCGAATATTTTGTGCAACCTTTGAACTATTTAAGAAATTGAATATTGAGTAAAAAAAAAAAAAAATAAATAAATAAATAAATAAAATGTCGTCATTTATTTGTTTCTGTAGAAATTTTTTGTCATTTTCAAAATGTACTTCATTGTCTTTTTAATATTGTGTGTTTCAACTCCTAAAAAATACTTCTTTTTTAAAGGTTTTCATTTTATAACTTTTCGTAAAATTTTGAAATTTCATTTAGTGTATTATTTTGTTTGAAATAAAATTTAATGTAATATGAACTATGAAAATGCTTTTTTTATATAGTACTATAAACTCATTGCCATAGTCTTTTAATTTTAAAATTTTGATCGCTAACCTCTAAAAAGAAATGATATCAATACAAAAAACCCTCAACGGTTTAAAAGTTTGATGCGCAGCACTACACTTTAAGGCTATAAGAATTTGCAATATGTGTTTTATAAATAATGATATCAAATTTTGAGTGACGCGTTGCTATTTGTTAAAATATATATGGGTTTCCTAATTTTAATTTGCTTTTTTCTTCTATTTACATATATTTTCAATGTAAACATTATTTAAAAAAAAAAAAAATTCCATTGCAATTATGTTGTTTTGCATACTAACGTATAGTTGCACATTGAATCATTGGTTTTAATTTTCAAATATATCATTTTCATTTATCTTATTGAAATGTATCTGTATTGAAATGTATTTATTTCAATGAATTATTTTATCTTTTGCGTCACGCTATCCAAAACTGTAAATGGAATTTTTGTAAATGTCAGCGTTGTGTCATATTATCAAAATTAATTGTAAGTGTATGCAAATAGATATTGTGTTGCTTTTATAAACGCTATTTATTATGCTTTAATTAATAATGATATTTCAAATAATGTTTAATCTGAAATTATAATGGTCATTTGTTATTTTGAAATAACTTTGAAATTTAGCTAGTTCTGTTAGATTAATATATATTTACATTGACAAATAAAACTGAAAAAAGGGCATATATATACCAAACGTGAATAAAAGTTCTAAAAATATTTACAGAAATAACATAAAACTAATGAAAAAATGCATTACATACTTTTGAAACGCGTCAGTTGATGCTATTCTTGAACAACATATTTTCTATTAATTGATGGTTCCTTCAGACAAAAGAAATGGTTTTTTTCCCAAATGAACGACAAATCTCTTGAAGTAAGTTTCACTTTAATATCAGCTGAGAAGAAGAATAACAAATGTCAAGAATGTTATTAAATTAATGTCTTAACGGATTTGGTAAAAAAGTGTATTATTATTTTTATCTTCTGTATTTATCTCTGAATTAATATTTTATTTATTATTTACTTTCTTTGTAGTTCTGTAATGCTTGAAATATATTTCAGTGAACAGTTATTTCCTTGTTCTTTTGTCTTTACTTTTTCAGTTTATTCTTTGTCTCTCTTTTTTTAATACTGCTTTTTCAAACATCGTTGAAAAGTATAAATGAATATGGTTCTTGTGACTATATTTCTGTCCACAAGCTTATTTTTCGTAAATAGTTAAAACAAATATAAACTCGTAAATTTTGTACAGGTTCACAATCGTCCCTTTAAAAATGGTATATAAAGATCAAGCGGTTAATGTACATGGGCTCCTAAAATTAATTTGAATATATTACGTTTTATAAGAAGTATTACCTAAAGCAGTATTTATTATATTTCTACTACACAAAACATAACACGATTATGCGATGTACAAAATTCCGATTCCTTATCATATGCCGTATGACCAGAAATAACAAAAGGTTAAAAAAAAATAAGAAAATCAAATCAAATCAAATCAAATCAAATAAATTGTAGGATGTATGTGTATACTTATCGAAGCACATTTCCAATTGCGTTGTGGGTATCCTACACTTCACAACAATGCTGTTAACTTACAGTTGAGATGCAACTGTGTAAGGTTGAGACTATGGTAGGTCACCACAGTTTTTCAAATTGAGCAGGATCCAGCGACGCCATACATGGGAAAGTTGAATGCTTCGACGCCAGCAGTCGGCGAAATTTTAGGTTGGAATAGTTTTGCGTGAACATAGAGCTGCAACAGAGGAAGTAAGTTGCTGAGTGTAGGCGAATGCAAAGCGGTTCAAAGTTTAGTTGTCGTGATGAGAAGGGAAGTCGATTGAATGAAGTATAAATAGGAAGGTAGTTTCGTTGAGTGTGTGGTGTAGATGAGTATAGTTTTGATGCTCGATTAAACTATAGTTTGCAAAACTATAGTTTGAAATTAGTTTATTATACTAAGATCAACGTCTTCCGCTAATAGAGTTTGGTGGTTTAATGTAAATAGTGAAGTTATAGAGGTAGAAAGTTTGAATGTAAAATCTGCTGGCCGTGGGAATCCATCCAGTAAGATAGTATTAACATCTTTCAGTGGTCAAAAGTGCAGCCGTCATTCTTCTTCTGTTATCTACTGTGGGTGAGAGTTACTTTATATTTATCGAAATTATTTCTCGTAGTTTTTTTTTTTTTTTTTTTTTTTTTAAGTTTATACTGATTGAGTTTACAGAGTCAGATTTGCTTCCCATTTATTCAGTCTTATTTTATTTTACTTCATTGCCTTGCGCTCAGATTAACTTAGTTACTTAATTAATTAAGATTAAGATGGGGTCTGCATCCACGCAAACCTTACAACTGGAAACCATAAAAATATTTCATGTACAGTAAGGGGACCAAATGTCCCAATTTTGTGAAGAAAGTCTCAACTTTTGGAAATTTACTTTTTCCCTCTCGCAGGAACTAATTTTTAACTTTCTTATACAAAGTACAAGGAAGTATTGTGATCCCGATTTGCAAAATGAAAATTGTATCCCGCATAACTCAAAAACGAATGATCGCAGAATAAAGTAAATTTATATTTGTAACTGTTATGACATCTAGTTTTTCCCCTCTAACTTTGGTTTTCACACGAGCTCCCGTTTTAGAGATATCTACGATTTTACACGATTTTTCGTGACGTCTGTATGTACCTACGTGTGTGTGTATGTGTGTATCTCGAATAACAGAAAAACGGTTCGACGCAGAATTTTGCAAATGTGTATGTAGGTTTGCAACAACATCTAGTTGTGCGCCTTCCTTTTCAGTCTTACTGTCTATTTCCATTTTGGAGATATATACGAAAATTATATTCGTAAAGGCCAAAAATACAAACTATTTGGCCATTATATGACTATCATAGAGATTTCAACAAAAGATAATGATACAGACCGTAACGATACTGTTATGAAAGTTGTCAACATTTTGCGTGTAGAAAATAGTTCGTAAACAAGGTTCTAGTCGACGAATGCACTTCATTTATTGAATATTCTGGAAACCGTTAAAACTATTCTCTGTACTACAAAAACACTAATCAACTAATATTCTCGAAACAATTCTATAAAACAGTCATTCGTACCACAAAAGTCAAGTAAACAGCTTTAAGCCCCCTACAAAACAGTTTGGTTGGTTGGTTGATTTTTTAACGTCGCACTAATACTGCACAATGTGTAACTGATCACTATCTGGAACGCACCCCTAAGAACGGTCCAAAGACATGCCATCAAAATTTTGTTCCTCTGCAAAGTGGATCCTACAAAGCAGAAATCTCTCTAATTCAGGAACAATTATCAACCGCTTAGTTCGAAGATAATAGAGTTTCAACTCGTCGCGAGTATTGTCAATAGGTTACGAAATTTTCGAGGCAGTTTTGCGCTAGAAACCAATGAATCATTGCGGTAAATTCCATAACTTCGTTCTTATTCAAGTTAGAACTTCCAAACTTTGTCAACCCTATACTACAAATTTTCGCCAAATTGGACGCAAATGCCAAATTTACACTTATAAGAAAATTTCAAAATGCTATCTTAAACATAATTTTTGATTAAAAGAAATTACGTAAGTTTTGGTTTTTGTCGTCAGAAATAAATTACTTGTTTAAATTTGATGCCAAAGAGAGAGAGAAAAAAAAGAATAATTGTTTTCGCCTGATTTATTTTTTCTGAGAGAAATTGAATACCGTCTTAATAAGTACCCCAACTATACAAAAAATTGTATTAAAGAAATTAAAACACAATCATTCTTTTATATAATATCTATCCAACAAATATAACAAAATGTGAACCTTGACAAACCAAATTTTATAATTTATCCGTGCAAATATATATATTTTAATAATATATTAAAATTCAGTATAAACGAACAGCGTTTTCTAAAATACTTCAGATATATCGTTTATTTTTATGCTAATAATTGTCTATGTCCATGCATATTTCATTTTTACATAGCAATATTAATAAGCTTATGTTTGCATAAATTCCTTCACATAAGTATTTTAAGAATAAGTATAAATCTCGCATGCAAAGGGTTTTTACATAATTAAACAAATTCGTTTTATTGTGTTTGGTGCTATAAAAAAACAAAATCTCTCTGCAGATTTTATTATTGATGCCATTAGGTGAAATTTATTTTTAAACAGATACTCAATTAAAAAATATTCTGTTCAAATTATTAATATTATTATTATAATTTGTTAGGAAATAATTACGTTTTGGCAAACTTTTCACTAAGCAACTACGGATTAACAAAGGTTGTGGATTTATTAATTTCTGTAATTGAATTAACGGCCATATTCTATAAACATAATCTAAAATATGTATTGTCAAATTAAAACACAAAATTATTCGTAATTAGACAAAATAAAATAAATAACGTCTACATATTATAAATCTCAATACACTTAGTCATTGAGAAAGATGAATAATTCATCAACTATTTAATTTATATAAACATATATCTATACCTAGATTTACATATACCTATCTACCTATCTATATCCCTCTATATTATATAGATTCTAATTCCTAATTTATATAAACTCCTTATTGGTAAGTCAAAGAATTAAATGGTGTTACTGTTTGAAACGATTCTTACCACTTTCGCGACCGCTGACGTAGATTCACGACATTTGAAAATCGGTAACTCCGCCAATGGCAGATTCTTTCGTAATTTGTATGTTACTTATTTCTTAAGTATGTACGGAATATTCATATTTTTGCAAAAAAATATACTATGAATACAAATATACGAATATAATTAGAACGAATATAATTATAATATATATCCATTTTTAATATAAATTTGAATATATAAAATTTTTTTCTGAAATATTTTATCTTGGGAGAATAACTCTCACAGACGGACCTTACTGACAAAAAATCAAAACCATGCGGTCACGAAAGTTTTAAATGCCTTATAATATTTTGAGTTATTCTACTTTGTTTTCAACAGTTTATATTTATTGATATTTTTCTAAATATTTAGAAATTTCATTGTTACAAAGAAAAATTAAATGGTACTTGAAAATTTTATGAAACATTTATTACCATTAAAGTGCATGCCATTGATTATAGCATACTTGACAACATACTAATTAATATTCCGTAGTACTGTTAGCTCCGCCTTCTTTTTCACACCGGTATCTTTTTAGAGTATTTTTCCTCTTATTTAATCGCAATTGCATTTGGAGAATATTACTCTAAAAATTTATTTGTCTGAGAAAAAGGGCGGGACTAACAAGACTACGGAATATTAATTAGGATGTTGGCAGATATGCGAGTATAGATAATTGATGATTATATATGAGAAATCTGCTCAAAAAATGTTTATAAGCAAAAGATGGGCTTCTCTAATGAGGAAATTTCCTTTTTTATCTTTTCTTTTCTTTCTTTATGTTTGTGGTCTCGTACAATAACTATAAATACCACTGGTAGTTTTTAGAAATTAATCCCTCTTTTAATGATTTTGTAGATGAAACTTTTTTAAATGCAGTCTATACAACTGAATGCTTGTGGGCATGTTTGAGAGTTAAATACCTATTTTTATAAACAAGCTGCCATACTATAATAATAATAATAATAATAATAATAAAGATAGTAAAAAGATTGATAGTGATAATTTTATTCGCTGAGAAATTTGTGACTTAAAATGAGCCTGTAATTTTTTTTATCTCCTGTGTACAGCATAAAAGGCTGATGCTTGAATATCAAGTAGGAAAAAAAACTACTGGCACCCGCATTGATAGAAAATTAACATTTATTTAAAAGAAAAAGAAAAATATGCTCTAACCGCAATTCTTTGCTTCTTTTCAGTTTGGAATGTCGGCAATTTTGAATTTATATATTGACATGTATGATAGTCATCCAGAAAGTAAGGAACGTTCAGTGATAGAAAATAAAAACACATTATTTAATGAAGAAAAGCAGACTCTCTTAATGGTAATGTCAGTCTATTTCCTGGTCGTAATTTTCTCCGGTTTGTCGGTGATGTGAATGATATCATTCATGTGATTGACATTTATTCTCTGAGGCGATATGAAAAAGCAATGTCTCATCGTCAGTAACAATCTGATAAAAAAAAGCACTAATGAACTGGTGGCAGAAGAGCATTACATAAGAATTCTGTAGCTCATGAACATATACGACAAATGTTTAAATGTAGAAGATGATTAAGTAGAGAAGTGAAGAAAGCTTCTGGTATGTAACCAGGATTGATTTTTCAGTAAATACTGTGTTTTCACTTTGTATAACAAACCGGTCTTTACTTTCTGGAGGACCCTCATGCATCTGAATTTAAGTTCCATACTAGAATGGCAAAATATATACTTCTATTATAAAAAAAAAAAAAAAAGAAAAAAAAACTGATAGGAAAATTCTTAATGTAAAAATATAATCGGAGCATTTCTATCATTTATTAAAGTATAGGTGAATTTTATAGTAATTAAATGATTAGGAAAATGTGAGTAGCATAGATTATTTTTCTTCCATTAAAAACTAGTAAATATTTCATACACTTCACCTTTTTGAAAAACAAAAATGTCACTATGGACTGTTAAGGAAAAAAGCAAAAGAATATTTTCGCTCAGTTCTTTTATTACTGTTTTTTTTTTTTTTTTTTTTTTTTTTTTTTAAAGATCAAGTATTCAAAAATCTTAAAAGTAGAAAAATAATAGGTCGTGTCACAATCTGTTGTCTACTGCGCTTTTTTTTTTTTTTCTCCTGCATTCTAAACATCTGTCACATAAATTACTTTAGCCTTAACTGAATGTTTTGTTCGGATAATTCAAGAATAAAATTTAAAAGTAAATATATGCACGTTCACTTATGATCACAGAAAGCTTATTATTTTCTAATAATGAAAAAATTTTAATGATGAGAAATGATTGGAGTTTAACTTAATCGAAATATATCTTATATTTTATCAGGAATTAAATTTAAATGTATATATATATACATTTTTTTTTTTTTTTTTTTTTTTTTTTTTTTTACGTTTTTTGCTATTGCTACTTCTAAACAGAAATATTTATGTTTTTTAAGTAATTTTTTTTACAGATAAATAGGATATAGGTAATTGTTTAAAAATAGTGTTAGCAAAAAATGCGGAGAATTCTCATTATTGATTATATTATACATATATATACATTAACAAAATACATATGCAAAAGAAAGTTTCTATACCATCACAACAATTTAAAAAAATTTTACTGAGAAAGTGAATTTGAAACTGCACACTACAAAGAGATAATTCAGAAATGCGAACTTTTGACTCGTGTAGATTTTTTATACTATGGTTTGGGGTATGATTATGTCCATTTTTTGCCCATTAACAGCATATAATAACAAAGTTTAATACAATAGCTAGTCTAATAATCTGTTATTACATATCGTATAAACATTTGAAATCATCTATCAGATAGCCCATGTTATTCTAAAAGGAAATTTGTTTATAATCCAATGCATTTTTAAAAATTCAAAATAAGAAAATACACAACAGACAATTTTTATCTCATTTTCCAATATTTAAATTTTTAAAGGTCTGATTAGCTCACTTTGAAACAACAAAATTCGAATATTTAGTTTAATTTTCTCACTTTATAGCTTAAAATCAATTTAAATTAAAAAATAAGATTTTTTGGAAACAAGCTTAATGGTTTTGAATTTTCTGGATGTGAAAACGTAATTAAAAAAATGTATTTGGTAAGGAGTAATTCCATAAAAAAAAAAATCTGTACAATAACATGGGTTTTGGCTGACTTCGATGATCTGGGAGTTGAAAATTAAAGTTGATTTCGAAACACTGCGGATATCTATGTCTAAACAGAGTATATTAGTATTTGATTTGAAATGCGGAAAACGTTTAAACGAAACATTTACTGAAAAAAAAAATATTTTTTAAAGAAAAATTAATGTTAAAATGTAATTTAAATTACTTTTTTTGTATTCATAATTATTTATTTGTTTTTTAAATTGTAACCTCTCATATTAAAAATATAAGTGAATTGTGATTATGATACTTATGATGTGTTGTATATATCTAAATTTGACCTACTTTTTTTGAATGACCATCCATTTAACGTTGTCGACATGGAGACAATTTACGACATTTATAATGTCATTTTGACATTTCACACTAAGAGCTTTTTATAATACTATATATATATATATATATATATATATATATTTAAGTTTTATTGGCAAATAAACACATTGTTTTACATCATATATAATAGTAAAAATATACTAAGTTTTTTTAATATCTCTATAAAAATAATGACAATAAATTATTTTGAATTAACTAAAGACCAAACTTGTGAATTACTATTTAATTTTTTTAATGCCATTTATTCATAAACTGAAAAAAAAAATAGTTAAAAAATTTAAAAAGAAGAAATAATCAATATTAAAAAAATAAATATGAAAGAATAAACGTTCCAGAAATCTTATAATATTAAGTGAGCATTATTTGTATATATATATGTATATTTCACTGTTCTCGAAAACGGTAGCTCGGACAGTCACGTGGTTTAACACAAAGGTGCTCTCCGAAGGGTCATTGTGCACATCAAAGTCAGATTTTCGAATTAGTTTTCTTTTAATTAATAAAAATATGAAATAAATCTTCCCATATCTATAATGACACAGAATGGAAAATTTTAGGAGAGATTTGATTGGTTTATTTGATTTTCATTGATATGAGTGTATTCTACATTGAACTACAGCTACGTTATGAGGAATTACAAGAGATTTGATTGGTTTATTTGATTTTCATTGATTGGAGTATATTTTACGTTGAACTAGAGCTGCGATATGAAGAATTACAAAAGATTTGATTAGTTTATTTGATTTTCATTGATTTGAGTGTATTTTACGTTGTACTAGAGCTACGGTTTGAGGAATTACGAAAGATTTGATTGGCTTATTTGATTTTCATTAATTTGAGTGCATTTTACTTTGAACTAGAGCTACGTTATGAGGAACTACGAGAGAATTAATTGGTTTCTTTGTTTTCATAGATTTGAGTGTATTTTACGTTGAACTAGAACTACGTTTTGAGGAATTACGAGAGATTTGATTGGTTTATTAGATTTTCATTGATTTGAGTGTATTTTACATTGAACTACAGCTACGTTATGAGGAATTGCAAGAGATTTTATTGGTTTATTTGATTTTCATTGTTTTGAGTGTATTTTACGTTGAACTAGAGCTACGTTATGAGGAATTACGAAAGATTTGATTGGTTTATTTGATTTTCATTGATTTGAGTATATTTCACGTTGAACTAGAGCTACGTTATGAGGAATTACGAGAGATTTGATTGGTTTATTTGATTTTCATCGATTTCAAAGTATTTTACGTTGATTTGAGGTAAGGGTGTCCAGTGATTTTTTTTTTTAACATGCTTGAGAGTGATTGCTGCGAAAACGAGTTTCGTGCGTTTTCAGATTCATGCACAGCGGGGTAGGGGTGTGCAGTGATGTTTTTTGGTTTTAACAGGAGTTATAGTGATTGCCGCGGAACCGAGTTTCGTGTGTTCTGAGATTCATGTACTACGACGTGATTTTTTTTTTTTCATGTGCAGTGTTTTTTTTTTTTTTTTTTTTTTTCATGTGCGTGAAGCGTACATACGTGCGTTATAGTGATTGCTGCGAAAACGACTTACGTGCGTTCTCTGATTCGACCATTCATCGAATAGTGACTTTTACTGTACGAGTAACAGCTTCAACTGTTTCTAGAATATTCGAAGAATTAACATTTCTATTTGACTGTTTTCGAAAATATTCATTTTAAGAATAGTTTTGTTGCACAGATTCGAGAAGTTCAAATCCCATACTAAAACTGTGAAGAAAAAAGTCGCCAATCGCAATATTTTTATTTAAACATTTCAAGTATTCTATTAAAAAAAGAAATCCTTTAAATATAATGCCCAGTGAAGCGGGCGAAGCCTGCTAGTATAACTTAAAAGGCAACAAAAACAAACTCAAGAAAAGCCAATAAATTTTAATTGTAACGGCTTTCTAATGAAGAAGACTTCTCTTCAATAGTCTTTGAAATTATTACACTATCATCACAATTAAAATTTAGTGGTGGATATTGAATGACAATTACTCTCATTCTAAAAGCACTACCTGTATTTGTTACAGCGTGCATGTCCTTGAAACCGAAAAAAAAGAAGCCATTTTCAACAGTAGTGTTTAAACATTAGTATATATTTGATAGAAATGTTTTTAAATTTATTTCAATGAATCTCAGAAAGTTATTTATCATTTTCTTATGACAGTGTATATAAAACTAACTTACACATTCAGTTAAATAGTGTGAAATATCTACAAAATTTTAACTTCGTTAAAAAACATCAAAATTGTTTTAAATTTCAAAATATTTGTGTAAAAATTGTTTTTTTATTTATTAAGTATCCCTAATCGACATTTTTTGCTTTGCAATGTTTGTTTAGGCAACTTTTGATCATATGGAATCAAAACGATGAAATAAATTGGGCAACCTAAATATCCATAAAAATGTCTTATTTAAACTTTCTTAAAAGTTGAAACTAAAGTTCAAACTAATTTAAACTTTAATACCTAATCTACTAAAATATATATTCAATCTTAAAAAAAAAAAAAAAAAAAAAAAAAAAAAAAAAAAAAAAAAAGTGCATCTATATTAATAAAATCAGACTTTTGTCTTTAAATTTGTCAGAATCGAAAAATTTTGCGATATCTTCACGTTTCACACACCATGAAAGCCGAAAATGACTTCAGAAAACTTTGCCTGTGTGTGTGTGTGTGTGTGTGCGTGTGTGTCATCGTATCTGTATGTCGCTTTTTTTGTCCGGGCATCACTCGAGAACGGCTGGACGGAATTCAACGGTGCTTGGCAGAAACTTAGGTCTTCACCCAACTTAAAATTATATCTATAGAAATTTTCAAAATTATGATTAGTGTTTAAATTGTGGGTAAAAAACGCCTGCGCATGTGCCATAAATATTTTTTCACTAAAACGCTTTGAATGGAAAAATAAAATATAAAAATAAATTTTTAAGTTCAAGACATTTTTATTCACGTGATTCACACTACAAATTATGAAAAGATTGAAATGAAGTGTTGCTGACTAAATTCCATAATTTAGTTAATTTTAAAAAATCTAATTGTCGTATCGAAAAACTGTTTACACCCCAGGATTCAGAAAAATCACCCCTTTCATTTAGTACTGAATTTGTAACGATAGGTCTGATATTTCTACTTTATTTTTCCCTTTTTCCATTGCCACTTAAATGTCATACTTTAGCTATTTTTTAAAAATTTAATTTTCGCATCGAAAAACTGTTTGCACCCCTGGATTCAGAAAAATCATTTGGTATCAAATTTATAAATATAGGTCTGATATTTCTAATTTATTTTACCCTTTTTCCGTTTTCAACCCAGATTCGGTAGAAGGTTTTATATTTATATATACGCATTTATATATATTTTTATTTTCCAGAAATAAAATGAAATATTTTTAATTTCACGTGAATAATAATAAAAATTAGAGAGAAAAATACCTACAAAAGTTAGTGTTTTTTTTTTTTTTTTTTTTTTTTTTTTTTTTTATCAGGAATTTGTATGTGGATAAATATTTTCATAGAGATATTTGGCATTAGTTTAATATTTTTATTTAATTAAGCAGTACTTTTCTTTCCTGCAGTAAAACAAAATTTTTTGTTGTTATTATGTACCTTATGAGGTTCTTTTATGTTCTCCCCTTCATTGTAAATGATTATAATTTGGATTTTATTAAGATTTTCATTTTTATTTTATAAATATCAGAAAAGAGTTTTTATTTTATTTTATTATTTTATTTATTTGTGTATGGAACAACTTTAGTATCGGATCCCTTTGGCAAAATTTGAAACGGCACCGAAGTAGCTCGGACGTTTCTCGCCAAGATCTTTAATTGCACAATTGAGATAGCCAATTCAGTTCATCGTAAAAATGGCTTTAAATATTTAAAGTCACCAAATGGGTCCCATACTAAAGCTGTGCTTTTTGTATTTATTTATTTATAATATTTTCTATTAAAGACTTCTGTGGTCACGAAATTTGGTGGGTAAATTGTTTGTATGCATCCGGCACTTATTGTAACTGGATTTCACGAAATTCAAAATCCACCCCCCCCCCCTTCTCGGAGTCGGAGGGCAATAAACATGTGTAAAAACATGTTTTTCCGCTTGAATTCGCTTTGAATTATCTTAGAATGGCGAATTTAAGTGTGTGGATATTGATTAAGTGTACGCATTATGCACATTAGTGGGATTTTGCAAAACTTCGAACTCACCCGCTGAGGAAGGGGAAGTAAGAAGTGTAAAGTTGCTGCCGAAGGCAGTGGGGACCCAGACTCCTCACGTTGCGAGCGAGAAAACCTCTACCAATCACACCGAGAACTTAGGTTATTAATAAAGATATGGAATTTTGACAACTCATTTAAGTTTAATGTCCAGCGAAGCGGGCAAAGCCTGCTAGTATGTATATATATTAACATTTTTAAATTAATTATAGCTGTAAATATTTTGCTTGAATTATATACATTAGATTTCATATACATGTGTCAAATTTAAATAACTCTTAACTTAGTAGATAATGTCGAGTAAAGGTATTAACAGTAATTTTTATTTATTTAATAATATTAATTACAATATTATACTATAAATGTAAATGACGTGTTAACTGTCAATTCTCAGCTTGAAAACTATATTACAATTAGAATTTTTCATAATTTACACTTCAATCTTTAAAATGATGAATATGTTTGGACCTGAAAACATTCTGTACTAATTAAAAATCTATTCCACTTCTGATAGAAATATTCGGAATACTTTTATTCAGCTGGTGAGAATCATGAAAAATTATCATTTTTTTTTTTTTTTTTTTTAAGAATATTTTTTTTATTCACGACAACAAATAAGCAATAAATTTCAAAACACTTCTTAAGACAGAAAATGTATTTTATTCTCATATAGGGTAGGTGCTCCAGTGATTGAAATCTATACCGAAATAATTAATAAATAATAAAAATAATAAAAGCGTATATTTTACATATAAGAATTTTAACATTTTATGACAAACGCTGGAGCATAGGGTGCTAATAACTGATAAAATGAGTAACTAGCTGTGTCAAACAGTGAAACATAGGGTGCCAATTAGTGGTAAAATGAAAACCTGGTAGTGTCAATTACTGGAACATTGAGTAGGTATAAAATAAAAATTCATAAAAAAAAAATATTTTTATTATTATCAAATATAAATATTTTAACATATATGTGGTTATGAATGTCTTTCCAGCCATATGTATTAACTTAAGACTTTTAAAAATATTTTCTGATGACTAGAACATTAAAAACATCATAGATTGCTCTAAAAAGTGTCAATCAGTGGAGCACTTATCCTAATTGCTTATATTACATATATATATATACATATATAAATTGTCTATAAAAAACTTAAATACAGATTTTGTAAATTCGCAACCAAGGTGTAAATAAAATTGTAAAAAATAACAAAATAATAATAATAAATAACTTTGTTTTAATTCACTCTTTCAATTATTTTAAAACTACATCAAATTTATATAACACGTGATCTAGCAAAAAAGAAAATACGACAAAAAAGGTATTTTATAACATCTGTTACAAATTTTTCAACCACTAATTTTCCCCGTTATTTGACAAATTATTTAGACTGATAATCATTCACACAATACTTCTAAAAAAATGATATTTCGATCTGCAACAGATGTCTTAGTAATTTCAGTAAGTTCGCAATGCAATCATTTTCTAAAAAAAGTTTATTTTTCCATTCCAGTAAATCTGTGTTTAACCTATCATCTTTTCGTGTTAACGAAGTTTGGGAAAATGGTTTACTTTTTTTTTTAAACTATCACTTAAAAATGGCATTCTATTGTATTCAATACATAAAAAAAAAAAAAAAAAAAAACGATGAACGTAACTTTAATTCTTACTTATAAAAAGAATAGTCAATCGCAAATTTCGCATAGAAAATACACAACTGCGAACATTTTTCGCATTTTTAATGCCATTTTAATTAAACAGAAATTTTCTTCTTTTTTAATCAACAAGACTGTTAATGAAATATATCAATTATATCCGCAAAAAGTTACAGGTAGCAAAAAAACCTTAAATTTGATAGTTAAGTAAATGGTTCATTTATATATCGTATGAATTTTTGAATTAATGACTTTTTTAATCAAAATTAGCATGTTTCAAATGATCCGTCCTATGAAAATATAACGCGGCTGTAGAGCTCAGAATTATCTTAGGAGCGATATTTAGCGAGAATAATTTATTTTAACATATATTAACAACATATGCATTATTTTATTTACTTACATGCATGCTTTAAATATAGTTATTAATTTTAATTAATTTTTTTTATTACTATTATTATAAATCTTCTTTAAATGGCAGCAGAAAAATATGTGCTTTAGAACTTTTCTGATTACAATAATTGTTTTAACCAATCAACGTTTACAGAAAAGGAATTTTATTAAGTTTTAGATTTTGGCTCTATACAATACAGAAAAAATAGAGAGAATAAAATGATGGTATTTTTATTAGTAATTAAGCATCCATTTATGTGTAAAGTCTTAATAATAATATAACCAACTTTGATTTTAAATATGAATTTCATGTTTATTTTTAAAGTATCCATTCCCTCAACTAAAAACATTTATTTCTCCTGGTTTTTATTTCTTTCATTCAGATTTCGTTTACAGTAAAGTGAAAAATAGCAAGGACGAATAATTTATAATTTTTTAAATATTTCAGTGGCAGCTAAAAATTTCTAATCTAACAAAAAATTAACCCTCTTCTTTTCGCTAATCAGTAACACAAGAAAGAGATTCACTACAAGATTTAGTGCAGTAAAGGTTTGTATTATTTTATATACAGGTGTCGGTCAAAATAATGGAAACACTTTCGGTTTTTCCGAATATGTTGAAAAATACTTTATGGATTGTTCTTGAATTTTGGGAACAAGGAAAACTTGCATTTCCTTTTATTTTTCCAGAAATATTTTTCACGAAAGCTCATATTGGGCGAACAACAATTTCAATAAGGTGAGAAATGTTTGTGATTATCCTGTATCTGGAAGTATGTCGACTTATCTGCATATTTTTGTTAAGTTTATAAATGTTACACTTTATATGTGTGTAGAGTTTTGCAAGGATATTACGAATATTATAAATATTTTATTAATAAATGCAAATATTCCCCGATAGTTTTTATTTTATAATTCTAAAAGTTTTTATCCAAATTTCAAGGAACTTTCAAGAAAACATGACAACATACGTCAAAATCATTTTATTACATTTGGAACATGTACATTTAATATTCAAAGAGATGTGTACAGTTGTAACAGGTAGTTTAATACTGCACATGCGCGGACTATAGCAAAGTACTTTTGCATAGTTCTATACTTAACTCAGGGATGGAAAATTGGTGCAGTACTCATAAGGGTATTTATGAAACAAAATTTTCTTCTTCTTAAACCGATGATTTTATAAGTAGTGAAAAATGTCAAACCATTACCGGTATGAGACCTGAGCCAATTTTCCACCCATGCTTAACTAAATAGAGCAAATTATAAAAAAAAAATCCAGTTGAATATCATGAAAATTAAATTTATAAATATATCAGCTATTAAATGGACTGTCTTGTAACCGTTTCTTAAAAAGACATTAACGATACGGGTCCGTTCACAAAATTTATTTTTACGATGTAGGTAGTGATTAAAAAAAAGGATAGAAATGCTACGAATTTTAGAAGCTTTGAAAAATATCTCAAAAGCTGTTTCATGAAATGTTTTTTAACTTTTGAAATGTGACAATCATATTTTACTTCATATTTTTTTAACGGATATTCAGTCAGGAAAGTAATTGTTAGATTAGTAGCACATTTAAAAAAACAAGCTGTTTTTTTTTTAATTACTTGCTATTTGGAAAACAAGAACACGTAGAACGATGTGTGAGTTTACAAATATTTACATGGACCCTCCACAATGAATCCATCCGTTTGTGTAAGAACTGCACGCATGTACATTATAGTAGAAACATATTTCTAACTTGAAATTTTTAGCATATTTTTGTTATAAGCTACAAGGCATAAACAAAAGTTAATACCATTTTCATAAAAATTGAAACTTTTTATATGCGTAATACTATTATCAGAAAGTAAGTACGTTAAATATTTGCAAAGATATAAGCATTTATATAAATAAATTTTTAATTACGTATGCTATTATCAGGGCAAAAACATTTCGAGATAATTTAGTAATTAGCTGTATAGGGCAACGTCTATGAACAGGGTGGTAACAAATTTACCTTTTTTCTTGATTCTTCCCCCAGAATATTTATATGATAATTTTTACTTACTTAATGGTGCAAACATACTTTTAAAAACTCGGAAAGAAAAATATTGATGGAAGAATCAGGGGGAAAAGGTAGTCTGTGACCACCACGATAAAGTAACTTCTTTCTCAGTGACTCAGATGTTCTGCTCTCTAAGTTGGTTGACAAGAGCTACTTGATGGTCGTCTGCATAGCCGTAGGGGATTTTCAAGGATTTTCTCTGAACATATGACCTAGGATCCCTTAGATTATGTCGGAATCCCTTGATAAAATGTCTTCCATGGAGGGTATCTCATCCAGGTCTAGTCTATTAAATAATTTTCTCTCATAATACAACAGCATAAAATGTTTAGTCGAATATAGTGGATATTCAACGCAATATTGGAATTATTGTAAACTAACTTTAATTATTTTCTAGATGTGAGTTGATTGTAAGGTATTACTCATAATATTGCTACTTTCATAAAAGTAAATCAAAAAGACAATTGTAATGTATTATATCTATCTATCTATATGTCTATCTGTTTATCTGTATATATATATATATATATATATATATATATATATATATATATACATAACTATTGTAACAAATTTATGAGTTTAAAGATAAGAAAAAGATAAAAGGAGAATTACAAACCAATCCGCAAAATTTCTGTAAAAAGGAAATGCAAAACTTAAATATAAGAATAAATTATCAATGAATAAAATAAAATAAAACCCCAAAAAACACTGAGGTTTTCATCAGGGAGGTCTTCATCATACTGTTGTTCCATGTCAAGAAAATAGTTGTAAAGAATTATCGTTGCATAGGCGATGAATAGTAGCTCCACCTTTACAATTAACACTGTGAAAGTGATCTAAGGATTTTTTATGTCTGCGAATCCATAGAGAATATTACTTCTCGTTAAAGGTTAACTGTGGTTTTTGTCGCACTAAAATTTCACAGTGAGCTACTTTAAGGAATTCTCATGACAAACTTCTGGTTGCTGGTAACAATTTACTTCATGAAACTGAAGACTTTCTAATTCCCAATTGCTTATAATCTCAGTGTCAAAATTTGAAATTAGAATGTAATCGGTATTATTTAACCCTCCCCCTTTCTTTTGTCTCTAAAACAACAAAAAAGAGATTTTCAATGATGACGCAGATAAACATTATTAAAAAACTCTATAAAAAGCAAAAACATATTTTAAGAAAGTCTTGAAAATGAATATATTGAAATGTTTTAAAGAAAACATACTTTTATAAACAAATGGAAACATATAATAAAAAATTACGTAATTGGAAAATGAGTCCTTCGAATGGGATACAAACTATTTAGAATTACTACAGTGGGAGAACTTCAGATTGAATAAGCAATTTCAGTCGAAATTAAATTCAGTGACAGTGCTAGCAAATCTGGCGTCGAATACGATCATTAAGCAAAAAAGTGTTTGATAGCAATTTTGTGATAAAATATCAGGATTTCTCATAAATTATCAGGCTTTGTACGATTTATGCTTCTTCTTTGAGTATCACACCCCTATTTTTTAAGAGTTATATTTGTCATAAAATAAACTTTAGATTTAAAAAGAAGTTTATTGTCTGTTGCATGTGTTGGAAAACTCAAATAAAATTTACATGCCCGTACAAATTCAAAAAGTCCTTGATAGGACATGCATATACGAAAGAAGCATGGAAAAAATAAGCATAAAGTAATAGAGAAAAAATATATCTCATTTGGAGACACTTTTGAAAGACACGTGTAACGTTTTAAATTAATAAATAAAACAATTTAAAACACGTATAAAAGTTTTAAAAACATATATTGAATTAAAAACTACATATTTCTAAGCTTTTCGCCCTGAAAAGCAGGGCATCATCAGGAAATCTACATGGTTTTGTACAGTGTGCAGCTGTGTTACAAATATATATACCATAAATCAGGTTAAAGCTACAGTTACATCGCTACCTTAATACAAAAAATTTTTAGTTCATTGGTTGGAGCCATTCTACATTGACACTGAGGAAACACTTGACTATTAATATAAAGTAATTGAGTTTTATCAGTGTGTCGATCCTTGATTTTATAATAATGTGTTAAAAAAAAAAAAATGAATCTTGAAAACGTAGTTACAGTAAATTAATGTTTCAGTTCTGAACAGAACCCCGCTTCTTCTTTAATTTAAATATTGTGTGTTTCTGAATGAATAATAAGATTATAATTCGTGATACCTTTTTAAAAACATTTAATGTAAATATCTATACTCTTGCTAAAAAATTACAAGCAAAAGAAAATATGGCAATTATAGAAAAACATGAACAAAATGATACATAGAAAAAAAACAAACAATGATTTGAAAATATTACGTTTTTATACACATTTTACGTTGACTTAAATTTTTAAGTTATGAAAAATTCTGAGGAATCTTAATTTTAAAAAGAAAATTTCCTGAAAGAAAGGTGCAAAAATTAACAGGAAGCTTTTATATTCAAAAATAAGTTTCTTGATAATTAATATACTTACAATATTAAAAATATCACTGAAATTTTATTACAACCTTTTAACACATTTTACCAGAAAAAAAAAAAAAAAAAACACCGCGTAAAATAACTTTTAGACATTTTTTATTTCGACTGCATTGTTGTTAAATATATAAATTTTTTCTGCTTTCTTTCAAACGAATTACATTTATTTATATTTTGAAAAACGTTATTTTTTCGGCTTATAACAATATTTTTACATAATTTAGATATTTTATTTATTTATAACGCCATTTGTTAAAGATAAAAAACTCATATTCGGAAAAATTTTATTGCTGTTTTTATTTCTGGTATGCTATTCTTTTTAAAGTACATTGAAATAGTTATTAGTTTTAATAAAGTTTTTTTTTTTCTTTTATAAATAAATATTAAATGTTATTTTAAACAAAAATACTTTTTTTTTTTCTTTTTTTAATTTTTTCGTAAAAATTTTCTTGGAAGTCGGATTTAGTGTCGATCTTTTTTTACGTAGAATAAAAAATAAAATCGGTATGGTGTAAATATTTCTTTATGAATAGTTCAATAAAGTAATTTATTATGTTATTCAAACTATAGTTTTTCTAATTCTTCTTTAAAAAAGCAAAACAACATATTATTAGTTATGAATATTTGTAAATTTTCTTATTATTATGGTTTTTCGGCTGGATCTACATTTCTAAAAATACAACGATACGGGTTTATATGTTTTCCTTAGATTTTATTTAATCCATTTTCAATGTACTTAAAAAAAAAAAAAAAAAAATACAATTTTTTCGAAAGCTCCATTAATATTTTTTTTTTAAATCTTTTCAATAATGTTTTAAAAATTAACTTATAGCTATATTTATTGATTTAGTTTTTTAATCAAATTAGATTTTATTTGATTTCAAATTTTATCATGATTCCCTTCTAAAGTAATTAATTACGAAATATTAATTTAAAAGGAACACCAGCAGCGTAACGAAAATCGAATAGGTGTATATTTCAGAAATAATTAATCTATTTCAAAGATTTCTTATCACGAATTCTAATAGATTCTACGAAATCTGCAAATAGATTGTATGATTAAATTTCTGAAAACTGAAGACAAGATAATTGTGTAAATAAGGGAATGCTAATTGTATGTATTAAGAAAATGTATCAATAATTCCTAATTTATTTCTTTTAATAACCATTAATAGAAAATATTAGATTTTGATATACTTCAGTTTTGCGTATGCTTCCTGATTTACACATTTTAAATATCCGTTTTTTACTATTTTAAAATTCTGCTATTGTTTAACTTGTTTTCATTATGTCAAACTTTTAAACATAGTCAGATAAAAAACTTAAATGAACACTCTACTGCAAGATGCAAAATCTCAGTTACAAATTTCCTTATATTGCTGTATCATGTCATAAACTGAAATGGATTAGATTTTGGCATATATCGTTCAATAGAGAATGGTTCAAAATAATCAGTTTATAAGGTAGTATGGGCAGAATTACTCGCTCGAAACTTCGCTGTGATTGTAAGGGCAAGTTGTCCAGAGAGAGTGAGGTTAGTTGAAGATTGAATGTTCAGTCCATTCGAATTTTGTTAAATTGGCGTGGATTTTGGAGACAGTGTGAACAATCTATAGAGAGTTTGGTTAGTTGAAGGTAAGATGTCTGTTCTAGTTGCGTATAGTTGGTCTTCTACAAAGTGTAAAAAGGATATGGAACAAGGCTACGGAACTGGATTTAGGTAAATCTAAATGTGTGCTTATAGAGTGTCGGAGAGTAAACGCGAGATCTCTTCTAAAGGAGTGTACTTTACGGGAAATTATTAACATAAGAAAATTTTTGGTGAGTTAACTTATCAGTCACAGTCATTAACAATAAACTTTCGTTCAATTTAAATAAAGGTAAAACTATAACCAATGAATTTGCTTGTTTACGAATTTACTCATATACGTATAATTGCTTATAAAATTCGGGCAGTTACGCATATAATTTGCTGCGTTTGACAATTCGCTGAGTAAATTTTCAGTAGGATGTAGCAACGTTCTTCCCCCCCCCCCTAAAATATGATAAAAAAAATTAATTTCAAGTGCGAATCAATTTAAAAGAAACATGTTGGCATAGGTGGACTCTGCTCAGTTCGCCATCATATGTACTGAGACATGTTATAAGTAAATAGACTCCATAATTTTTAAACAATGTTATCTATTTCATACTATCTTCTTGATAAAAAAGCAAAATATGTACGTTAGAATTAGTTGAACCTCCGCTTAATTTTCAAAGCCTTTACTCTGTCTGGCATGGAGGCAATGAGTTCTTCTATCTTAGCCTGAGGAATTTTAGTCCACCCGTCACATAATCATTGCTAAAGTTCGTTAAGAGAATTAGGTTGTCGTGGACTTCGTTTAATTGCACGATCGAGCAGAGCCCATATGTGTTCTATTGGGTTCATATGCGGTGATTTTCTGTGCCATGGAAGCTTTCGAATGCTCAGTTTTGCTTCCCATTCTTTGGTTATTTTAGCCATATGGCAAGGAGCGCCATCTTCCATGAAAAAAGGTCAATGATTTATTCAGTACCCCACCTGAGAATATTGGGAAAGCCCCTTCTCCAATATGACAATGTATTTTTCACTATTAACCACGCACTTCACTAGTTCTGTTTTTCCAGTGCATCAAATCGCACACCGCACGAGAATGGAAAATTCGCCATGCTTTACGGTTGGCTGTAATTGGTTTAGGCTAAATTCTTGTGTGGCTTGTCACTAGATCCATGGTCGTCCGCTACATGAAAACTGAGCAAAAGTGGACTCATCTGAGAAGATAACATGCTGCCAAAATGTCAAATCATGTTTGGACATTGCAGTTGCCCATTATTTTCTTTTCCTAATATTAGCTGCAGTGAGAAGAGGTTTGCGTCTAGCAAATCTCCCATGATATCCTAACTTTTGAAAATATCTGATAGCTGTGCGGAAACTCACATTAAGCTGTGCCCCCACATCTGCAGCCTTGCAACAAGGATTTTTTTTTTCTTTGACGATCCTTTTGGCAGCCCTCAGTTGACGTGCTGTTGGTCTAGGTCGACCTGAAAGGGGTTTAACAGTTTTTTTTTTTTTTTTAATCAGTTTTGAATTGCACTATCACCCTATTGACAGTTCAGAGAGGAATCTGCAGCTTTAAGGCGATTGCCTGTGATATCAACCAGTTTCATATTGTCCAATTATTACCCTCGTTTAAAATCACTTTTTTAACGAGATTTATTTTTTTTTTTTTTTAACCAGAGTTTCGAGGCATATTTTAAGAGCTTGATAATATGTTACTTTATAGAAACCTGCAAAATCTATATATATATATATATACATATATATATATATATATATCAGTTGTTACCTCGAGATTCATTAATGTTCATAAAATTCAGGGTGTCTATTTATTTATGACATGTCTCTGTATGTTCTCATAAATTTCTGGTCCAATACATATTATATTCATGTTAAGAGAAATGAATTTGATCAAACGCTTGACACAGTAAAATATAATGAAATTCCCGGCTAATAGGATACCCACCATTCAGTCCGAAATATTTATCTTATTCTAATCTATTATTTCATTTTATTCGAGTCAATTTCGTAGTTTATTTCTCATGTTACTATTTCCAATGCAACAGTCCCCAAAATGCATATTTATATGGAATATCGCGCATTTTTGTTACGTTGATAAAATCTTAAATTTCGAAAAACATACGAAATTTTCCTATTAGAATGTTTGTAGTGAATGATGTTCAAACGAGTATCGTAAATGCAATTTTAAAGTTGTCTGATATATTTATGATCCTGAAAATGGACATTTATCCTCAAATTTGCCCTATTCTGCCACGTTAACTAAATCGTAAATTCAGAAATTCATAGTCAAATATGTTCATGCTAGTATCCTAAATAATATTTTAAAAGAGTTCTGACATCTTTACGATGAAAATATCCCTCAAAACCGAAATTTATATGAATTTTACCGTATTCTACCATGTTGAAAAATTCGTAAATTTCGAATAATTTGCGAAATTTTCAAAGTAGCATGTTTATAGTCTATGATATTCATCCCGGCATCAATACTCATATTTAAAAACTGTTCTTACATCTTTACGATAAAAATATTTCTTTTCATGCACGTTTAAGTGAAATTTTACCCTATTATCCCATGTTATGAATATCGTAAATTTTGAAGAACTTCTGAATTTTTTTAAGTAGAATATTGCAAATGAATATGGTTCTTGCCAGTGTCATAAATAATAATTTAAAAGTGATCTGACCTCTCTGCGACTATTTCTTTATGAGATATCGTGTACACAGACTAACAAATTAACACACTAACAGACTTACAAAGTAACAGACACCCTACAGACGGACACCATACCCATTTTGTCATTTTCGGACCTGAAAACGTGTAAAAATGTTAAAAGTCCGATGTCGAAATTTTTCATGATTAACTAAGTTCCCCATACATATACTATGACGGGGAATTAAAAATCAATACCATTTCTTATTTTTACTTTCTTCTAACTGCATAATGTTATATAAAATATTGTTATTAGTCAAATTTTTGAAATTGAGTTTCATTTACTTACATGTTTTTGGCGGTATTTGAACTAAAAAATGTGTGTTTTCCATCAACATAACTCAAGAAAAATTATCAACAGGAAGTCGAAACTCATTATTCTAAATCTGTATCATATAAAGATGCTACTAGATTTTTTTTTTTTTTCAAAATTGATCAAATTAGTTCGTTTACAGGAAAATCCAAGATTTAATTTTTTAAGTCTATTGGCAATTAGTTCTTGTAGGTACAGATTAACTGCTTAAGACTGTGCTAAACAAAATTAAATGAGCACATATTATAGTATATATATTTATAAAAGCATATTTTGTGTAAAATATGTTATGAAAATCATTTACCTTTGGGCTACAGTATCATGCAAGATTTCTTATGTATTAAGGCTGTTAAAACACACTTTTCAAAAATGAGCAGAATATTCTCATTATTCAGAAGTTTCATTTTTTATAATTGTTCCGAGTAAGAACTTCTCATTTTTAAGTTTTTTTCATTTCAAGTTTTACATCATTTCACATAGAATTGATGAATTTTCTAGAACAGAATAGTCTAGATTTCGAAAAGTCTAGAAACAGCATAACATTAACTGACTTGTTAACATAAACGTAATTAGCATAATGACATGATTAAAAATTTAAATTTAAACAATTTAGATTTAAATAAAAACCATTTTTAAATAACTTCCCTTGATGGGGATCGAACTCACAATCTTTGGTTTCGTAGAACTTCTGAGCGGCGGCGTTCACAAACGAAATAATTTTCCTTACAATATTATAACAAGGTATATGAAATGAATAGATAAATGAAAAAAAAAAAATTCTTAAAAATTAGAAGTTTCTTTGGAGCGCTATTTTAAAAAGTGAAACTCCTAGAAAATGAGAAAATACAGCTTATTTTTGAGAAAATTCTGCCTATTTTTGAAAAATGTATATTAAAAATGTACATTATTCAAGGAGGTCCATAAAACTAATTAAAAGAATTTATCGTAAAGTTTTTTGTGAGATTAAATTATTAGTATTTAGACGTGTTTTTTCTAATATTCCCGTTATTTAAATAGCAACGACTCGCTTATTTTTTGAGAAAAATCTTCTCTAAAAATATGCAAAGGCTCATCTTTTCATATTTAAGTTGTTTCTTTTTAATAATGTATACATGAAAATTTATGAATATGTATTTCAAGTTGTATTATGTGTTTGTTATTCTGTACTTAATTATACTATGGTGCGTATATAATTTATAGAAAATATACAGTGCTACTTAAAATTAAGCGAAAACATTTTTTGTCTAATGAATATAATTTATGGAAACGCTTTGTTAATGTTGCCAACGCTTTGCCAACTCTTATAAAACTTCTTAAATTACATTTTTATACCTTTAGTAGACAAAGCATTATTTAAAGTCTAATTTTCAATGCTGATTTTTTTTCTTCTCTGATTACACATTTGGAAGTTCCATGAATACGAAATTCAAGTTTTTAACGATTAATACATGTGTATGTGTTTTATCAGCATAACTAAAAAACAAATTCTTGGATGGAATTAAAACTTGATATTTTGAAGATAAAATTAGTGTGTGCTAAGTTTACAAAAATTAGTAAGATTTAAGGATATGAAACAGCAAAGATAGACCTTAAAATTTGCATTCCAAAAAAATGCAAAGACATATGTATAAAACGAAAATAAACTCATACCGATAAATATAAAGACAATTTAGAATATTTCAGAGAATAAATACTTTTTAAACTGATTTATTAGGAAATGCATAGTAAAAATAATATTTTTAGTAACATAAAAACATGTATAACTTTAGGTCGAGAATGATAAAGGAGAAAAAAAAAGAGAATTCAACGACAGTAATTTATTTGTTATGCGAATAGAAAAATAATGAAAATATTTGATGTTAATTTCTTAAAAATAAAAATAATTAATTAATTAAAAAGCTTTTTAATTCACCTAATTAGGCATCTTAGGATTATTACTTCCTCTTCCTTCAATAAACACAAAAATTTTACTTATTCTTAGAATAGTTTATGAAAAATATTCTCGCTAGATTTCAATTTCAGGAAAAGATTTTTTCGACAGAAGGTAATTTGCTTGAAGTAACTGATACGTATAATTCCTTATAAAAATTTTAGTCACGCACAGAATTCACTGTGTTTATGGACCGGTAAAAACTTTCAATAGGATGTAAAAGCATTCCAATTTTCGCATAATCCATTAAAAAAGTATATTTTCAAGAAAGAATGAATTCAAATGAATAAATCAACGAAACTTTTTTTTTTTTTTTTTTTTTTTTTTGAGAGAGAAATTCAGGTGAAAGTAATGTATCATAATTGTATCATATTTAAAGAACTATATATTTACTCATTGCAATTTTTGTTTAAGATCGATCAAATATAATTAAACGTCACATACAGTCGTGGTCATAAATAAAATTCTAATTCTTTCTCAGAATGTTGTTCTTTATTGAATATATTGTAATCTGAATTTTATTTGGAAATCTAACATTTAGACGACATGGACGTATAACTAGGTAAAACTAGGTTATCTTTTACTGATATACAGCGCATTATGTAACGGCAAAAAGCTTTGTATTTTTTTTAGAAAGAAAATTTTATCTTAAAAATTATCTTTTTAGTTTTGGCATTTATATAAAGACAATGTTTTTAAATTTTACGCGTTTAAACACTTTTTTTTTTTTTTTTTTTTTTTTTTTTTTACACGTGTTTTTAAACTTTTCTTTCCTTTTCATTTCATTTCTTTTTTTTTTTTTTTTTTTCGGTAAAAATGTTTACATTAATTTATATGTGAACAGCACATATAACCGGGGAGATATAAAGTTTTCTTTAAAAAAATTGAAAATATTTTATACCTTTTATTTTATAACATGTAGGGTTGTTAGCAATACCATGTTTTGGAAAACTTAATAAACTACTTAGACAATAGCAATCAGAACATTTAAACACGAAAATGTGAAGAAATATGAGCATTTATTAAAATAAATCTTTCATTGCACATATTAAAACTTTACACAGTTTCTTTTGCATAATATATTAGCCAAATGTATAGAGTTACGCTGAAGAAAATGCAAATATGGAAAAAATTCAGTTAGATATTGTCAATGGAAATATTTAAATTTCAAGTACTCGTAAAGAGAAGCAAAATTACAAGGTCTTTATTTAATACATTTATTTTGGGTCAATATAAACTGCTGGTCATAAAAAATTCAACACCAAGAAGGAATGCAACTATCAGAATGATATATTATGGGAACATACATTATTGAAGGGAAAACAATTGATTAAATTTTCAGGAAATTTAGAGTAATGTATCCCGAGAAAATAGAACATAAAGTAGTGACTTCTGGGAGAAATAACTGCTCTTATCTGCCTAGTCATTCAATCAAACAGCAATTGAATGACATTTTCGGGTACAGCACTTCATGAAGCTTAAGCATGACACCACAGTTCATCGACCGTACGTACTGGTGAGTGGTGGTGGGGCAGTCGTTTCTCAACTGTTAAACAATCATTTTCATTGGTACGATATCAGGAGAACGTGCTAGCCAGAGCAACATTTGAACACATTTTGTATAAAAAATTATCCGGACAATGCAGAAACATGCGGTCGTGCATTGTCCTTTCTTAAATTTTGCGCTATTGAGGCCTCAAATATAAGGCAGAGCGGAGGGCCTTAACTCGTCAAAAATTCCGCTGTTCAGCTGATGCCACATTCCATCACTTCAGATGGTGGCCCGTATGCGGCTACTAAATCTTTCATTACCCTCAAATTTGCATCACTAATATGGACTTGGACGCCTTTAATGTGTGACCAACAACGAACCTTAATGCAGGAATAGCGTGACGTCGCCTTTAAGACAAATCACAATCTATTTACAGCATCAAGATTGTTTCATCCGTATTTAACGGCATTATGATTAGTACACATTGTCAGTTGGCATTCGAAATCGTCATACTGTCCATCACCTACAGTGACAGTATGGGGTCCCAATGGATACACGTCTCGATCATTTCTTATTCGCATTCCCGACATTCTGAATAGCGGCCATTGCATTTTTGATGAGTTAAGGCCAGCCAATCTGACCTATATTTGAAGCCTTCGTAGCGCAAGCTTTAAGCGGGACAATGCACGACCGCAAGTTTTCTGCAATGTCAGGACCTTTCTTGATGAAGAATGTGTTCGACTGTTGCCCTGGCTAGTACGTTCTTCTTATATTGCACCAATGAAAATGATTGTTTAACAGATAAAAAACGACTGACCCGCCACCACTTACCAGTAACTATGACCTATGAACTGTGGCGTCATTTTCAAGCTTCATGAAGTGCTGTACCCGAATATGTCATTCACTTTCGACTGAATGCCTAGGCAGATAAATGCAGTTATTTCTCCCAGAAGTCGCTGCTTTATGTACTGTTTTGTTAGGATGTATTACTCTAAATTTCCTGAAAATTTAATCAATTGTTTGTCCTACTATAATGTATATGCCCAATACATATCATTCTCATATATGCATTCCTCCTTGGAGTTACATTTTTATAGCCAGCAGTGTACATTACAGTAGTTAAAAAATGCACTGATGGACTAATGTAGATAAGTAATAATTTAAATGTTTGTAAGTAAACACCATAACTAAAAATATATATATATATTAGTTTCGAGTCGAAAGAGTAGCACGAATTTTTGCATTAACTTTTAGTTTTATTCATTTGTTTTTGTGAAATGTCATTTTGGTTGCATCACTTTTGTCTACTTTGTTCTTCTGATTTGCAATTTATCGCTTACAATATTTTTTATTTATTGTAACATGCATAATCCACATAAATCATCATCATCATCATCAACTTCAGGGATTAGGCATAGTGCCTGTTCCGGCTTCATTGTTCAGTCCACCGCTTTCTCGGTCGTCCTTGATCTCTCGTGCTCCATATAAATATTTATTCCTGAAAATTCATTATTTTTAAATAAAGAAGTAATTAAAATAACTTTTATTTTAACATTTATACTGCTGGTTATAATGCATTCTTCATTTTAACGCAAACTCATCCTCTGCATTGAAATTTAAAGTTTAAAATTTCCACTTAAACATTTTTTCAGTTTGTCATATCTACAACCCGAAGAAAATTGTAATCATTTATTAAGCATTAAAATATTAAAATTAAACACTGTAAGTTCAGTAAAATTTCTAGTAAAACATTTAAATAATACAACAAATATGCATGCAGTAGTCTTTAAAAGAATTTTCGATCAATATTTCATATGATGTAATTTTATTTCCACTCTATTTGAGTCCTTTTCAAAATAAATAAATTTCTGTGTAATGAAAGAGAAAGTTGGGACCCTTCCAAGAAAATTCATTTTACTTCTGTTCTAAACTAATCAAGGATACAATACATTTAAAAAAAGAGATTTCGTATTTTGTAATAGACTGAAAAAATAACATGAAACACAATATTAGATTTAAAGAAAAATATCTATTCCCTTTCATAAAATATGTAAATATATACTATATATATATATCTAACAATGTTGAAGTAATTTTTTATTAACTAAAATTGAATTTTATTTGTTGTCGAAAGAGATATCTGAGAGAAATAAATCAAATCTCATTTAAAATTTATATACAACTAGCAGGCTTTGACCACTTCGCTGGTCTCTATATTTAGATGAATTCTCAAAATTCCATAACATTATTAATAAGATCTCAAAAATGTCTAAAACTTAAAAAAAAAAAAAAACACCGAAATCAGTCGAAACCTATGTTAAAGTTTTGGCTGTGTTCGATAGTAGTTTTCCCACTCGCAACATGAGAAGTCCGGGTCCTGCAACTGCCTTAAATAGTAAATTACCCGCTTTTTACACTTCCCAACCCCCGCGGGTAAAAGATCAAGTTTCCAGAAATCCCACTAAAGTGCATATTGCGTGCACTTATTCAACACCAACTCACCAAAAATTTGCCATTCTAAGGTAATTTGAAGCAGATTTAAACTTGAAAACTTTTTTTTGTTCCGCCCACTGGGGGCAAAAGTTGGGGGAGATGATTTCACAAAATCCCTTCATAGTGTGTGTTGCATACACATGATCAACAGAAACATACAAAAAATCGTTTTCTTGAGATAATTCGGAGAAGAGTTTGAAAACTTTTTTTTTTTTTTTTTTTTTTTGCCTCCCTCTCTTAAATCAAGGAAAACGGGGGAAGATTTCACAAAATTTCTTTATACTACGTGTTAGATACGTATAACCAATCCACTCATATAAAATTGCATTACTAAGACAATTTGGAGTTGATTTATGGGAGTAGGAAGGAATTTTTCAAAATCCCTTTGTGGTGTGCGTGTTGGGTACGCGGAACCAATCGAAAGATCAAAAAGGGTCTTTCTTGAAACTATTTAGATGGATGGATGGATGGATGGGTTTTACGTCGCACTAGTGCTGCGCATTGGGCAATTGACGACGGTCTGGAACTCACCCCTAGAGGTGGTTCGAAGACATGCCATCACAATTTTGATCCTCCACGGAAGGGATAGCTCTCCCGCTTCGGTGACCCCCCCCCCAGAGGTATAATTTTTGATGATATCATGGAGGACATTGCGACCACGACAGATTTTACGTGCACCAGCCACCATTAGTGTACACGACGGTCTTTGGACGGCTCAAGTACCGAATCCGCAATCTTCCAATTACGAGCCCGGCGTTCTGCCGACTGGGCTACCACGGGCCTGAAATAATTTAGAACAGAATTACCCTTGAAAACCTGATACCCCTCTACGTTTTCAAAAAAGGGGAGGAAAGGAGGGTATTTCAAAGAATTCATTTACAGTGCGTGTTGGTTATGCATAACAAACTTATACATAAAAATTAATCTTACTGAGGTAACTTGGAGCAAGCTTACGTCTGAAAACGTATTTATCGTCTCCCCTCTCCGAAGCAGGGAAAGAAGGAGAATTTCATAAAATGTCGTTACAGTGGGTGTCGGATACACATAAACAATCCACGCACCAAACATCGCGGCCACAGCTTCCATACATTTGCCAGGATAAATTTTACTCTAAAAAGAAGGGGGCCACCTAGCGGCATTGTTATTTTCAGATTTTTTAACTGAAAACAACCAATCACAGAATATATAAAACTTTCTACGCTAGATGGCAGAAGCAGCATGTCAAATGTTGTTTTGAAGCTACACCCTGTCTTTAGACGCTTTTCGTGTTTTTTTTTTTTTTTTTTTTTTTTTTTTTGAACCGGTAGTTGAAGTCAATGGTGAATTCCGCCGTTAGTGTGTTTGCACAAGTGTTAACAAAAGTTCATTAACTTAATAAAGTAACTAAATGTAAAGTGTTGCTCTTATAAAAAAAAATCCCTTGCATATATACTAAAATCTCGGAAAGATATCGTCGATAGAATGAGTTGATATGAAAATACTCTTAAAAAAAAATAGTTTTTTTTTTTTTTTTAATGCATACATATATATATATATATATATGTTGGAGAGAAATTGTTATTTTAGAGATACTCTCCAATCTGTACAATACATTGCGTTGATTTATTTAAAAAAAAAATAATAATCTAATTATACCCAAGTTCATTAAATCTTTACTGGGTCATAAAATAAAATTTTGAGTACTAAAATTATCTCCTATTTTATTAAGCTGCCTTCTTGGAATAATTTCTCTAGAACCAATGAGAAAAAACAATAAGAATTTATAACAAATAACCTTTTATTCCTCTTTTATTCTAAACATAAAAAATTCTTTATCAAAATTAAATTAAGGAGATATCCTTGTTGATAATAAATCAATAGCACTTTAAGCAGGACTCAGCCAGGTTTGAAGGAGGAAGAAAAAAAAAGGAAATCTAAAAACTTTAGCTATTTTCTTTATATATATATATATATATAATTTAAAGTATAGACTCACCCGACGACGAGCGTCCAACATCAAGGTAATCCAGAACTAGGACATCATGCATAATTGGCTATTTATTAAAAGAACTTTCACCAAAATTTCTAGCGCATCCTAATTGAGGCAAGGGTCCAACCTTTGATTCATGGGATCATTTCATTTCCAGCATCATTCACCTCAGAAGGCCTCTTTCTTTTAATCTCCATTAATCCGACGATTTCTACCCCTGGAATCTTGTGCGTACCGGCCGCTTCTCGGTCTAGCATCGGCGAGGGTTCAACCTTTGATTCGTGGGATCATTTTTTTGCTATATTTCTCCTTCAAAATTTTTCCATCATCTGACGATATTTTTTGTTTCTCACTTACAGGCCCATTTTGACTCCGCCTTCTGTCAAAATCGGGGCTTTTCCCTTTTTTCTTAGTGGTCGTTTTTTTTTTTACCAATGTACTTCTATACTTCTCTTCTCTCGATCCCCTTTTACTCTTCTTAAAAATTTCGGTTCTCGGAAATCTGCTCCATCTCTTTTTTCCTCATTTATAGCTGCAATAAACTATTTTCGTGAGCTTTTGTCGTTTAATGTCAAACGCTTTGTTTGCTGCGTCGCCGGAGAGTCTCGTAGATTCATATCAAGAACAAATTTCCATTCTCCCTCCTTCAATTTTACAATTATGGCTTTCCGCTTTTACATCTAGCAATATATCGCTCATGTATAAAAAAAAATTTTACCTGCCCATATTTGCATACAAATCACTTTTTCAATTCTATTTTATAAACATAAAGTATTTTTTACATATATTTAAATTACACACATGTTTGTTTAATTTCCGTTTATAAATAAATCTGTAATTTTAATTACAAGAATATATATATATATATATACTAGCAGGCTTTGCCCGCTTCGCTGGACATTAAACTTAAATGAGTTGTCAAAATGCCATATCTTTATTAATAACCTAAGTTCTCGCTGTGATTGGTAGAAGTTTTCTCGCTCCCAATGTGAGGAGTCTGGGTCCCCACTGTCTTCAGCACAACTTACCCACTTCTTACTTCCCCACCCTCAACGGGTGCGTTCGAGGTTTTGCAAAATCCCACTAATGTACATAATGCGTACACTTAATCAATATCCACACACCAAAATTCGCCATTCTAAAATAATTCAAAGCGAATTCAAACGGAAAAACATGTTTTTACACATGTTTATTGCCCTCCGACTCCGAGAAGGAGGGGGGGGGGAATTTCGAATTTCGTGAAATGCAGTTACAATAAGTGCCGGGTGCATACAAACAATTTACGCACCAAATTTCGTGACCACAGAAGTCTTTAATAGGCAATATTATAAATAAAAAAATATAAAAAGCACAGCTTAAGTATCGGAACCCTTTGGTGACTTTAAATATTTTAAGCCATTTTTGCGATGAACTGAATTGGCTGTCTCAATTGTGCAATTAAAGACCTTGGCGAGAAACGTCCGAGCTACTTCGGTGGCGAATTTCAAATTTTGCCAAAGGGATCCAATATTAAAGCTGTTCCATATCGAATCTGGGTTGAAAACGGAAAAAGGGTAAAATAAATTAAAAATATCAGACCTATATTTATAAATTTGATACCAAATGAAAGGGGTGATTTTTCTGAATCCAGGGGTGCAAACAGTTTTTCGATGCGACAATTAGATTTTTAAAAAATAACTAAAGTGTGAAATTTAAGTGGCAACGGAAAAACGGAAAAAGGGGAAAATAAATTAGAAATATCAGACCTATCGTTACAAATTCAGTACCAAATGAAAGAGGTACTGAATTTGTAACGATTTTTCTGAACGATTCTTAACGATCGATTCTTAACGAACGATTCTTAACAAGAATCGATTCTTAACGATTTTTCTGAATCCTGGGGTGTAAACAGTTTTTCGATACGACAATTAGATGTTTTAAAATTAACTAAAGTATGGAACTCAGATGGCAACACTTCATTTCAATCTTTTCATAATTTCTAGTGCGAATCACGTGAATACAAAAGTCTTTGACTTAAAAAATTATTTTTATATTTTATTTTTCCATTCAAAGCATTTTAGTGAAAAAATATTTATGGCGCATGCGCAGGCGTTTTTTACACACAATTTAAACACTAATCATAATTTTGAAAATTTCTATAGATATAATTTCAAGTTGGGTGAAGACCTAAGTTTCTGCCAAGCGCCGTTGAATTCCGTCCAGCCGTTCTCGAGTGATGCCCGGACAAACGTGTTTTAGTCTTTTACCCCCTAGGGGGGGAACGGGGGGGGGGAATTTCTGAAAAGTTGATAGATATAATTTTAAGTTGGGTGAAGACCTAAATTCCTGCCAAGCGCCGTTGAATTCCGTCCAGCCGTTCTCAAGTGATGCCCGGACAAAAAAAGCGACATTCGGACACGATGACACACACACACACACACACACACACAGGCAAAATTTTCTGAAGTCATTTTCGGCCTTCATGGGGTGTAAAACGTGAAGATATCGCAAAATTTTTCGATTCCGACAAATTTACAGACAAAACTCTGATTTTATTAATATAGATTAAAGCCGTATAAAACTAATCAAAACTCATTTATTTATGATTTTATTTTAATTTAACACACCAAATAATAAATAAAACCATTTATTAATACATATATATATATATATATATATATATATTTCAACTTTTTACCAAATAAAATTTATTTTTACACTAATTCACTATTTACATAGCAATTTGCATTGAAAATAAAAAAATGAAAAAAAAAAAAAAAAAAAAAAAAACTGCTAAACTCATCAGGTGAAAGCGAAAAAAGCTTCAGTACAGTATTCTTATATTCTGATTATTTTTTAGTACGAACCCTAATTGTATCTTTGTCCATATAAAACCACATTTTCAACAGAATCGCGTTTGTATCGTATGAGACAGTGAGGTGACACTCACAAAAACAAAACAATACAAAACAAAAAAAGATTTTATCATTACACTCCAAAGTGTTTACTAAGCCAGACATCTGCATTATGTCGCATGTTAATATGTTAATAATTGCTGACATAGATAGACGGAACATAATGCGTTTTCTTCCCGTATATTTTTAGTCATTTGTTATTTAAACTTTTATAAAATACATTACAATTAGATTCACCAATATTTGATAACAATAGTTCACATGTAATCCAATTATGGAATAATTTTATGTACAGAAACAGTAAATTTTCGTTTTTTCTTTGAGGTTAAATTTGAGTTGACAATCAAGCATTTATCGATGAGCAAAACTCTCTTCAAAAGGTATATATAGTATCTGATTATGTTTGAAAATGAAGCATCGGCAACATGAAGCTCCGTTTATTCGATATTATATTTGACCGCCGTGATGGTGGACCGCCGAGTTCGGAGTCGGAGGCTTCTGAGTTTGACGCACGAGCTGGCCAGACATCCGTGTGCATTAATGGCAAGTGGTAAAGATTAAAAAAACATTATAATTTGTACTTAAAGTAGGTAAAATTTATACTTCGAGGGTTACCGATGTAGGCCAGCCAACCTATTCGCGTAAGGTAAAAATTGTGTAGGCATATCTCTTAACTGCGCCTACGTATGAATCCCAGACCTTCCCCCCCCCCCCCCCAATGTATAATTCTAGTGTGACTTAAAACCTCTCAACTCAATCATACATATTAAACGCATTCAAAATTCTACATAGTTCGTAAGTACCCTAATCTAAAATATAAAGAGATAAATTTAAATAAATGAAGAGATTTCTGAATTAATAAATAAATATAATATAGTTCTATTTTATTTATTGCGTTTAATTCACTGATGTAAAAATTTTTATAAGATAATTGAAATAATTGGTTTCAAGACTTTTTAAAATTAGAACTAGAGCAGGGTTACTTTGACGAACAGCTAATATTCAGATAAATAAAAGCCATTGTGTGTCTGTAAACATGTGAATATGTCTTACACCTCCTCAAAATCAATGAACAGATTTCAACCAAACTCAACGACCTGAGTTAAAGAAATGTAGGTATTTCAAATTTCTAGTACATGCACTTTGGAAGGTGGTGAGGAAAAACTCTCTTGAAAACCACTTTTTTGTAAGATTTTTACAGTAATAATGTAGCTAGAAACTTCAAATTTCATATGTAGGTTACTTCTGACGTGTATAGTTTCCCTAAATAGAGGTTTACAAAAATTCAAAATTAAAATGAGTGGAATGATTAAAACTACGTTTTTGTCAAAATTTCATGCATGCGGTTTAAGCATTTTACTCTGTTAATATGTCCAAATAACGTAGAGTCTTGATATACATTCTAAAAAAAAAAAAAAAAAAAAAAAAAAAAAAAAAACACGCACCGAGAAGAAGTGGGGACAAAAAATGGTAGATGGGGTGGAATGGGTGGTCCGAATGGGACGAAAATTTGTAGATATGATGCACATGTGGAGAAAAACAATTGATTACAGTTTTAGAAAAATTGAATGATTTAATCAAGAGAAAGGGCCTCACAAAGCAAACAAGTCAAAAACGCATTGGTCCACTTCTGGCCCTTATGTACGCAGTTATACAATTTGGTATTAATTGATAGAGTTGACAGATGTGCTCCTGGGAAGTATCGTGCCAAATTCTGTCCAATTGTTGCGTTAGATTGGTAAAATTTCTAGCTGGTTGTAGGACCCTTTTTATGATGCTCCAAACGTCTTCAGTGGAAGATAGATCCGGGGCCTGAGATCAACCCCACTGAGCCGCCTATTAAGGGTATTTGAAGTCACTGAAGTACCAGTTGCACGCAAGATAGACGATAATGATGAACTGGGCTTGATTTCATCAAAACCTGTATGTATGTCAATTTGTGTTCAGTTTGCATTACTCTTTCTTTGTGCGTCACTTTTTTTTGTTATAGAGTAATATTAAATTCAAAATAATGTTTGTAACATGTTAGAATCCCGTCACTTTTAGAAAACCTCCAAAATGAAATGCTATCGTGCGAAAATGACATAATTTCTTAGAAATCAATCGAAAGGAAAAGTACATTTTAAAATAAATGTGCTAGGTTTTACTATGATAGTTTGAGGCATTTAACACATCGGTCAAAAAGTCCCGGAACTAACTATTAAAAACAACTTTTTTTTTTTTTTTTTTTGACTTTAATCATCTATATCGTACTCTTCGAGATTAATTTATTTTTTCCCAACGGTTTTCTAACATTTCGATTCAATTTTTGTAGAATGGTTTGTCGAGACATTTAAAAATCGCTTCAGTTTGCGGTATAATTTCTTCATTGGAAGAAAACCACTTCTTCTGGAGCATTCTTTAAAGATTTCCAAAATGGTAATAGTCGCTAGGGGTAAATTTGCATGAGTGTGGGGAGGCGGGAAAGGAGCTTGAAGCCCAATTCCTGCAGTTCTGCCATCGAAACTTTTGACTTCTGACACGGCGCAGTGTCTTTGTGAAAGAGCACTTTTTTCTTCACCATATGAGGCCATTCTTCTTGATTTCGACCTTCAATCGGACAATTAACATTGTGCGATATTGACTATTGATGTTTTTTGTCTTTCTACAAATAATCCATAAATATTATGCCTTATGCATCATAAAATAACTCGGTAGAAACCTTCCGGCCCACTGTGGTATTTTCGGCAACTTCGAACGGCTTTTGCGCGGAGCTCTCAACTCAGCTGATAGAAAGTGGGTAGAAAGGTGCTTCGCTTAATGTAGTCATTATATAACATAAGACGAAGGTGAAAAGGTTAAAAAACTTCGATTTCTCCTTTCAACCCATTGAGGGTTGAATTTCGTTGATTTTGTTTATAGTGAGCCTCAAAGTAATGAAAAGAACCTACTGTTTAAACGGCACATTTTTAGCTTTAGCGGTTGGCACTCGACGTTGATAGACGAAAGAGTAAAATGGTGGTATTTTGCATTTATATGTAAAGGTATGAGAAGGCTTTTCTATGTTACAAATAAATATTTTATTCGTGTGGTGCATAATACTTACAAGCTCTTTTCTTAAAATAAGTTTTTTTTTTTTTTTAAAGAGTGTTTCTATTCGAAGGTTATGTCTTACAAATGAATTATTTAAAAAATAACTCATATGTAGCAAACAATAACTGTTCCTATTTCTGACGCTTATAAATATAGAAAAAAAAAAGACACTTATAATTGCAAAAGAGAACTTATTTAAATATAGTGATCAGCGAAGCGGTAAAGCGAGGTAGGTAACATATAATTAGTAAAAATTATATTGTGTTGAAAATTCTATCAAATGTTAAATAACAGACGGTTAGGGTCCAATATAAAATTGGCTGGAGATAATTTACTTTAAATAAACGTGTACAAAAGTGAATTTAAGAACAATAATTAAAAAAGAAATCTTCTTACTATTTAATATTTTATTATTTTTAATGTACAGTGGCGTTCATAAGTTTCCGGCCAGTACTAATACATTGCAAATTTTGTGAATTACTTTTATATCTTCCGGTGCCAGGAATTAATATAATTATATATAATTTTGGCATTATAATAAGGAGTTTATTTAAAAGGAAGAAAACATTTTCTCAATATTTTTATTGGCAATGTTCATTTTTATAACAAATACACTCGTTCAAAAATATCCGGCCACACAGGTCGAAATATAAAGGTTGTATTAAATTTATAGTGTACAATAATATTATATACAGTCAATAATTGGTAGACATACCTTTAGTAGCAATAACAGCAGCACAGCGACGAGGCATAGATTCAACAAATGGTTTAATATCGTCAAGAGTAAATTTGTTCCATCCTCGTGCGATTTTTGAAAAACAATCAGTGGCATTTGAGTATTTATGCACCCGCACACGTTCATTAAGTTCATTCCAAAGACTTTCATTCGGGTTGAGATTGGTTAATTCTGAGGGCCACTTCATTGCATGATTTTTTTTTTTTTTTGTGAACATCCATGTCTTCACAATCGTGCATGCATGCTTAGGGTCATTATCCTTCTAAAATACCCAATTTTTATTCAAATTCTCTCGCGCATATGATAGTAAATGACGTTGCAAAATGTCCTTGTACATAGCTCCGTTCATCTTTCAGTGTATTTGTACTAAAGGACCGACACTTTTTGTAGAAAATGCTCCCCAGACCATAGCATGTCATCCACTGTGTTTTATTGTAGGAACCTGGTATTTGCAATCGTATCTTTTACCTTGAGGTCGTCGTATATATTGCCTCTCATCACTTCCGAAGAGGTGAACATTCGAAAAAAGTACTTTTGACCAATCTTTATCAGACCAGTCTTTATGAAATAATGCAAACTCACGTAGGGCGGTCTTTTTTTTTTTTTTACTAATAAGAGTTTTTTTAACAGGAACTCTACCAAAGAGTCCTACATCATGCAGACGCCTTAAAACTGTCACACGGCTGACATCAGCAAGATTTTCTTCCAGTAATTCTTGGGCAATATCATTAGCAGTTTTACGTGGGTCAGCAGTTGACTTCCTGTTTATTAATCTGTCTACTTGTATGGTGGTCTTTCGCGGTCTTCCACTACGAGGCATGTCATGCAATCCAAAACAAGCTCTATATATTTTTTAAAATATCGCTTACCGTGGATTTTTCCATCGACAGAAGTTTTCCTATCTCAATAGGGGATTTACCTTTCTTGGATAAACTAATCACTTTTTTATGCAAATTACTTTTCGAACTGATTTTCATTTTTGACCGAAAATATGTGTTGCTTAAATACAAAACGTTAAAACGGCCTTGCCATAAATCAACAGGCGAAAAAACCAACATTGAACTCACTAGCCGGAAACTTTTGAGCGTATGATAGTTGAATTTCTCTCTGCAAAGCTTATTTGTTCATTCGACAGTGTCAGATCACAGCGTCACCACTATTAATTTGCAAATTCCTTGTTTTTCAGTCAATTAAATTTCGTTTGTGCATAAATTTCTCTTTAAAAAAAAAAAAAAAAAAAATTTTCATCTGGCAGGAAACTTATGAACGCCACTGTATATAAATGAGATGGTATGATGTTTGTTTACATAGCAAAAAAATTTAAATTATAACTCTCCCTACGATAAAAAATACACTGGAAAAATTTTATTGCGTATTTTTAATTTACAAATAAATATATATAACTGTTACATAACATAGCTGCTGAAATAAAGGACATATTTAAATTATTTTCTATTAAAAATTAAAAGAAAAAAAACTTAAATGATTTGTAAAAGTTTTTACTAAATAAAAATACTTCAAGAATTAAACTACAGTAAAATTTGGGTGGACAGACGTCTTGAAAACTACCTTCGTCCCCAAAATTTAAACAGATTTGGGGGCACTGAATAAAAAATTTTCAATGTTTTATCATAACAAACTATTATATGCATAATAAACAAATTGAAATAAGTTCTTTCAGGTACTACATACATAAAACTACTAAGATTTTACAATTTAAAAGGGTTTATTTATTTTTTCCTCTAGATTCGGGGAGGGGGGACACCGCCATACTCCACCTTAATTTTTAAAAATTTGATCGCCTTAGGTAAAATATTTTTCAGTGAATAAATAATTTACTTAAATATTTTGACTGGTACAAATTCCAAGTCACCTCCAAACATCGTACTCATAAAATATCTGTAACATTTTAGAGAAGATTTTTTTTTTTTTTTTTTTTTTTTTGTCTTTAGAAATTGTGTTTTCTCAAATAATAGTGATAATAATAATAATTTTGAATTAGAAATATGTGTTTTTTTACAAAGAGATTTAAAACAAAATAAAGTATTGAAAAATAACTAAGGTAAAAAATCATTTGCAGGTGAATTTATATTTATTGCGGCTTTTATTCAAATTAAAAACATTCCTGATTAAACAAACCAGTATTCTTAAAAGTAATAGAAATAAAAACTTATACGCTAATATTTTCTTCTTCAAAGAGCATTTAACAGATGCAGTTACATCATAATCAGTGTTGCCAATTTTGGGGACATTTTTATTAAATATCTACCACAATTTTTTAATTGTAATGTTTGCATAATCATATCAAAGATTAATCGTCTGTCATGTATATCAAATATCACTCCTGACAATTATTGGTATTTATTGAACAAAATAGTCCCTAAATTTCGCATCACTGACCATGACTTGTAGCAGAAGTTATTGCCAAACTCCACATATCATTTTATCCATAATTTAATCTATATATATAAAAGAGCAGAGTCTGTCTGCGTGTGTGTCTGTATGTCTGTCCGCTATAGAAACCTAGGCCGTTTCGCCGAGCGGGACCAAAATTGGCACGGTTAATGTTTACGACCCGAGAAAGACAACACCGCAAGCGATTTTACAAAATTCGCCCCCCAAGGGGGGGTGGAGGGGGGCAAAACGTAATTTCACAAAATCCTTCATTTCTCAAACAAAATAACAGATATCCGTAAAATTTTTGCTTTAAAATATAGCTAATACAAATGTCTAAAAATCAGTTTCTGCAATTTTTGAAATTCGGTCCCCAAGGGGGGGGGGGACTTGATTTCACATGCGTAAAACGTGATTTCGCATAATCCTATATATCTCAAACAAAAAAAAAAAAATATATATATATATACGTGAAATTTTTGCTCTAAAATATAGCTAATGCAACTATCTAAAAACTAATTTCTGGAATTACAGAAATTCAGACCCCAGGTGGGGCAGCAAGGGGGAGGGGCTATGGAGCAAAAACAAACAGAAATACAGTTAGGCTGTTCAAAATTGGTACAGATAGGTTTTAAAGGCCTGCAAGTCGAATGGGGATATTTTCGATTGTGTAAAGTTATTAGGAGGGGCAAGAAGCGGTGGAGGGGAGAGGGGGGGGAAATAAAAATAGTGTCAGATCGTTCAAAATTGGTACATAGAGGTTTTCGATACTTACAAATCGATTGCGGATATTTTTGAATTTGTAAAATTATTAGGAGGGGCGGGTAGGGGGTGGGGCGGTAAGGGGGGCTATGGGGCAAAAACAAATAGAAATACAGTTAGGCCGTTCAAACTTGGTACAGATAGGTTTAAGAGGCCTGCAAGTCGAATGGGGATATTTTCGAAAGTATAAAGTTATTAGGAGGGGCGAGAAGGGGGAGGGGAGAGGGGGGACATAAAAAATACAATTAGATCGTTTAAAGTTGGTATATAGAGGTTTTCGATACTTACAAATCGATTGCGGATATTTCCGAATTTGTAAAATTATTAGGAGGGGCGGTAAGGGGGGATATGTGCAAAAACAAATAGAAATACAGTTAGGCCGTTCAAAATTGGTACAGATAGGTTTTTGAAGGCCTACAAGTCGAATGGGGATATTTTCGAAAGTGTAAAGTTATTAGGAGGGGCGAGAAGAGGGAGGTGGAGGGGAGAGGGGGGGCAAAAAAATTAATATAGAGTTAGATCGTTCAAAATTGGTTTATAGAGGTTTTCGATACTTACAAATCAACTGCGGATATTTTTGAATTTTTAAAATTATTAGGAGGGGCGAGAAGGGGGGTGGGGCGGTAAGGGGGGGCTATGGGCAAAAACAAATAGAAATACAGTTAGGCCGTTCAATACTGGTACAGACAAGTTTTAGAGGCCTGCAAGTCGAATGGGGATATATTCGAAAGTTTAAAGTTATTAGGAGGGGTGAGAAGGGGGAGGGGAGAGGGGGGGGGGGCAAAAAAATAAAAAACAGTTAGATCGTTCAAAATTGGTATATAGAAGTTTTCGATACTTTCAAATCGATTGCGGATATTTTCGAATTTGTAAAATTATTAGGATGGGCGGAAAGGGGGGGCTATGGACAAAAACAAATAGAAATACAGTTAGGCCATTCAAAATTGGTACAGATAGGATTTAGAGGCCTGCAAATCGAATGGGGATATTTTTGAAAGTGTAAAGTTATTAGAAGGGCCAGGGAGGGGGGGACAGAGGGGCAAAAAAAATAGAGTTAGATCATTCAAAATTGGTACATCGAGGTTTTCGATACCTACAAATCAATTGCGGATATTTTTGGATTTTTAAAATTATTGGGAGGGGCGGGAAGGGGGAGGGAGGGGAAGGGTAAAAAAATTAAAATAGAGATAGATCGTTCATTGATCGTTCATCGTTTTTTGATACTTACAAATCGATTGCGGATATTTTCGAATTTGTAAAATTATTAGGGCGCTCATATATATGCATTCGCGCTTCCTCATCGCGCACGGGTCCATGCTGCTGAAGGCAGTGGGGAACCGGTGCGACATTTTTCCCGATCAGAGTTTTTTTTTTTTCTTTTTTTTTCACTTGATAAAAATTAATGCAATTTTGAGAATTTATTAATTATAATGATTCATTTAAAAATAGTGACCAGCGAACGGGCGTAGCATGCTAGTTAAATATATTTTATAGATTACCACTAAAAAGATTATTGAGAGACTAAATATTGACAATTCTATTGTTTGATGTTATTTACATAATTTGAATATATTTAGAATACTACAATCTTTCTAGACACATTTTCATTGGACGCAACTCAGTCTTCAACACTAATTATGCTCTTCCTGCTATTTTTTTTTTTCCTGTGGTTATTCGAAATTCAAATTCCCGCTCCATGTATGTCTTTATTCACGAAAGATTTGTTTTGTTCACCGGCAACAACAACAACCAAAAATTATGAACATGGTTCAGTTTGTTCGGATTTGTTAGTATATACATACAAGACTCATATATAGGGTTTGAAAGTTTATCTAAGTTTTATAACTGGAAGAGCAGAAAAGGTATATCAATATTTAGCCTTTCAATAATCTTTACAGTGGTAATTATAGATAAAGCATGGATAAATTCAAATATGAAAGAAGGTACGAAATTTTGATATAATCCAATAAATGAAATATATATTTATCTTATGTAACTTCAGAAATATTGAAGTTACCTAAATGTAATCAAATATTTTAAAACTAAATTATTATTATTATTATTATTTATTATTATTTATTTATTCATTTATTTATTTTTATCTAACATTTTACTAAATATACACTTGGAGAATTTTGTTTCTGAGCAAGATTTTCAAAGAAAAAATAATTTACTTAAATGTCGACTAATATGTGTAAATCGTAATAAACTCCAAGTCAGGTACAGTATTCACCACCTTTAATTATCTATGTAACTTTCATTGAAACAGTGTAGCATTCATTATTTATATATGCCAATTAAAAGGTTATTTTAAAGGTTATTTTAAAACTTTATGATTTATTCAGATTATGTCAGTATCAATAACATACAAAAGCCAATAAATAAATAAATAAATAAAATGTAAATTTTTTAGTTAGTGTTTTACCTTGAAAGAACATTTAATGAAATAAGTGAAGTACCATCGCTTAACATTTAAAAAAAAAATATCGAAAGTAGTTTGAGAAATGATGATTTTTATAATTTCTCGATAAAAATTTAAAGTAAAATTGTTCATTATAAATATTTTGAGATTGCAATAAGTATTTTATAACGGGGAGAATTAATAAAGGATTAATTAATTTAATGTACTTAATAAAACATTGATAACATGCTATTGAACACAATAAGCAGATTTTTGAATATAACTAGGGACCAGGGTAGCGTCTAACTTGAAAAATTTCGGGTTCGATTCTCCAGGCAGCCGAAGACCGCTGTGTACAATCGGTAACAAAAGTATCCGAACACTAGCGAAAATTCCTATGTAAAAAAAGTAGAGTTACTACAGTTTTGTTAAATAAATCCTCGTCGAATCATGCTCTTAGTCAGTCTAAGAACATGATTCGACAAGGATTTATTTAACAAAGCAGTATTAACTCTGCTTTTTTTATAAAGGAATATTTGCTACTGTTCGGATACTTCTGTTATCGACTGTACATTAATAGTGCCTAGTGCACGTAAAATCTGCCGTGAGAGATATGTCTACCATGTTCTCATCCAAAATATAACCCTGAAGATCACCGAAGCGGGGGAGCCATCTCCTCCGTGGAGGATCAAAATTGTGATGGTATGTCTTCAGGCCAACTTTAAAGTCTTGTCCGACTGTCACCAATTGCATATAGCGTAGCACTATTGTGAAGCAAAGCTCACTCACTTACTCTTGGATAATACTGAAATAAAATTTTATTCATTAATGTTTAAGTTGTCAAAACACACATGTAAACTAGTATGTTGTGGCCACAGCATAACTTTCTACTATATTTTCCTATACAAATTCACTCAGTAAAAATAATTTATTAAAATTATTAATTAAAAAAAATATCATCCATGATAAAGCAGACGATTTCCATATTAGAGAAGTAGTATAACACTAAATATCCAAAAAAAAAAAAAAAAGTCCATTTTATTCTCAATATTAAAAAAAAAGATTTTTTTTCTAATAGTTTTTTAGTTAAAAATATCGATAACTTTGTTTTAAATTATCACAGATCTATAGTTCAACCATTCGTTTTACAGGTATTGACGAGACCTTTCGAAAGGTACCCATCTTGAAAATTTACACACCCGCGGGGTACTCCCCCCACGGAGGGGAAGTGATGCCCCACATGCACAATTTTTTTTCCCTAGTTAACTACTGCTATTATCAACATTTCATATTAATTTTACAATCACAAGTTAAAAAAAACTCTCATTATATACATTTATACGAAATTTTGTCCTATACTGAAAATTTATCAGATAATAATTATTTTTTTCCTTTAAAGCACATTTAATAAATAAAGTGAGCTTGCACTGCCCAAAACATACATTTATAAATATTTATCTAATATAGCTTTAAATATTTTATGCATTTATCTGTTTCCCTTTAATAAAAGGGTACGTGACGTCACTAATAGTCATGTTATTAGTATAGTGGCAAAACATTGATATTTCCACTAATATAGGTTGATTTTTGCCACTCGAGAGTTGAACAGATTGATTAATGGTGCGTTTGTTTGTAAACACATCATATCCTTATAAAAATATTTTTAAAAATTAAAAAAAAAGTTCTTTAAATATTTTAAAGTTAAATATTTTAATTTCAGAAAAAGATTTCTTGGGTATAAATATTTTATTTAACTCCCTGTAGAAACGCATAGCCCCTAATAAAATTATTTACAGTCGGTAGCAAAATTATTCGAGAGATATCAATAATTTCTCTCTCTCTCTCTCTCTCTATATATATATATATATATATATATACACTTAATACTGATTTGTTAAATAAATCCTTGTCGAATCATGTTTTTAATCCGTCTAAAAACGTGATTCAACAAGGATTTATTTAACTTTTTAATATAGGGATTATTGCTATCGCTGGAGTAATTTTGCTGCCAATCCGCGATTGTAATGAAATGCTCGCCCTCTGGTGGGCTAAGGTGAAATTACGATTAACATGCATAGCTTTCGAATTCATCGAGACGCCATTGCTGGCCGATGTTTAGTTTCACATATATTTATTGAACAAAAATGATTAAATCCGGTAAAAAAGATAACACTTACTGTTGTGTGCCACAGTGTAACTCCAAAAATAAAAAAAAATCCAGAATTAAGCTTCCATTTATTTCCAAATGACAAATTTAAAATTTCAGTTGCTTCGGCTAATGGAAATAAAGACTATTTGAAACTAATATTTGTTCAGCTTCAGTTAAAAATCTACTTCCGATCGAACGTTGAATAAACTGAAATATTTTCTCCAAAAGCAATCAATTTTCCATGATGTAAAGTCTGAGAAATTATAGCACGAATATTAAGTAGTAATATAAATAGAACAAAAATAAATACACGTGGCCATTATATTTACTAACAACAAAAGCTGAAAAAGCGCCATCTATCGATCATTACAAACGCGGATAGTAATATGTATAAAATTTCTCGACTTTAATATCTGCCTTCCGAAAACCTTCAGCGGAGTAGTGAAGTGTTCATTGTAATATTACGAAGAGTGTTTTCACATATAACTGAATTTTAAAGCAGAAATCAGTATCTTTGTCGTGAGAGATTTCATGTAAAATATTAAATTGTGAAATCATCGAATCTAACGCAGAGAAATGTTGAATAATTTTGTTAATGTACTTTTTCACAAACAACCAATAACATTAAATTAAACACAATATATGTATACAGGTTTTTGAAATTAATGTAGACAAAGATTTAATCATTATTGTTCCCCTTTTCAAAGTACATCTAAAAATAAGGAAAAATTGAAATGCTTAAAGAAAAGAAAATTTAATTTTAAAAATGGTTTTGGCACTCAAAATTATTTAGAATGAAATGTAAAAATATTTTATCATAAATACTCTAAGAATTTCATTTCAGGAAAACCTTTCAGCAAAGACATATTTTTTTCCTAAATTTCAACTGACATGTATATCTCGTAATGAAATTCTATATATAATGTCAAGAATTTGTCATGTTTAGAGGCCTATAAAATATTCAACAAAAAAGTTAAGCGCTTTTTTTTTCTTTTTTTATACTATAAAATTATATTTTTACGAATAACTAACTTTTTCAAATAAAAATCAACGTCGTTTGTATTAAAATATTTGAGACAAAGTGAATAACTTACTTTCCAGTAAAAGAAGAAACACTATAAAAATTTAAATGAACTATTTTTTTTTTATTATTTACGAAAAATATGCAAAGGTTATTTAACGAAATTTCCGATAATTCATAATTAAACCTCATTTCTATAAACAAAGACAAATAAATAAATCAATAAATAAAATAAAATAAAACAAAAATAAATAAATAAAACTATAAGTAAATCAATAAATAATTTTCGGAATACATCGATGTAGATATATGGGAGACTTTAATTTCAGAAAACGAATTTTCATTGATGAAGTAATTTAGTTAAATCCTATAACTGACGCATATAATGCTTAACAAAATTCTAACTCACGTACAGTATTCGCCATCTTTGAAGATATATGAAACTTTAGATGGGACCAAGAAACTTTTCTTTTCTTTTAAATGCCATTAAGAAGGGTGTTTTGAAGAATAAATGAATTTTAAAGTAGAAATCAATTCTAACTGTGCAGAGAGGTTTAAAACAAAATGAAAAATTGTGCACAAAGCGTATCTGATGTAAAAGACAATTAAAGTTTATTAAATTTATGTCCATTGATAACAAATAATTAAACGTCATATGCACATTCTTAAAAGAAGTGAAAAGAGCATTTATCGGTAAATGCTTTTTATTTTCTCATCTATTATAATAAGTACACTTATTATGAAAAGTAAAGTTGCCTTACGTAAACTATATAACATTTATTTAATGTAGATTCAGAAATATAATGCATACGTATACTTCACTGAATGAAAAAGTAAAATAAAACTACGGAATATTCCACTAGAAATATTTTGAAATACTATAAACAATTCACAATTACGAAATATAAATTCGGAATTTTTTTCATAGAGAATAAATAACTTACATAAATCTAACCAGAAACGTACAGCTTCTACTAAAATTGCATGTTACATATGAATTTCTTAGTCTTCACAGGTCTGTGAAACCTTCAATTATACAGTGAAGTATTCATTATTACTTTCTTGTATATACATATAAAAAAGTATTGAATTCGTAAGAAAATTCATTTTCCGGTTTTCAATTAAGTTACACATTTTCGAATGGCGGATGCAACTGTTATGCTGCAATATCTTTCGTTTACAGAATGGCTCTAGCTCAGTTTCAATATCATAAAATGCATATGACATCTACACTACCTACCAATAAGTATTTGGACACTTTCGAATGTAGACATCTTGTCAAATATCTGGAAAAGTTCTTTGGGAGTCATCTTGAAACTTTGGTAGCGTAAAGAAAACGTGATACCTCATATCTTTCAGCAAACGTTGTGGCCTGAAAAGGAAAAGGGAAACAGTAAAACATTAAAGAAAAATCAAAACTTTTAGATCACCCTGTAAAAAGTAATGCATGAAATGCATTTTGGCTGTAGCATGAGGTTAAGAAGAATTTTCTCATTATCTGTATACATTTTTAAGAAGTTACCATATAATTCACAGAGATATAACAGTTTTTTTTTTTTTTTTTTTTTTTTAACATTGAAAAAAAAAATCGACTTTTTAAACTATAACACGCAAGGTACTTGACCCAGAGCAAAGAAATTTTTAGAAAATTCGGCATACTTTATTTGACACAGAACAGTGCAATCAAAATGCAAAAATGTTAAATATCTTACAAAATATGAACATTTTTACAATATATATATATATATATATATATATATATATACTATGTACGCATGCACCAGATTTTTAAAAATCGATTTGCATAATTTAACAGCCAAATGTATTGAGCAACATATATGAAAATTTCAAAGAAATATCGTGTAAATTTAAAGAGTTATGAGAGCAGGGCCCGACTAAGGAATTTTTGTGCCCAGGGCACTTTAAATTTTTCGTGCCCCCTTAGAATGGATGAAAGTGCAAAAACTATCAGAAGCATAGAGATGGGTAGGAGCAAGAAGGTATATTACATCCCCCCCACACACACACATACACTTGAATCGGTTTCTATATTAACACAGTTTTTAGCAGGCAAATGGACTAACTGGAAAAAGAAAGATGACTCTTTCTCGGTTTTCATCCTCAATGATAGTTAACATTATTCTTGTTAACCAAACAAAAAATCTAATTTAAATTTTATTCACATATGTGATACACAGTTCAGTGAGAGGAAATCTATAGAATTCAAGTCAAATACTCTTAACTTTTAATAAAATTTTGTGTCCCCTTAAAAATTTCGTGCCCAGGGCTCGGGCCCCGAGTGCCCTTGCGGTAATCAGGACCTGTATGAGAGATAGAATGAACAAAACTTTATTTCTTCTAAAAAAAAAAAAAAAAAAAAAAGGAAGATGGTAGAGGGTTTTCATATAAGTCACTCAATACATTTGGCTATTAAATTATGCAAATGAAATTTTTTATAAGCTAGCTTATGCGTAGATAAAAGTTGCTTAGTAAAAGTGCTCATATTTCGTAAGATATTGAAATTTTTACATTCTGATTGCAGTATGCTGTGTCTAATGAAGAATGCCAAATTTTCTGAAAATGTCTTTGCTTTAGATCAATACCCTACGTGTTATAATTACAAAAGAGGATTTTTTTTTTTTGCAATGTTTTAAAAAAACGTTATATCTCCATGAATATATGTTGTAAATTTATACAGATAATGCGAAAATTTCTCTTCAATCACATGATACAGCCAGCATTACTTTTTACAGGTTTATCCAAAACATTTTGATTCTCTTAAAATTTTTAATGGTCCCCTTTTCCTTTTCAGGACACAAGTTTTGCTGAAATATATGAGGTATAACGTGTTATTTACACTACCAGATGATTCCAAAATAACTTTTTTTAGATATTTTGCAAAATGCTTAAATTCGAAAGTTTTCAAATATTTATTGGTAAGTAGTGTAGGGGAGGAGTGGGGTACAATGGACCGCTATCTATATATATATATATATATATATATATATTTTTTTTTTTTTTTTATGGTTCGTATTTTGGTACATAGATAGCAGAACTGCAATGAAGAAACTTAGCCAGCAGCTTCATGCCTACGAAAAAATGTAACCATTTTATTCGTGAAGTTTAGTTGACGGTAGCGAAAAATAAATATTTTTAGCTAAACATTTTTTCTTTTCGTCTTTCAGGAATAATGATCTGGAACAGGCTAATTAGTACAATAACGACCTAAGGGCATCTATTATTATATTTAATCTCATTAAAATATTTTTTAAGAGGATTTTTTTTTTAATCATTTGCTGTCAGAGGTTCAGACGGGGTACAATGGACCACTAAGAAACGGGGTAAAATGGACCATGGTCCATTTACCTCAGTTCTCTGTCATAATAAAATGATTTGCAAAATCTGCATTTTTTAAGTGTTAGCTATAAATTATATGTAAAAATTTTAGAGTTAATCTTAATTAGATGTCTTATGTCTTCAAAGATGAATAAGAAAGCAATTTACTTTGAGGATTCTTCTTATTTATTTTTAATAGCCATTCAGTTACTTTTGTATTCTTATATTTTTACAAGTATCATACAGCTATAACAAACTAAATTAAATAATGCAATAAAAAAAAATACAAATAAATTTGACGAAAAAGACGGTTTTACATTTTGTTGGTTTAATCCCAGAAATAAAAGATAAAGAATCTGTTTTTGTGAGATTCATGCAACGAAAACATAATTAAGATCTCTTCATTTTTCTTCCTGGGAGTGTTTCTGTAACCCTTGTAAATTTTTAAGCTATTGTAACGATGAGTTTTTCAGACCCTACAACTTCACAGGAAAACAGAAGATTTTCAGTAACACAAAAATTGTTTGGCGTATAATTTTATAATTTTAATATTCATTAATTTACATTATTTGTATGAATCGAAGACTGAAATAATGAAATATTATAAATTCTACATTTTAAATTATTAAAAAACATACTACATTAGTATGACCTGTGGTCCATAGTATCCCATGTCAGGGATCATTGTCCCCTGCGTTCGGGGTACAATGATCCATTTTGTCAGTTGTTATTAAAAAAATAATAATAAATAAAAAATATCTAACATAATTATTGCTTTTGATTCAGTGCCACATAAGACCCAATATATAGGTAATATGCACACACATTTTCAATAGCGAGAAATTATTACTTTGTGAGTAAATTCGTAAAATTTCCAAAATTGGTCCGTTGTACCCTACTGCCCCTATACGAGTTTCTCTCCCATGCAAATCCCCGAAATCTCGTATTCCATATATTTAGAATTTGAATGTATATCGGCCAACAGTGACGCAGCTGTTACTTTCTGCGATTTTTGATATGCTATAACTCAGTATGTATTGGTGAAAACTGAACACAATTTAATGTTAATTGTGTGAAAATAAATTGATTATTATTATTATTATTAGTGCATGATATGCGTAAAGGGGCGCTCTAATATTTAGTGTTATAGAAGAAATTTGTGTGGTTGTTACATAATACAAGTTTATTATAGATAAGTATTTAAAATATTTTTACATATAAATGGATTTTAAATAGAAAAATTATCTTTGTATTAATTTGTATCATGAATTAAAGTCTTTGCCTTTAAAGATCTATAAAAAACTCTATTAATAGCAAAGCTTTCGTTATATATCATTAAGAAGCGTCTTTTTAACATATGAATGGACTTCAAAGTAGAAATCAATACTTTTGTATTCAGAGTATATACAATGTAATATTGTGTAACAGTCGAATCTAACAAAGATAATTAATTAATGATTCAGCTAATGTACTTTGTACATGGATAACTGTGATGTTGAAAAACATCACATATCCCTTTTTAAAATGAAATAATAATTTAAATTACATTTTATTTATTTATAATACAAGCAAACATATTTCTTATTCTAAAAGAATCTAATATAATTTTGTTTAACTCGTTTAAGCTATTTTATTTTTATTTCTATTTCATTAATCTGTAATTTCATATAATTTATTGTTCTTTTTCCTGCTCTAAATCTCATCAAGTAATAATTAAATAAAATATCAAAGAAAGAGAAACCCATTCATTTTTTATGCTTTGAAACCGCAGACGATTTTTTTTATTGTAGCTTCCTGTCTCCAATCAAACGTTTAAAGATTCCGTTGAATCATTATAGCTGAAAATCATTTTTAATATTTTTATCGACTGATTTCGCACTTTTAGCCTATTTCTGGACACCTGACAAAATTTAATCACATTGTATGACGTAATTTATTTTTCAGCCAATCTTTTATCTTTGCTTTAGGTTTATAGTACATAAAATTTAAAAATGTGTTCAGCCAACTTGATTTTTGATGCCAAGGAGATTTGGCTTGGCGAAATAAATGAATTAGCACTTGTTCTTCATGCTGTCAACAACATGTGGTTTTAAGAAAGATTCAAAAAGTTACTAATAAATCGAAATGGCTTCCTTCAGATTTGGTATCCTCAAGTGGTTTAATAAAATAAACTTTGCCAAAAGATGTTTATCTTTGTTGCCTTCGTAATAAGTATTTATAAGACAATGAACTATGCATATCTAAATGCGGTTGCTTGAAATAACAAATAATGGATTTTCTTAAGAAAAGAGATCTTTTCCTATTCTTCATAGAGCTTATTGAACCTGGTTCCCTGTACGTCATGGCCGCTTCCTACTTTAGATATCTCCATCCCAGCCTTCTTCACCAGAAATATGTGATGTTGAAAAACATCACATATCCCTTTTTAAAATAAAATAATAATTTAAATTACATTTTATTTATTTATAATACAAGCAAACATATTTCTTATTCTAAAAGAATCTAATATAATTTTGTTTAACCCGTTTAAGCTATTTTATTTTTATTTCTATTTCATTAATCTGTAATTTCATATAATTTATTGTTCTTTTTCCTGCTCTAAATCTCATCAAGTAATTATTAAATAAAATATCAAAGAAAGAGAAACCCATTCATTTTATGCTTTAAAACCGCAGACGATTTTTTTTTATTGTAGCTTCCTGTCTCCAATCAAACGTTTAAAGATTCCGTTGAATCATTATAGCTGAAAATCATTTTTAATATTTTTATCGACTGATTTCGCACTTTTAGCCTATTTCTTGACACCTGACAAAATTTAATCACATTGTATGACGTAATTTATTTTTCAGCCAATCTTTTATCTTTGCTTTAGGTTTATAGTACATAAAATTTAAAAATGTGTTCAGCCAACTTGATTTTTGATGCCAAGGAGATTTGGCTTGGCGAAATAAATGAATTAGCACTTGTTCTTCATGCTGTCAACAACATGTGGTTTTAAGAAAGATTCAAAAAGTTACTAATAAATCGAAATGGCTTCCTTCAGATTTGGTATCCTCAAGTGGTTTAATAAAATAAACTTTGCCAAAAGATGTTTATCTTTGTTGCCTTCGTAATAAGTATTTATAAGACAATGAACTATGCATATCTAAATGCGGTTGCTTGAAATAACAAATAATGGATTTTCTTAAGAAAAGAGATCTTTTCCTATTCTTCATAGAGCTTATTGAACCTGGTTCCCTGTACGTCATGGCCGCTTCCTACTTTAGATATCTCCATCCCAGCTTCTTCATTAAAATAACATTTAATTAAACATAAGATACGGATTCTTAAAAAAGGACTCAAATAAAAATTTATTGGTTAATATTTTTTTGTGCAAAGTATACGTCTTATAAATGTGAAGAAACTGACATTTTTTGAGAAAATAAATTTAGACAGACAACAGAAAGCATGAATATAAAACATATCTAATGTAGTTTTAAAAATATACAACAAATGTTAATTTCTTTTCTATAAAAAAAAAAAAAAAAATCAAAAAACATGAATTAAACACTTAACAAATATTTTCTTACAAATAGACAAGGAGCTTTTAATTTTAGATGAAGAGTTTGAGAAGAAAAAAAACAATTTACCTTGATCTCTATATTTACGAGTACTTTATAAATCATTTCAAATTCAAATACAGAATTTTTCTTCTTTAAAGATCTATGAAACCTTTAAGGGAACATTAAAACATTCATTAGCATTTTTTCTATACTAAATGGAATAAAGTTTTGGATTCATAAAAAAATTATAATTCCTATTTTTGATGTATTTACACATTTTGTCGTGTCCAGAACTTGATTTGATCATTTGTAGAAAATGTCTGTCTGCCTATGTGTGCGACAAAAATGTCGTGGCTGCTTTCGTTCATAAGCTAATACGCATAATTTCATGCAGATTTGCATGCAGTTGAATCTCTACATAAAATTGTATCTATCAACTTTTGACAAAAGTCCGCCAACAGGCAGCGTTGACATTCTGGTTTTTTTCACAGTTTTTTATGTAGCAGTATATGACAAAATTTCGTATACATGTGTATAGTGAGGACTATTTTTAACTAAGAATTGTGAAATAATAAAGAATTATTTATAATAAGGATCGACAACCAGGAAAAATATTATGTATATGTAATGACATTACTTTCTGCCCAGGAAAGAAGTACCCAGCATTCGGTGTAAATTGTTGAATATCAGTACTTTTTCATGAGAACTCGTCAACACCTTTAAAATGAACGTATGGTTCAATGAAAATCTGTATCAATTTAAAATAAGTTTATCTTTTTTTCTATTATGAAATAAAGGAAAAATAAAGCTTTGAAAATATCATTTGTTTAATTATGTCAATAGCGCATACATTTGATTTTATTTCGATGTTTAATGTAATAACGGTTATAACTTCTCTGAAATGAAAATCGTCTGTATTCATCATGAAAATTTTATTTTAATAAATAATTTATTCTTCACGAATTTGTTTAGAAATACATAGAAGAAAGTTTTATTATAGCCGGAACATACTGGTTTTATCTCCTTTAAAAGGTGTGTTTTAACAAAAAAAAAAAAAAAAAAAAAAAAAATGAATTTTAAAGTAGAAATTTATTTAAGATTTTTTAAAGTTTCGTTAGAAATAGAAAAAAAAAGCATAAAAATTAAATATTAAAAAATGTAAATTAGTAAAGTCAATTAATATTGAATATGGTTAATGTAAGACCCAACGTCAATAAAACGGTATTTAAAAACATGCGGATATTCTTTAAAAAAAAAAAAGGAAATACAAATTTATCCTTTATTACTTTCTCTTACCCATAAGGTAGAGAAAGACCTCACACAGAACTAATTATCATATAAAACTCTTCAGAAGCCTAATATGAATTGTTTAACGCAGGTTTACATTACAGTATACTCGTTATCTTACCTTTTAATCTGCAACCTGTATTTATAGTATTAAATTTCAGGGTAAAGAAAGTCGTGTGGGTGACACACCAGATTATTTGTTATTTGTAAAAAACACATTGAATAAATATGAAAGATATATATATGAAAAAAAATATTTCTAAGATAGATAAAATTAATTAAAACGAATTTTCAAAATGGTTTATTATGAATTTGCTGAGAGACATTTGTTTCAATAAAGATTTTAAGAGAAGAAATTCTTTTTATTAAATCCAAACTATCACGTACAACTAACATCTGTTATATCCTACATGTCATTAGAAATTTTGTTTTTGCGAAGAAAGGGATTTTTAAGTGGAAATGAACGAAATTCGTATTACGATATTCAGAGTAAATGAAAAACACACGTTTTGTAAACAGTACTGAAATACTGGAAAAAATTAACTAAATTCCTTTTCAAACTTGAACAAATTTAATATTTAATCTATCTAATGTAATTTGAGAAATCAAAGACAAAATTAAATTTCTAATTAATAAACAAACTACACAAAAAATTTAAATAAATTACAAAATTATTCACTGTAAGTACACTATAGAGGATTTTAATTTCCGGGAAAGGTTTTTAAAGAAGAAATAATTTACTTAAATTTAAACTATTACGTGTAACTTCTAATGAAATTCCAAGTCACGTAGAGAATCCGTCGTCTTAAAAAAGTCTCGTATCTTTTAAAATGTCATAGTACGTGCAAAATTCAAGTACTTTTTATGGATCACGGGTTTTTTAATATTTATTAATATCACACCAAAATTTATATATTTAAGGCGAGAGTGGAATAAAAAAATTTACTACAGCAAAATGTTACAGTTTCCTATAGTGTTATTTACAGATGAAAAATAAACATTCACATTGTAATTAGTGAGGATATTAATTAAAATTATAAATTAATCGTTAAATTTTATAATGCTCCTTTCGCATTAATTAGACTTATATATATATATACATAAATTTTTTAATGGTAACTTTTAGATTATTTTAACAAAAGTTAGTTGACATTTTTAATTTCCATCATAATTAGGCGAACATATGTTTTTTTTTTTTTTTTTTTTTTAATTGAAATTGTTATAATTCTTATTATTATTTCAAAATTTCAAAGTTGGAAATAAACAAAAAGTGGAAAATTATAACAAAGATTTGTGCGAATAAATATATATATATATAAATAATAAATGAAGTTTTGTAAATATTCAACTAAAAATGAGAACAATGGAATTTTTAAAATTTTTAAGCTTGATGCAACTGCGCAAAAATTAGTTTTGACGCAACTATGTAAAAATTAATTTTGAGAAATTAATATTTAATATTTTCATTTTTTTTATATGTTATTTATTTATTTATTTATTTATTTATTTTTTAATTTACGAATATATTATGTATGTAAAGTATTGTATTCATGATTTGAGAAATGGATTTCGTATCTCTCTTTGCTCAAAAACGAATGATCGTAAAATGTTGTAAATTCCTATTTGTGACTGCCATGACGTCTAGTTATACACCTCTAACTTTGGTTTCGTCACGTCCTCCCCTTTTAGAGATATTTACGATTTTACACGATGTCTTCGTGATGTGTGTATATGTGTACGTATGTATGCATGTGTAAGTGCACGTGTAATAGTGAATATGATAGTGTCTAAATGCTTTGCTCAAATAAGTTGAAAGTTAATACGTATAGATTGTATAGATTTTGATTCATAGTAAAAAAATTAATCCTTATTGCCTATGTGCCAATACTATTTAAAATGCGATAGCGTGTAAATACCTTATCCGTTTAAGCTGAATATATATATACATCCCCATTCCACGAACTGAACTGTATAAGTTTTACTGAATCTAGCACACATAGATTTTTACAAGAACACAACGAAAAATTCTTTTTCATTATGACCAATGGGGTCAAAATATTTAAAGTGTGATAGTGTCGAAATGCCTTATCCTAATAAGCTGAAAATATATATACAGCTCAATATACCACTTAGATTTTTTTTTTTTTTTTTTTTTTTTTTTTTTTTACAGGGACAAAACAATTTTTTTTAATTAATATGGCGTAGAAAGAGAAATTATTTAAAGTGCAATAGCTCGATAGCTTTTATATGCTCCACCGGACTGAGCTGAATATTTATACAGTACATGTCGTAGGTCACCTTCGTACGAACGGTATAGATTTTGATAAAAATTTTTCACGGATATTTTACACACATTTATTTATTTATAACATTTTCTATTAAATGTTTCGTGCATATCTTTTTCCGATTTACACCATTATTCATTGGTTTAAAAGTTTTTTAAACACTATTTCAACCTGGGCAACGCCGGGTAGACCTGCTAGTGATACATATTTAACATTGTGTGTTAAATCTTTTTGCTTGAGATTTTTTTTTAACCTCCTTTCCCGTTTTACCCTTTTTACTGACTCCCACATCCCTCTTTTTTTCAGTTTATTTTCATTTATTTTTATTATTATTATTAAATACTGTTTTAAAGCAGTAAATATTCATTGATGACGTTTTTATAATCAATTACAGATTACCATTTTCTCTGATTCCATGCAAAATTCAACTGAAAAAAAAGTTTTGAAAAAAAAAAAAAAAAAAAAAAAAAAATACACAGGATAGAACTTTTTAATGTATTTTTCGACTGCAGCGAGTAACTGTCTTTAAGAAACAGATAAAACATTTTATGCATAGTTTTTTTTTTTTTTTTATTACAAACCTGCGTTATCTGAATTTCATTGTTACTATTATCATTATTAATTTAAGAGAATTAAGCTCATAAATGTTTTAGAATTTGGCTATAAAATGACCATTAATCAAAACCGCTTAGTAAAAACTGTGCGCTAAAAACCATATTTATTGCTTTACAGGATGCGCATAAGAATACGAGTATTTTACTTTAAATTGGGTAAAATTAAGAATTTAGCGAGAAATACTCAAATACTTTACTATAATTTTCCTTTTTATTTATTCAGTTAAATATTCTATGACTCAAATTTGTTTAAGTGAATAGTAATTACCAAATGTTCAGAAAAGCAAGTTAAGTCTCTTCAGTTTTTTTTTTTTTTTTTTTTTTAAGTAATAAAAGGGAATATTTAATGTCATATAACAGAGCATACAATACAGTAAAATTATTTTCTTAATACAGAGGAATTACTTGAATAATAATATGTTTGTGAAAATTGCAACACCAAGAAGGAATGCGAATATAAGAATGATATTTATTGGGCACATATATTATAGTAGGAAGAACAACTGATTAAATTTTCAGGAAGTTTTGAGTAATATATCCTAAGAAAAAATAAAGCAGCGACCTCTGGGAGTAATAACTACAGTTATCTGCCTAGTCATTGAATCGAACAGCAACTGGATGACATATTCGGGTACACCACTTCATGAAGTTCCAACACGATGCCGCAATTAATCGATCGTAGTTGATGGTGAGTGGTGGCGGCTCACCCGCTTTTTAACGACTAAACTGTCATATTCATTGGTGCGAGATCAATAGAACACGCTGGCCGGAGCAACGGTTGAACACGTTCTGTATCACAGAAGGTCTATAAAATACAGACAACTTGCTGTCGTGCATTATCCTGCCTAAATATGGCGCTATGGTGGCCATAAATATAGATCAGATGAGTGGGCTTTAACACCAGAAATTTAATGGCCGCTATTCAGAGGGCCGGAAATGCGAACAAGAAGTAATCGAGACGTGTATCCAACGGGACTCCATACCATCACTGCAGATGATGGATAGTGTGACGATTTCGAATCCCAGCTAGCAATGTGTATTATAGACAATGCCATTAAATACGGATAAGGCAATCCTGATGTTGTAAACAGGATTGTGATTTGTCTGAAAGGCGAATTTACGTCATACCTGTGTCCAGGTTTGTCGTTGGTCACACATTAAAGGCGCCTATATCAGTGATGCAGGTTTGAGGGTAATCAAAATTTTGGTAGCAGAATACTGGGTTACCACCTGGTGTCTTGGTATGCGATTCCATTGGATACACGTCTCGATCATGCTCTTGTTTTCATTCCCGCCATTCTGAATATTAGCCATTACATTTCTGACGAGTTAAGTTCCGTCGCTCTGCCCTATATTCAAGGCTTCCGAAGCACAATACTTTAGCAGGACAATAGCACAACTGTCTGTATTGTCCGGACCTTCCTTTAAGGAGAATGTGTTCGACTGCTGCTCTGACCAACGTGTTTTCCTGATCTCGCACCAATGAAAATGACTGTTTAACCGACGAAAAGCGACTTGCCCCCCACCACTCACCAGTAGGGCTGGAATATTTATCAATATATCCCCAAGTATCAATATATATTTTTTTTAAATATCGCGATAACAATATTTAAGATGTTGATCTACCGATATATCCCTCTACCGATATTTCCTAGTGCGCACTGCGCGATCGATCGATTTGCCGATGAATAACGTTGAACGCCAGTCACCATATCTTCAAATTCTGCTTCCCCGCATTATCATGCTACCGAACAAATCTCCAACATAAAGAGCGCCAAATATTTTATGCTAATCTAATTTGCAGATTCCATTGGATTCTTTTCCTTCCCTTCTCTTCTTTTCCTTTTATTATTACTCACTGACTAAAGTAGAAAAAATAACCCAACCACAAAAGATCCGAACACAATTCATATACTTTCTCTTCCTTATTCCTGCGATTGTCCCTCTTTCCTTCATTTGTACGATCTCTCAAATCGAAACTCCTGCTTAAAATGTCTGACGTTGAACGATAACATATAAAATGTTTCATTCATCAAGTTATCGCAGTAGTATATTATTTTCCAGTTTCTCACATTCGATGATAGCCCCACACCAATAATATCGAAGCTCATCGCTAGCAGTTGAAAACAATATCTCGCGTTTATTTCTTGCTATCGGTTCGTTGATTTTGGGAGGTATAAAGACTCCCTATAGAAATTGTATTAAATAGGGAGTCTTCATCGGGATATTTCAAGTATTGTTCGGCATTGCATCGATTGTTCGAAATATCATCAAGTGATATTAAAGAAGAAAAAAGGGGGCAAAGAATTAACTAAAAATGATTGCTTATTTCTTTTAGAAATTAGATTTATTATTCTATCTTCTGCATGTATGAGAAGAAAATATAAGATTTGGATAAACATTTTTCCGGTTTTCGATGAATTTACACTTTTTGATATTTCCTTGCTTTTCAATTAACTTAAACTGATTACTTATTATTTAAAATGTGGATTTATTACTGGCTTCAGCATGCATAAGAAGAGAGTAGAAGACTGGGGGAAATTTTGATTTCCGGTTTTCGATGATTTTACAAGTTTTCAGGTTTCCTTTCATTTCAATTAACTGAAATTGATTACTTATTTTTAAAAAAAGTTGATTTATTATTCTATCTTCTGCATGTATAAGAAGAAAATATAAGATTTGGATAAACGTTTTTCCGGTTTTCGATGAATTTACAAGTTTTGAGATTTCCTTGCATTTTAATTAACTGAAATTTCCTACTCATTTTTAAAAAGTGTATTTATTACAAGTTTCTGCGTACATAAGAAGAAAGAAGATACGAAATAAATTTCAATTTCCGTTTTTTGTTGTATTTACACGTTTTTAGATTTCCTTGCATTTCCTCGGATAAACTTTTGATTTCTGGTTTTCTATGAATTTACACGTTTCGAGATTTCCTTGCTTTTCAATTAACTGAAACTGACTACTTATTATTTAAAATGTGGATTTATTACTGGTTTCTGCAAGCATAAGAAGGAAGTAGAAGACACGGGGAAAATTTCGATTTCTAGTTTTCGGAGAATTTACGCGTTTTGAGATTTCCTTGCATTTCAATTAACTGAAATTGACTACTTATTCTTTAAAAAAAATGGATCTGTTATTTTACCTTTTGCATATATAAGAAGAAAGTATAAGATTCAGAAAAAAAAAAATTAGATTTCCAATCTTCGAGGATGTTAAAAGTTTTGAGATTCCCTGAACTCAAATTGACCATTTTTAAGATTTTTTTTTTTTTTAGTTCGAACACTGTATTTCATGGACAACTCGTGTCTATCGGCCAATTGAGGTCACTGCTGTGCTTCAATTTAATTCCGTTTAAGTGAAGGCAGTTGTTTTGCTTTGCTTTGCAAAAAGTGATCGATCTTCAACCACTTGGCGGTACTAGTATAAAAATATAATACAATTTCCAATTGTTATAAAACTATTACAAAATATGAATTCACTATATATAAAAAAAAAAAAAAAAAACCTTTTTATGATATGATAATTAGATAAAAAAGAATAATAAACAAATAAAACAAAAATGGCAGGTAATTGACCTTTGGAATACCTATGAGTTATAAGGGTTTCAAATTAATATTACTCTACAACCGAGAAAGTTTATTCTGTGGCAATTCTAAAGAAAGTTTATGAACACACTGAGAAAAAAAAATATACCGCCTTCCTTTAGAATGAATAAGTGGCCATTTTCTAAATCCCTTAATTAGAAATATAGATTTCCGTGCTATGCACGTAAGGCACGCCAATAAACTGAATAGACGAAATTATCGAGAATTTCTAGTGTACACATTTCTAGATGGTGAAACAATATTCTGAAAACTCTAAATATTCTAAATCATTTGTATTCCGAGATATTCTCGCTTGATTCTCTAGAATTTGTGAATAAACCAAGATTATAGTAACTGAAACCCGCCTCTTGTAGTCTCATTTATTTGCAGAGATTTTTTAAAAACTTTGCCCTCGAGAATATAGGCAAACGCTCTAAAATTTTAATAGGGCTTTCTAGAACTCGTTTTCAAAGGGGACTAGAATTTATAAAGATAAACAAATAAAATAAGGATAAACAAACAAATAATAAACAAATAAAATAAAAATGGCAGGTAATTGACCTTTAGAAGTTATAAGGGTTTCAAATTAATTTTACTCTACAACCGAGAAAGTTTATTCTGTGGCAATTCTAAAGAAAGTTTATGAACACACTGAGAAAAAAAATATATACCGCCTTCCTTTAGAATGAATAAGTAGCCATTTTCTAAATCCCTTAATTAGAAATATAGATTTCCGAGCTATGCACGTAAGGCACGACAATAAACTGAATAGACGAAATTATCGAGAATTTCTAGTGTACACATTTCTAGATGGTGAAACAATATTCTGAAAACTCTAAATATTCTAAATCATTTGTATTGCGAGATATTCTCTTGTATTGCGAGATATTCTCACTTGATTTTCTAGAATTTGGGAATAAACCAAGATTATAGTAGCTCCGCCTCTTGTAGTCTCATTTATTTGCAGAGATTTTTTAAAAACTTTGCCCTCGAGAATATAGGCAAACGCTCTAAAATTCTAATAGGGCTTTCTAGAACTCGCTTTCAAAGGGGACTAGAATTTATAAGGATGACATGGAACTATTTTTTCCAGAGCCACAATTTAGATTCTAGATGTCAGTTACAGAATTTTTATCATTGCAGTATTTCTACTGTGCATTTCTTATTCACTGAAATTAATTTAATTACAACCATATCGCTATTAATGACTGGCTGGACTATTAGTAAATGAACGTTCTTTATACTCAGGGACGGGAATTAGGCGCAAAACTCATGCTAATATTTATTTACTGGTGAGTCACCAGTGACAACGATCGATGAATTGTGGCATCGGGTTTAAGCTTCATGAAATGTTTTACCCCTACATGTCATCCAATCGCTGTTCGGTTCAATGCTTAGGCAGATAAGTGCTGTCATTGCTCACAGAGATCGCTGCTTTATGCACTGTTTTCTCAGGATATATTACTCCAAATTTCCAGAAATTTTAAACAGATGTTCTTCCTTCTATAATGTATTTACCCAATAAATATTATTCTGATATTCTCATTCCTTCTTGGTGTTGCATTGCACTATTCACAAGCATTAGCGTATATAAATTGTTATCAATAATTTCCCCAAAATATATTTAACACACTAAAATTTGAAAAGAAATAAGTGAAATAGAAAAGACTAGAAGCACAATTCTATCGTTTTGAAAATACTTTGTAATATAATCTATGCACATTTGTAGATCAGTAATGATTTAAATCTTTTTCTGTAAATCAGTCTTATCATTATCTTTTTATATTCTCATCGTATTAGGAATTCAAAATAAAGTTTATACTGAAGAAAGTAAAAATTTGTTAGTATATTCGCAAAGAACTGTTTATAGAAGGAAATTCTTACAAAAAATTTTAAAATTACCTAAAAAAAGGAAGGGGGTGGGAGAAAAAAAAACATAGAATCATTGTCGATTTTCTTTATCCAGATCTATTCTGAGCATCACAAAGTACCTAATTAAAATTACAGTTTCGTTTGATTTTATTAAATGTTAATTGCTAATTAAATAAAAGGATACTAGTACATTGATAATGATATTATTTTAAATGTCATGCATCAATTAAATATATATATTCTTTAAGTCTTTTTTAATTTTTTTTTTTATTATTTTTTTTTTTAATGATTCTCTTTTTTTTCTATTCCTTCGAGTAAATCTTAGGATTTATTTCTCTTAAGTATGTATCTTTTAACATCCTTTACTACTGAGATTTTTTTTTTTTTCTGTACTATGATAAATTTAAAGGTTTTATTTTTTTCTTTCTTCTTTGAAGTTTTATCATAAATCTTAATACATGACTTCATTAAGTAGTTTATAATGGCGTTTTTACTTAGTTTGAAATATCTTATTATACTTTAAAAGATTTTTTGCAAAATGTATTAAGTCTTTTTTTTTTTTTCTTTTAGTATATTAATAGTTATATAAAATTTTGACATTGTTTAACATTTTTACAATGATATAAATCAAAATATTTTAGTGTCTAATAAATCTGTCTGTTTTAATAAGATATAAATTTACTAAAAATACTTTAAAAAAAAGAAAAAAAATCTATCTCAGTCTCATAAGTATTTATATTCTATGAATTTATTACTATTTATAATTATATTATATTTTAAGAAGAAAATAAAAGAGAATTTATCTTTTCAAATCAAATTCATAACATGTTTATTATTGAATTACTATAAAAAATGAAATTATTAACTTAAGTGTAAAGGCCCTTTTGTTAATTATTATTTACTTCATAAAATTTCCTAAAACTATTTTCATTACTTTTATTTGCTTTATAATATTTCCTTTAGAAGTTTTCATTTTTTTCTTCTCTCTCTCTCTGTACACACACACACACACGCACACATATATATAATGGAATATTTTTCGCTAGAATAACTTCGAAATACTAAATAATTCGTACAAAATAGGACTATATTCATATCTTACATGTGCTCATTCAACAAATTAATCCACCATCTTGTTTAATTGAAATTTTCATACTCCTATTAAAATGCATTTACATACATATTTGTTTGAAACTCGGTATATATGACTATATCAAGGTCTCAACGAGGTTTATTTATCAACGTAATCCGCCATCTTTTTTAAAATGGTGCCCCGTTAAAATTTTCAAACTCACTTAAAAAAGCTATTTATAGGCCGATTTGCATGTCATTTTGTATGTACACAGCTCATATTAAGGTTCAACCATGTTTATTAATTAACTTGATCTGCAATGTTTTTTCTCTTTCTCTCCAAATGCCAGCTACTTGATAAGAACAAATAAACAAATCTTCTCACTCATTTGTATCAAGAGTCCCAAAAACACATTTACATTACACAATGATCTTTTTTTTTTTTTTTTCATATTATTTAAAACTAGCAAGCTTTGCCGCTTCGCTGGAACTTAAATGAGTTGTCAAAATCCCATATCTTTATAAATAATCTAAGTTCTCGCTATGATTGGTATAGGATTTTCTCGCTCGCAACGGGAGGAGTCTGGGTCTTCACTGCCTTCGGCATCAACTTACACACCTCTTACTTCCCCGTCCTCAGCGGGTGCGTTCAAAGTTTTGAAAAATCCCAGTAATATACATAATGCGTACACTTAATCAATATCCGCACACCAAAATTCGCCATTCTAAGATAAATCAAAGCGAATTCAAATGGAAAAACATGTTTTTACACATGTTTATTGCTCTCCGACTCCGAGAAGGTTAGTGTGTGTGGGGGGGGGGGATTTCAAATTTCGTGAAATCCAGGATGCATACAAACAATTTACGCACCAAATTGACCACAGAAGTCTTTAATAGAAAATATAATAAATAAATAAATACAAAAAGCACAGCTTTAGTATGGAACCCCTTTGGTGACTTATATATTTTAAGCCATTTTTGCGATGGAATGAATTTGCTATCTCAATTGTGCAATTAAAGATCTTGGAGAGAAACGTCCGAGCTACTTCGGTGCTAAATTTCAAATTTTGCCAAAGGGATCCGATACTAAAGCTGCTCCATACACAAAATATATAAATAAATAAAATAAAATAATAAAATAAAATAAAATAAAAGCTCTTTCCTGATATTTACAAAATAAAAATAAAAAATCTTAATAAACTCCAAATTAGAATCATTTACAATTCAGGAGAGAACATAAAAGAACCTCATAAGGTACATAATAACAACAAAAAGTTTTGTTTTACTGCAGGAAGGAAAAGTACTGCTTAATTAAATAAAAATATTAAACTAATGCTAAATATTTCTATGAAAATATTTATCCAGATACAAATTCCTGATTAAAAAAAAAAAAAAAATCACCAACTTTTGTAGGTCAACTATTTATTTTTCTCTTTAATTTTTATTATTATTCACGTGAAATTAAAAATATTTCATTTTATTTCTGGAAAATAAAATATACATAAATGCGTATATATAAATATAAAACATTCTACTGAATCTGGGTTGAAAACGGAAAAAGGGTAAAATAAATTAGAAATATCAAACCTATATATATAAATGTGATACCAAACAAAAGGGGCGATTTTTATGAATCCAGGGGTGCAATCAGTTTTTCGATGCGACATTTAGTTTTTTAAAAAGTAACTAAAGCATGAAATTTAAGTGGCAACGGAAAAACGGAAAGAAGGGATAAATAAATTAGAAATATCGGACCTATCGTTACAAATTCAGTACCAAATGAAAGGGGAGATTTTTCTGAATCCTGGTGTGTAAACAGTTTTTTGATACGATAATTAGATTTTTTAAACTTAACTAAAGTAAGAAATTTAGATAGCAACACTTCATTTGAATCTTTTCATAAATTGTAGTGCGAATCACGCGAATAAAAAAAGTCTTTAACTTAAAAATTTATTTTTATGTTTTATTTTTCCATTTAAAGCGTTTTAGTGAAAAAATATTTATGGAACATGCGCAGGCGTTTTTTACGCACAATTCAAAAACTAATCAAAGCTTTGAAAATTTCTATCGATATAATTTTAAATTGGGTGAAGACCTAAGTTTCTGCCAAGCGCCGTTGAATTCCGTCCAGCCATTCTCGGGTGATGCCCGGACAAAAAAAGCGACATACAGACATGATGACACACACACGCAAAATTTTCTGAAACCATTTTCGGCTTTCACGGGGTGTGAAACGTGAGGATATCGCACAATTTTTTGATTCCGGCGAATTTACAGACAAAAGTCTAATTTTATGAATATAGATAATTAAGTGTATGTATATAATATATATATATATATATATATATATACATATATGTATATACAAACACACATATATTCATATGATTGATACGCTACATTACTATATACATTTCTGAAGGGAGGTGGCGTCACCTTTAACCCTCCATTATATATATTTGTCTCCGTGTATATATATATATTTTTTCAAACTCTTAATGTTATTGTAATGCCTTATAACTCATAAATACTTGTATCAATTTAATGTCAAATGGTTATAACGGAATTTTTTTCTATAGCTCTGTCCGTTAAAAGTTAATTCTTTGTCAACCTATTTCTACAGGAACCATGTTTTTGAATTTGATAATAACCAATGTTAATTTCATTATGTTGAATGGAATGCAATCTTGTTAAAAAGCATGTAAAAGAAACTCAATTTGTATGTGACTAAATTATTTGCGTGCCGCTGTGCACGAGCCACAGATATAATATGAACAAATATGATATATAGCCTTCCCGTAAATGTAAGATAGCGCAATAGATCAGCGTCACCTATCGAGCAATTTACACCAAAAGTTGATAGCCACAAATTCATGTCATATTGCATCTGCATATAATTTTATATATAGTTCTGTGCAGTAGTTCCTGAGATACATTTCCCACAATTATTTTTTCACACACTCCTGATGGACAGACATTTTCTAAAAATAGTCAAATAGAGTTCTCGACCTCTCAAAACGTGTAAATACATCGTAGACCAGAAGTCAGAAAGTTTTTTGAATCCAATACTTTTTATGATAAGTATGGAAGAAATTAATATTAATGATTAAAAAAAATGGATAAATAAAATTTGCACTTTTTGACAATCTAAAACAAATGAGTTTGTTGTAATTTTTTGTTTTTATTTAAATAATAAACTCATTAATGACAATCTATACCTGTTAGTTAGCATAAGAACTTTCCACTTCTTCAAAAAAAAAATCATGAACCAAATATTTCGAAGTTAAATTTATCTATGTATTTTAAAAATTCTGTTATATTTTTAGTTTGCTGATTTACCGTGCAGATATTAAAACCAGTTTAAAAACGAAATATTTGTGCTTCTAAATGCGTGTATTTATTAATTGTGTATTGAATAAATGAGTGCTCGTAAGTTGATTGATTATTTAATAAATTAATAATTGTTCGTGACTATATTGATTGTTTGAAAAATATCAGAAACCGATTGATTATTTGATGAACACACAGACGATTGTGAAGAGATTGTTTAAATAACATTTAGATGAATGAGTTTATTAATCACCAAATATATTAATATATAAACTTGTTTGCGGACTAAATGATCCCAAAACTAAAAATATTTAGTTTTTTTTTTTTTTTTCGCGTGTTTAGATATTATCTATTTACAGGCAGATTTATTAAGATTTTGGTTTTGTCATAATCATCATAACCATCATTATTATTATTATCATTATTGTTGTTGCTCTTGTTGTTTAAGATATGCATTTCTTCAATTTTAGTTTAAAAGTATGTATTTAACATAATATTTACTTTTTTTTTTTTTTTTGTCTTGACTTTTGAAATTATGTCTCTTTTATGTATAAGATTATATATATATATATATATATATATATATACACGAATGTCTCAAGTCATACGGGGTAATTTTGACAGTTTAAATCATTTATTTTATGTTTTTGAAGTAAGTTTCACTTATGATTTTTTCACATTTATTAACTTTCCTGTAAGTTTTTCTTTAGTTATTTTTTTTTACATATTTCCAACTTTTATTTTTACTAAGAAACATATATTATAATATCTTATATATATATATATCTGTGTGTGTGTGTGTGTGTGTGTGTGTGTGTGTGTGTGTGTGTGTGTGTGTGTGTGTGTGTGTGTGTGTGTGTGTGTGTGTGTGTTTGTGTGTGCGTGTGTCTATATTTTCACGTTACCACTGAATTAATATTTAATTATAAACAACACAATATTGTGTTCTAACTTTATATCTAAAAGGAATGATACCAACAATAATTGAATTATAATTTTCAATAGACTGTAGTGAATTAGCAAAGTTACATCTTTTAATTTTATTTATAAAGCTTCCAGTGGTCTCTTCAAAAATAATATTAACTGAGAATTCAGAGAAATTTCTGAAATAAAAAGGTTTGAAGCACTGGATGCAGATTTAAAGAAACATAATATCTTAAAGAAATATATATACATATGTCGTATACATGAAGCCTACAGTAATAAAAAATAGAAGTATTATAGAAAAAATTATATGTTAGGAAAGAATCGACATCAACTAATTAAGTTAATTAGGTAATCTATCATTGTCATCAAATTAAATGGATAGATGCTGCGAGCAGTCTTGAAAACTCGGTTTCTTTTATATGTTCACGTATTTTATATTTTAATAAAGCTAAATTCTTTTAAATCTTACAAACTTAATTACAATATTACTTTTTAAATGTTATGTACTTTTTAAACACTTTTTTATTAATTAAATGTTAAAAAAATGCAGTATTAAATATAAACGAAACAAAATTGAAACCTTTATTGCGTCTTGAAAATTATTCAATTGATTTAAACTAGTACTGAAAATTATTTAGCAGGGAAATTTTTTAAATGTATCTACTATATAATGTGTTTGTATACAATGTATTCCAACATATGCCCATACAAATATTTATGTGTGTTTCATGCATTCGTTTAGCTTCTTAAATAGGGTTAAAAAAGGAAATTATACAATTTTAACAGTTCATTAAATTTTTGTAATATGTTATACAAAAAAAAAAAAAAAAAAAAAAACATACTCTGTACAAATATTTAACCATTCATTTAATACATTTCATTTAATACATTATGAAATGAAGAAAAAAAAAACTATTTGAAACATATTTTTTTAGCTACTTAAGAGTTTTTTTTTTTTTTTTTTTTTTAAGGATATATGGAATATGACTTTGTCATAGGAATTAATGAAGACCTACTGAGGTGGACTTTTAGTTTAACTAGGGCGACAAGATTTTTCAAATTTAATTTGAGGACGAATATTTCGGTGTCATATTACTTTAAATTGCAAAAATGTGAGTAATTTTTGTGTATGAAGTACCTGAAAGCATTCATTTCAGCTTATTTATAACACACATAATAAATTATTATAGTAGAACATTATAACTTTTATAACCGGTATCCTCTAAGGTGTTTTAATTTTTCGGGGACAAGGGGAAGATTTTGACGACCTGTAGTCACCCTAAGTGTACCATTAGTACATAGAGGTAATATACAAAAGTATCCGAACTTTAGAAAAAATTCCTGTATAAAATAAGTAGAGTTAATACTGTAAGTATTAACTCTACTTTTTTTATATAGGAATTTTTGCTAGTGTTCAGATACTTTTGTTACAAACTGTATATATATATATATATATATCAAGACCTTAAAAAAGTGTAAAGAATATTTACATTTTATGATCTTTATATATTTTTTTTTCTGAGACTAATGGTAGATTCTTGTAGTAATGCATACACTAATATATGTGAAAATTGCAACACCATGAAAGAATTGTTAGAAATTAATGAAATTTATTCCACATATTACTAATAGTGGTACAAATAAACGACCAAATGTACAAGACATTAGAAAAACAAAAAGAATGTCTGAAATAAGCACTTTATGTGTCCGCGATGAGAGCCTGTACACGTCGCGGAATTGAATCATACATGTTCTGAATGCAATCCTGGGGAATGGCATTCCAGATGGCTTCGACTTGACGCCAAAGTTCAATCTTCCTGTGCGCCCCACCAATTGTACGAGAAAGTCGCAGACAAATGAAATCCCAGACATGCTTGATGGGCGACTTATCTGGGAAATAAGCAGACCATGGGAGAAGTAATACCTGTTGCGCCCTGAAGAAGGCTTCTGTAGTCTAAGACGTATGTGCACGGGCATTGATACAGCATCCGAAATGCGTCGAAGAATGGGAAGTACCTCTGGCTCCAAAATTTCCCTTATGTAGCGATCACTGTTAATGTTGCCTGAAATGTTGAATAAATGGGATCGACAATTATGCCCAAGAGCTCCCCACACGATGCTAGGCGTGCCCACGATGCCCACGATGATGCTAGGCGTTTGTTCAGTATTACGCTGGATAACACACTGTGGGAACAGACATTCCCCACTGTAACGTCTGACGCGTACTCTTGTATCATTGCACTCCAGATTGTAGCGAGATTCATCAGAGAAAACAATTTGTTGCCACTGGGAACAACACATGCTGTGTTGCTAAGCCCATTCAAGTCGGAAGCGTCTGTGATTCAGCGAGAGAGGAATCCTGCGTAGAAGAACACTTGCACGCAGTGTATGCTGTCAAACGGCGCCGAACCGTGGAGCTAGAGAACAAAACACCTGTAGCCGTGCTCCAACGTTTTGCTAACACACGTGAGGACGCTGTACCGTGCGTCACAGCCATGCGGATGAGGTGTCTGTCGTCTCGTTCCGTTGTTCTACTATGTGCCCCACTGCCAGGTTTTCGGGTTCTTTGATTATCCTCTGTCCCTTTCTTCCAAACACGTATCACTATTGTGGAATTACGATGCAATTTCTCTATATGAAAATCCACCTTCTCGCATACCAACGATGCGGCCTCGTACGAACTCCGTTAGTTGTTAGCATGGCACCCTCCGCTTTAGACGAAGCATTTTGACCACCAATGAATCGTTTACCGCAAACAGAGAACGATAAACAGATTTCAACGCGCCTGTACAATCCTTTATATACCCGGAACAAGCGACTGATAAGGAGTCGGTTCTGATACCAGGCATGCGGAATCGCTTTGTAATTCTACTCATTCGCATGCCATACCCCACATTATATTTCGTGAAAGTTTGGTTCAATTTCCATAATATTTTCATGGTGTTTCAATTTTCACAAACATCAGTGTAAATTAATTAAAACACAAATGAAGATCGTGAAAAATCCTAATCAAAAACAGCGACAGTATACTACGAAATGCTTTCTTGGACAAACACGATTATTTCTTATGCCAAGCAATGAGATTATAATGGAATATTTACGTTCTATTTGTGCAAATACCTTTGGAATTTCTTCCCTTAATACGATTTTACACACTTTTTAATTGAATGATACTCTAAAGTACTGTTAGTACATTGTAAAAAATTATGCTAATTTTTACAGCTGACTGTGTTAACAAAAATGGGTTCCAGCACATTCCGTTTATAAATAGAATAATTTACAATGGAGAAGTCTGTAAATGGAGACACTTTTTACAACAGTTTCTTCTGTAAATGTTTCTGTACAACAAGAGAATGCACTGGCAAATTTCCAGCAAATTTCACTATAAAAATTAACGTAATTTTATTCACTGTAGAAAAAAGTATTTTACGCAACTCCAAATTGCTAGATTCACAACCAGTATTGCCAAATTTTGGGACTTCTTTATTCAATAATTACCTATAATTTTGAGGATTGATGGTTAATGTACATGATAGACGATTAATCTTTGATGTGATTAAGCAAACATTAGAATTAAAAGTTAGAGATTGATATTGAATAAAATTTCCCTAAAGTTGGTAACATTGCTCCCAATATTATTAGAATTGTTCGTTTAACTAAACACTTGGCTATATTAAATACAAAAATGTTGAATTAATTAACGTTCGAAAATAAATAGAAGGACTTCATAATTGCATTCTTTTAAAGTAATATTGCAGAAACATTCTCAGGATAGTCATAATGATTTGACATTTAAATTGAATCGCAATTTGATGCATTATTCTAAAATTGCAGTTTTAGACAATAATTCGATGTATTAAATATTGCTCTTAATTTATATATTTTAGTTGAATTAATCTTAATTATAATTTTTTGTATCAATTATAGCCAAAGAAATAACACACTACAGTTGTAAATTTATTAAATACAAGTATCTATAAATATATCTGTGCTTCTAACATTAAAAATGTATTAAATATAAATAACAACAGTTAAAATATATTATGTAGTACATACAGTTTTTTTTTCTGTATTTAGTAAAATCATGAAAAGAGAGTAATCCTATTATAAATTGGAATAATTTTTAATATATTAATGATGATGTATTTTTTAATTTCATGATATTATAGAAGAATTTTTTGATTTTTTGATTTATAATAATCAGCATTACTATTTTAATATAAATAGTTTTAAAAAAGTCGCATCTTGCTTTATTATTTATTTATTTATTTTATGTAAGAGGACATTACTGTTATGAATTTCAAGAACTTAACACAATCATGACTATTGCGTTTTTAAAGCAACTTTAGTGTAAAACTGATTTCGTCAGATTATATACTAAACGCTATTTAATAAAAGCTGCATCCTGAATTGAAAATCTATTTGTCTTCTCTAATCGTATTTATCTCTTTATCCATAGATAGTATCTTATTTTGTTAATGTGGTTCTCATAATAAAATGTAGTTTTCTATTTTAATAATAATAATAATAATATGCACAATCAGAGAAATATCAACAATAAAAATAAAAAGAATCTGCCACGTTTAGTGTACAGAAGAGACTAAATTAAAAATGCTTTTAAATGCTTGAAATGCAAATTTATTTAATGATTTTTTTAATATGCAGTTATCTGATATAATTTAAAATTCGAGTGATTCTAATGAGTGACAAATCGGATATACACATTTTACGACATTGTTTTTAAAATTGCTCTGATTTTTTTCTTCTTATTTGTCAACTACTGTTGTTGTTGTGAGCCAGAATTATTTTATATTCTTGGATAAAAGTTTTTTTTTTTTTTATTTTATTTTTTTTTATGTATCAATAAAGTTATATAATCCATATTCCTTTTTATATTGTACCTTTGCATGATTAACCAAATAATACAAGTTTCATTAAAATGTATTAAATAGACATTATGGCTGTTAAGTAGTTGAATTGTATTATCTACTTTCGAATGCCTATTGAGTACAAATATTTTAAATAGTAAGACATTTTCTTGAATTTAAACTAAATAAAATAAATTGGATTTGGTTTCCAATTTTGTATGGCACTATAAGTTTTGAAAACAGAACCAACAATGATGACAATTTTAAGAAATTTCTAATACGAAGTGCCGAATTTTTGACACAATTTAGAATACATATCAGTTGTAAATTCATGAAATTTACAGGACTTTAAAATTAAATTATAAAAAAAATCAACCAGTTTCTTTAGTTTTTCTTAAAAAAAAAAATAGAAGATTACTAACTATTTGTCAAACTGGATATTTTAGCCAATTTTCGACCAGAAGATTTTATAAAAATGGCAATATTTTTAAACAATGTGGGTACTTGAATTAATTCTTCCGGTTCACAAAAGAGGACAATAGTTGTTCTAGTGCAGCAAAGTTGATAGTGACACCAGAAATGTTTTGCAGTAGAAAGAGTAGGCTCACATATCTGTGTGTGACTTTTGAGTGGAGAGAAAAAAAAAACACCTAATTACTGTCGGCAGCAAAATTGTTAAAGCACACATCCACACTTTTCATTTTTCTTTTTTTTCTTTCTTTCTTTCTTTTCTTTTCTTTCTTTTTTTTTTTTTTTTTTTTTTTTTGGTTAACTTACTTTTTTATAAACAGAATAAGATCATGATTCAACAAATATTTGCTTAACAAAACAGCATACACATATTTTAGATAGAAATTATTGCTAACGCTTCAATGATTTTGTTGCTGACTGTATTACTTTGAATAAGTCGGGATTTGTATCTAAAAAACAGCATTTGCGTGAAGTGTTACTCTTCTGCTTTCATCACAAGAAAGCTATCATAATTTGGTAGTGAAATCGTTAGAAAAACATACTTTGACGGAAATAACTTGCAGAGACTTGTTTCAACGATTCAGAGACAACGGATTGAAGTGAGTTACAAAATGCGTCCTGGTCAGCTGTAAAAGTTTGATGATGGAGAGTTAGAGACATTATCAGTAGATGATTCATCTCAGACGAATGTATAGTTCTATGAAACACTTAATGGGGATGAATCAGCTGTTAAATGGCATTTAAAACAGATGGGGATAATCGGAATACCGTGCACCTCATGAATTTACAGAAAGAGATGTTGCTAAAGTTTTAAGATTAATTCGGCGTGGTGAACTGTGATGTAACTTCTGAAATCGGGTCAAACCATGAATTCTAAATATTGCAAAATACAATTACTCAGTTTGAATCGCACACCTGAAGATAAGTGCCCACAATATGCTCAGAGACATGAAAAATCATTCTGCTTCGGGACAATACCAAATCAAGTGTCGCAAACCGAATGAAAGAAATCTTGAAAGAACATTGATAGGATGTCTTGTTCCCCGTCCCACCCGCCATATTCAACAGATGTCACCCCTTCCGGTTTTTATTTGTTTCGGTCCTTGCTGCATGATTTTTTGTAATAACACTTCACCTGTTTTAACGATGTCGAAAATTAATTCCAAGAATGGATCAAACCGAAAATACCTGAAAATTTTCGTATTGCGGAATCTATTTATTAACCAAAAACAAGGAAAATTTGTAGCTGAAAAAGACATAACTTTGATTAAATTATCTTGAACCATTTTTTAATGGAATAAACACATGACTTCTACCCAACAAACAGCGAGACGTAAGTCAATTCAAGTTCCTAAAAAAAAAAAAAAAAATCATTTAAATAAAATAAAAACACTAAATGCTATTTAAAACAAAGTTGCTTTTGAACTAATGCCTTTAGTTTTATTTCTTCTTCTTCTTCTTTATTTTTTTAGTTTATTTATTTATTTATTTATTTTTAATACACCTTTAAATTATATATTATATTTTAATTAAATCTTTTTAACAATATTTTTCTAACTTGTTTGAGTTTCTTTCTATAAAAAGCTTTGTTTTTTCCTGAATCTGTCGTTTCTTCAACAATCAAAAATTGTATTTTATTATCTAAACTAAGAATAATAGATTTTTTTTTTTAAGTATAAAGTATAATTTACTAAATTTGCCGAACATTTTACGTAAAGAGTAAAAAGAAGCAAAATTCATTGAAAAATTAAAAAGATACATTTTTTATTAATATTGCATATAATTATCATTACTATTTATTCATTAATATTACCAATAAAAGCTTTAAGCATCATAAATGCTATATTTTTATCCCCTTAATATTAAAACAAACAACGTTAATTTGTTAATAATCCTGTGAGGCTTTTTTCTTTCGTTAAAATAATTATAAATGTATATTGTGTAATGTGTAAAAAAAAAAAAAAAAAAAAAAAAATTGAAATGAAAATCAATAATTTCTCAAAATAACAAAGATAAAATAAATAACTTTAAATACTTTATACCTTCAGGGAATTTTTTATGATTATAGTAAAAAAAAAAAAAAAATAAAAAAAAAGTGTTTATTGATACGTTAGAAAATTCAATCATTTAAAGTATTAAAAGTCTCAAGTCTTTGTTCATAAAAAAAAAAGTATTTTCATTAATATATTATTAGTATTATTTTAAAATAAGGAAAAAAAGTGATTAACGTATGACATCGCCTTGAGGAAAAAGTTTATAAATACTTAAATTTCATTTTGTTTATTTATTTATTCTTTTAATTATTTCTTTGTGTAATGGAATTTTGAATGACACATCAAAGAATACACAGCATATTTTGACTTTGACTGCCCAAAAGGAAAAATCATATTGAACTTTCAGCATTTTTTGAACAATGGACTGTACTTATGTTATTATTATTATTATTATTATTATTATTATTTTACAAAGAAAAAACATTCTGTAGACTATAAATCAATATTTTTCCTTTTCTTAACAAACAATAAGATATATTCAATAAATGCTACCATTTTTTTTTTCAAATGTTAAGTATTTAGTAAGTATAAAAACAAAATAAATAAATTTTATTATTAATAAAATGTTTTTTGTAGAATTAAAGAAAATTTTTCCTACTGCATAGATGAGAAAAACTTTTAGTGCAAATTACAATTAAAAATATTTGGCGTATAATGATATAGTATCAGCTTTTTTAAACTTAAAAGTTAAAATATTTGTAAATAATATTGATGAACTTACTAAAATTACAAACAATAAAAATAACATACAGGTCAATTTAAATTTTCCATTCAAATGTTCAATTAAAAAATTATTCTGGTGTGTATACTTCTTTTTACACGCTTTTATTAGCTTCACCTCTATGTATGTTTGTATGTATGTTTGTAATCGCTCTGGGAGCAAACGAAAAATCTATATTGTAAAAAAAGACTTTCCCTACGTGAACGCTGTGGCTGTGAGGTAAAGATCCGCGCTACGAACCTAAAGGTCTAGCGTTTGAGCCCAGTCAGGGGAGCTTTTTTAAAAATTGTTTTTGTTTAATTCTAAATTATTTTAATTAAAGATTTAAATGTATGTAAATATTATGGTGCGTCACTCTCTATGGTGCGTTCTCTTACCCTGCATTTTAATACTAAGATAGGTATTTTGAGCTTTTTAGTTCACATTTCTATAAAAGCGTGTTCTTTAATCTTTTAAAACTATAATATTATTAAATTATATTGAATAATGTGCAGTGAAGAAATGTAATTTTTTCTGAGTCAACAACATATTTACGTTTCAACTGTTTTTAAGTTAGTAATTAATTAATTAATTAATTTTCTGGAAATTACCTATTTATACAATTGATGTTTCATATATATATAGGTTGTCCATATGAAATCTCATATTGAATTGTATGGAAAGTAGTGATATCGCGAATAGCAACAACAGAAATTTTATTTTATTTTATGCAAAATTACATTTTATGAAAAAATTAATTTTATTGCATGCATCATTCATATGTCATCTAGTGCCATTATTTTGTTGCAGATGTTTACTGAGGAGCAAACATGACAGCAGCACAAGGGAGAGCACAGTTTTTATGGAACACTGAAATGAAATCACCGCTTACCGTTCATAGGAATTCCCAGAAAACGAATAAACGGGACAATTAAGGCATGGTTTGAAAAGTTTCTAGCTACAGGTATTGTTAACTGACAGCCTGGCCCAAGCAAGAAACTCACGTCAGAGGAGACTGTTGACGAAATTAGGCAGACTTTCAACAGAAACACAACAATGTGAATCCGTAGAGCGTCACAGAAACTGTACTTCCACGGTCAACAATCCATAAGCAGCTGTATGAAAAACTGAGTACGTATACCTGTTATGTTCGAATCCTTAAAGTGTTAAAACCTGAAGACCTAGCAGAACATAAACACTTCGATATTGAGAGCTTGGACATGATCGACAACGCATTCTATTATCTCGAGAATTTTATAATTAAGGACGAATCAGAATTTCAGACATTCTATTGAAGCGATTAATCGTAACAACGTTTCAGAACGATTAACGTTGTTCAGTAACAAGTCAAGTATACGGTAAAGTGGATGTGTGGTGATGCGTGACAAAAAAAATCGTCGAAACATTTTTCTTCATGGATAAAAATCCGTAACTGGACTCATTTATCTTGACACGTTAAACAGTTTGTTTTTCCACAGGTAACCCTTTTCCAGCCAAATGCGATATATCAACAGAATGGTGCCACACCACGCAATAATTCAGATGTCCGTAGTTCCTTAGAAAGTTTTCCGTAGTGATGTATCGAACAAGATGGACCCATTACACTTGACTACCACGATCTCCAGACACAACACCTCAGGATTTCTAACTACAAATACATAAGATTTCTACCTATGTCAAAGATATGATATACGTTAGACCATTAAGTATGCTTGTGACCTTCGCCGCAAAATTGCGGAAGCCATCAATTCTGTCTCAATTATCATGTAGCCGCACAAGACATGGATTGAGATTCAATATTGGCATGGCATTCTGACAGCTAAGAACAGAGGCCATATTGTAGTGCATATATTTTAAAATAATTATATGATACTAGAGATAATATCATTTATGTCAGTAAAAACAGCAGTAGACGGAGCAGGTTCTTCTAGTGTAATTGGTATTATTAAAGAATGTACCCATAGATTATTTGGAAATTGTACCTTAGGAAGTATCAGTTGATGCACAATCTTTCATTACCAATACAAACAACTAAAATATTGATCAAATGAAGATCACGAGTAATACAAAAGTTACAAAAGATTCAAAAATGTTTGCATTTATAAGATAAGAAACTAAATAGAAAAAAGCTTTTCCTACTGCAAGGACAGATTCTGATACCTTGCTTTATTAAAAAAGTATGAAATACATATATATATATATATATATGTGTGTGTGTGTATTTTTTTTACACAGACAAAAGACAAATTGCAATTGAAGACTTTGCTTCATGAAAAATTATGAAGGTTGGGTGCTTATCAGAGTAAGAAATTTTAAGAAAACATTCGGAAAACATGAAAGAAAGTTTATTTATTTAAACAAATTACCCTGCGTAATTAATTGGTCTTAATCTCAACAACACTAGACTACAACTATATACATATACATATAGTCTACATGTTCCTTACTTTCTTCTAACTTTCTGAACTGTTACGTTCGTTCTAATATATAAAAACGGTTGGATAAGCAACCAGATACAAAAAAAACATGGATCAATCATAATTTAGAAAGTCCTATTGTGTTAAGACAAAGAGATAAATCTAATGTTATTACTTTTTAAGCAAAAAGGAACAACAACGTAGAAGTAGCATGACATAGTACAAGTTTTAACAATTTAAAATGCTCATTTACTTTTATGTCTACTCTATTTTTTACAGAAAAAATTCACCCACATTCCAAAATTAATTAAAGAGATATTCATCGGTACATCATAGGTCTTTTTCCGTTAACAATTTATTTTATTAATGAACCGAGATAAGGTATTATCGATGTGTTTCAAAGCATTGAAAATATTTTAAAAATAATTTGTTGCATTCTGTACATGTATTTGCATACGGATAAGTATAAAATCAAGATCCAATGTGTAGACGGAGCGATGAATGTTAAGTCGGAGAATTATCAAGATTTTACCTTTTTTTAACGTTCAAGGAAAAGAGAACGAAATCATTCTCTTAAAAAGCGAATATTTAAATTAATGTAACCAGCTTGCTAAACTTCTTGCGGATAATTTGTTTCTTCTTTCGCACAACTTTATTTCGCATTAAGATTTTTGTTCTCCATCATACTACAGGTATAAGGAACTTATGTAATTGAGAAAATTTTCGACCTCGGTTTTTTGACTTTTTTTACGCGTTTTCAGGTGTGAGGAATCCGAAAATATCAAAATGGATATGGTGTTCGTCTGCAGGTGTCTGTTAGTTTGTTAGTTTGTTAGTGTGTTAGTGTGTTTTATGTTAGTTTGTTAGTCTGTGTACACGATATCTCTCGAACAAATTATTGCAGAGAGGTCTGATCAGTTTTAAAACACTAATTATGACACTGGCAAGAACCCTATTAATTTGAAATATTTAATTAAAAAACTTCAGAATTTATTCTATATTTACGATTTCCTCAACATGGGAGAATAGGGCAAAATTTCACTTAAACGTGCATGAAAAGAAATATTTTTATCGTAAAGATTTAAGAACAGCTTTTAAATATCAGTTTTGATGTCGGGTGAACATTATTAACTATAAACATGCTACTTTGAAAATTTAACTAGTTATTGGAAATTTACGAATTACATAACATGACTAAATAGGGCAAAATTTCTCATAAACATCCTTTTTGAGGGATATTCGCATCATAAATATATCAGCGAACTTTTAAAATGGCATTTATGATAATTGTTTGAACATCCTTGACTACAAATATTCTAATTTGAAAATTTCATAAATTATTCGAAATTTAAGATTTTATGAATATAGCATAATTCCATATAAATTTGCATTTTGGGAAATGTTGCATTGAAATAGTATAGAATTGCATGAAAACCGAACTACGAAACTGATCCTACTAAAATAAATTAATAGATTAGAATAAGGTAAATATATCGAATTGAAGGGTGGGTAGCCTGTTTGGTGGGGCTTTCTGCGAATGGTCAAATTCATTTCTCTTAGCATCATTATAATATGTAACGTACTAAAAATTTATGAAAATATACACATGATGGGGAATGAGCAGCGTCCACCTATGCAAACTAGTTATTTATAAGTTAAATACTGTAAAAATATCCATACACAACTAACCATAAATTCGATCGTTTTTATGTTCATTTATTTTTTTATTTATTTTGTAGCAAAATTTGAATTTTCTGCTATATCAACAATTATGAAATTTACCCCCAGTTAAATCTAGACTTTTACCTAAAGTGTTTTCTGTTATATATCAACAATTATGAAATTTTCTAAATGCTAGTTTTAGATTTTCACAAACGGAAAGATTTGATGCGATTAAAAATTAATTTTCTTAAAAAAAAAAAGAAAAAAAAACTAATCTCAAAAGCAACAGGATAATAGAGGATTACATAAGAAAAATGGTCTACCACACAGCAATTCCACTTTTCTACGTAAGCATTCAATATACATTTTGAGAGAATTCCTGTAACAGGCATTTTATAGTATGCTAAAATCAGCTCTGAAAATATCTTTTAAAATTATACTTTAATGTAACCTGCGAAAAAATATCATAAGAAAACATTTTGCCACTAAAACAACAATGAAAATTTTCTGTTTTTTTTTTTTTTTTTTTTTTTTTTTTTTTTTTTTTTTTACTTTCAACATACTATTAAATATTATACTAAAACAATAATTTAATGTAAAACCTTCAATTCTTCTTCTTCTTCTTTTTTTTCTTTTTTTTTTTTTTTTTTGGTTGAAACACTGCACAGTCGGCAGCAAAATTATTCTAGCACTACAAAAAATTCCTACTTAAATGGCGGGCACCTAATACTGTTTTATTAAGTAAACATTTATCGAGTCCTGATCTTAGTCTTATACTGTTTATAAAAATGTAAGTTGATGATAAATTTGCTGCCGACTGTAACATATATTTGAAAGTTTTTAAGAAAATGAATATAACTTTTTAAAAACTTTAAAATTTTGAAAGTATGAAATATATTCAAATTATCATAGTAAAAGAAAAAATAAAGTGGCAAATTAATTTAAAAGAATGAAAGTTACGAAAATTTTATTTGTACTCCAACTTAAAAGAAAAATAATATTCAAGAAAACATATATTTTTTGACCTTTTAATAGTTGTGAATAGTTTAATAATTCATAAAAAAAATTTCAAATTGTAAAAGGCGTAAGTTATTTTTTCTTTCTATCATAACGCAATGAAAACAAATATTTTACTCAATTGAAAATGAATTTGAAATTCTCTCATAACTCTTGAGCTTAAATTAAATATATATATATTCATAGAGATGTTATTTTAATTCAAATTGTATTAAAATAAGAAGTTGCATTTTAATATGTTCAAAATTAATACTAGTAGAAACAAACAAGGTGAAGGAGAATTAATAATATATATCTATTTAAATAAAATAAAAATATTTGTTCCAATTTAAGAAATAACTCACTGAAATTTACACAAATTTAGAATTCATGGAGAATATGTAGTCGAATTCACATTTTCAAATCTATATTAAATTAGCGTGTCCAAATATATTACACGAAATCATTATAAATTTCTGGTGATATGAACTTTGACGTGATTGTTAATATACAACATTGGTAGCTAATATGTACACGCCGAAATACACGTATTTCAGTGTTTATGGAGACAATAAACCTGCGAGTACAGTTCCGCTGATGATTTAAGGTCATATAGTCTGATTATTGTGTTTTATTTTGTAGTTAATGCAATCAAATATTGGCATGCGTTCATAAAATGTATGCTGAAAATGTGCACATGTGAACCTGGAATTCACAAAGGGTTTTTATTTATTTATTTTTTCCGAAACGTAGGTTTTTAAATAAATTAAATAATTTTAGCAATTTGATTAATTTAAACGCCCGAGAAGAAATTCATTTTTCACGATATTCGGCAAGAAATGTTTGAAAGCTAAACAAATATTGGGCAGTTGTTCATCACAGAATAATATACGTAAAATTTAAAATAATTAAAAAATCCCTTAATTTACAATGTGGAATTTTATCAGCCTAAAGGGGGAAAAAAGACTATAATATCGTTTATTTTATTTTTTAAAGCAAGTTTTTTTTTTTTTTTTTTTTTTTTTTTTTTAACTATAATTATACAGTGCCTTTAAAAAAATCAAAAAATCCTGTGAATAAATTAATGCACTGAATGTGTGTTAATTATATGTATAGTGTAAGGTATGCGTAGTGCTTGCGACATTTACAGACTTTTTCTATTTTCTCATATGCACATCCTTTATCATGTTTATATATGTATATATATATATATATATATATATTTAAACATACACACAATATATATAACTTTGAAGGTAGATTTTCAAATAGATTATTTTAATTTATTTTTGACTTAAAATGATTTCAGCTTTTATCAGTTTCCTTTTCTACCAAAAGAATAATATTTACAGTAGCAACAGTGATAAAATTTGTCGTTTAGTTTCCTAACCGGCAAACTCCTTAAATTTGAAAAATGCATTTTTTAAAAACTTTTTTCAGTTCTAAATAAACGTTTTCATCATCTGGAAACAAGAAACCCTGTCAAAGCCGATCAATCCTTGTGTTATTTGCGTTTGAGAATCACGATGTGCTGCTATAAATCAAATCCTAAAACTGATCTGTTTCAAAACCGATCATCTTCATATCTACGGGATTAAGAATCTACTCCTTTTCGCTAAAGCAGCCCACTTGTTGATTAGGTTAGTATTATCTTGTTTCTCTCGTCTGTGACTGATCTTTATTGATGCACACAAAGTCTCTGGTAATTGTATTTCGTTTTTCCTGAGACTTTGGAGAAGTTTGTAAAAGAAATATCTTCTGATCAGTCAAGGAATAGGAAAAGTGACTCTACGACGTGGAAAAGAAAAAAAGTTTAAAGGTAATGTGCACTCACTTAGTAATACATAAAATTATTTGATAGCATAATAGCATCATGGTTAGCATATCATGATTAAGAAAGCAAATTTTATTAATTCAATGACATGCCTGTGACGATTCAGCCGGTTATAACGACATGTAAGTTTATGTCAGAATGCTTATAATTCGAATAATTTTCCACTGTATTGAAGAATAGCTCGTAATTAATGAATTTAGGACCCTTTCTTATTTGTTTTCACAATTTTCTAGAGTCATTTTTTGTTATGGATATCAGTTATTTTTTAACAAATTATTATTTTTTTTTATTTTTTCGGTTATTTTTTTAGCAGGTAACAGAAATCAGTTATTTATAATTGAACAAAACATTTTGTTTTCTTTATTAAGATCACACAATCAACTAATTCGAAATCATATTTATTGAAATTTTATTTTTCCGACTGAGTGAAAATAATGCCTGGACCGGGAGTCAAACCCGGGATATTTGACTTAATGAGCTATCCAGGCCGACAATTGGTCGGCATTATTCAGTCAGACAACCTTTAGGCAGAAACATCCGGGTCAAGGTCCAGGGTTCGACTCCCGGTCCAGGCATTATTTTCACTCAGTTGATTGTGTGATTTCAATAAAAAAATTGTATTTATTTCTCCCATTTTTCTCTACATGATAGACCAGATGTTTCTGCCTAAAGGCTGTCTGAGTGAATAATGCCGAACGGTTGTCGGCCTAGATAGCTCAATTGGTAGAGCCTTGACCTTGTAAGGCAAAGATCCGGGGTTCGACTCCCGGTCCAGGCATTATTTTCACGCAGTCGGAAAAATAAAATTTCAATAAAACATTTTGTGTGTTTGAAGCCTTGAAAATACCATTGTCACATTACATTTAGCTAAAACTAAATTCTGGTTTGTTGCAAAACAGGCCATTTCCAAAATAAATTGCAAACGTGGCCAAATACAAAATAAAAATTTAAATAATCCCTTACCATCATGTGCTCCTGCCACCATATTCCAAGTTTTCAAATATACTTCCTTAATGAATAAAAAACTAAAGCGTTTTGGCTCCTGTTTTATTTGGGCTAATTTTTCCAAAAAAGCAGCTTTTTCTCGAAATTTTACTTTTTGGAAATGACCGATTTTTCAACTAGAAGAATGTAACCATTACTAATCGTTTTTAAAATTCTATTATATAACAAATTGTTCCCTTTTTCTGATCTCACTTACTTTTTTTGCAAGTTTTCTTTTAAATAGGCATTTTCAGCGTATTTAGATAGTTCATCACATTTATTAAACTCAACAACAGAAATATTTCCGAAATTACTGAAGAGGAAGTAGAACATTTTAAAAGAAATATAATATCCCATTTAATAATAATAATGAATTTACAAAATGAAATATATTTGTATCAGTAGAAAATATGTCTTAATGTGTGAAAAAAAAAAAAAAAATAGTGAACATTTTGTTATTTGTTTAATATCTTGATTTTTTTTTTTTTCAAAATGTACGTTTAATCATGGATGAAAGTGTTCCGCTTTTTCTGCCACCGGTATTTTTATACAGAAAACTTTTATCATATTTTTACAATTATTTCTGTTATTTTATGGGTTAGAAATGGTGTAAAATAAAAAAAAGCGGATTTTCATCCCCGGTTAACTGGCGCAAATATTGACATATTTTAGACTTAGACGATATTTATTTCAGTTTCTATTACGTTATCTACCAATAAGTATTTGGACACTTTCGTATTTAGAAGTTTTGTTAAATATCTAGAAAAGTTCTCAAGGAGTCATCTTGAAGCTTTGATAGAGTAAATAACTTGTTATACCTGATATATTTCAGAAAAAAAAAATGTGGCCTGAAGAGGAAAAGGTGACCAGTAAAAAATTAAACAAAAGTCAAAATGTTTTGGATCACCCTGTAAAAAGTAATGCTTTAAATGCGTTTTAGCTGTAACTTGTGATTATCAATTTTTTTCAAATTATCTACATAAATTTTTATGAGGCTACACATATATTCATGGAAATATAATGTTTTATTTTTATTATTTATTTATTTTTATTGTAAAAAAATGTCCACTTTTTTAATTATAATATGTAGGGTTATTGATCCAGTGCAAAGACATATTTAGAAAATATGGCATTCTACACAGCATGCTGCAATCAGAATGCAAAAATGTTAAATATCTTACGAAATATGAGCATTTTTACTAAATGGTTTTTAACTACGCATTCGCTAGCTTTTAAAAAATTTCATTTGCATAATTTAGTAGCCAAAAGTACTGAGCAGCTTATATGAAAACTCCAAACAAATATCGTGTAAATTCAAAAAGTTATGAAAAACAGAATGAAGAGAATATCAGTACTCTTAAAATAAGAGCTAAACTATAAGGGGTTTTACTCAGATTTTTATTTTGATTCAATCAGTTTCCAATGGTAATACAGTGTTCACTGACTGTATATAAATATTGACAAAACCCCTATCACCTTCTTTTATTTTGAGAAGAACTTAAATTCTTTTCATTCTATCTCTCATATTTTTTTTTTTAATTTGCACCATATTTGTTTCGGGTTTTCATATAAGTTCCTCAATACTTTTGGCTATAAAATATGCAAATGAATTATTTAATATTTTTGCATTCTAACTGCAGTATACTAGGTCTAATGTAGTATGTCAAATTTCCTAAAAGTAGCTATGCTGGATCTAATACCCTGCGTATTTAATTTTTTTTAATCCCTTATATCTTCATGAATATATGTGGTAGCCTCATAAAAAATTATACAGATAATGTGAAATTCCCTCATTATCACATACTACAGTCAAAACGCATTTAAAGTATTACTTTTTACAGTGTGATACAAAACATTTTGATTTTTTTTTTTAATTTTTTACTGGTCCCCTTTTTCAGTGCGGAACACAATTTATGCTGAAGTATATGAGTTATAACATGTTCTTTACATTACCAAAGCTCCAAGATAAGTCCCTAAAGATATTTTCTTAATATTTGACGAAATGTTTACATTCGAAGGTATCAAAATACCTATTGATAGATAGTGTATTCTTACACTTCTGAATAAACTTAGGCATAAATAGCAACCAATTACCTTTTAAAAAACATTAGTTTTTTTTATAATTTAACAATATGTGACTTAAAGGAAAAAAAAGTGATGAAACTTTTGCGTTTCATGGTTTAATTTGCCCCATGCTTTAGAGCGAGTGAAACTTCGGTCTACTATATCCATTTTCTGTACATTAAAAAATAACGGGTATCACAAAATTCTTGAGAAAGCAACCAATTCCGGCAGACATTGAAAAAAAATTCTGTGACTGTTATCTAGAAAATAAATTGTATCTGTATTAAAAACAGTTCCATCCCTAACAACACACTTATCCATAGTACATCCTGAAGATGTCCCTTGGATGTACTTTCATCCATAGAATATCCTGAGGTTGTCTTGTGGATGAGATGTGCTGTTAGAGATGCCATTTGTATAAATTCCAGTCCACTTTGTTGGCGATTTCTAAAACTCTTACTAGAATTCTAGATTTTTCTCCAATATTATCGTAGTGAAACTTATTTAAAAATACCTACAAATGAATACCGACTCAAGGGGCAAGATTTACTAGCTATAATCTTGGTTTATGACCCAATTTTAGGAAACCAATCGAGAGAATTCCTTGCAATACAAAGGATTCATATATTATGAATATTCATAATATTGTTTCCCCATCTAGAGAAGTATAGACTAAAAATTCTCGATCATTTTATCTGTTCATGTCATTTGTTTACCTTGTACTCATACTTGTAAATTTATATTTCAGTTAGAATTCATAAATTTACTATTTATTCGTCTAGGGGAAGGCGGTTTATTTTTTATATAATTTGTTTCTTCTCATGTCTGCTGAAACTCAAAACATTCGTTAATACCTACTACCAAAACTGTAAAGTAGTGTTCTGACCAGACTTTCTTAGTATCCATTATTTAAGAAGAAAAAAAAAAGTTGCATACTGAAATGAAAAGTACCTTTCGTGACAAAAGTGGAAAGAAAAAAATTCTAGATTAGAGAATTTTCGCTTTTCTTACACAGATTGTGTACGACAATAGATGGGAAACAAAATCAGGGAGGCAATTGGTGAACAGAATCACTTGAAATATGAAGGAAGTTGATGTTGAAATGGATCGTTAAATATAAATATATTTTTCTAAAGATACTAAAATAAACCAAAAATTTTACCACGCGATATTTTTTATTTATTTGTACAATGCAAGGCTCTTTGAAATTTCTCAAGACTTTTGTAACACCTGTTATTCAGATCAGGTTCACAAACAGTGAAAACTTTCAGGAATGTGGGACTTCTTGATCTTTTAAAATATCTCTATTTGTTACAGAATTGCAAACTTTTCTGCACGACACGTCTTAAACTTTTTAATGCTATAACAAAACATCAAAAAAATTCAGGATAATAAATTTTATTGCAAATTAAAAGAAAAACTGAAAACGTTAAGTAAAAATGTATAAATGTTTCAGTTGAAGTGCTTGGGACAAGTGTAAATATCCTGATTACACTTCACCGACATACAAAATTCCTGAGGTAATTGCAACCACGGGCGGGAAGTCAAAAAGCTTAAAAGATAAAACAAATCTGATGTGACATTCAAAATCTACATATAAAAATTAGTTTCCTTACACACATCCTGTGGATTTTAATTCCCGGAAAAATTTCGAATTTTGAGAGGGCACTACGTCAGAGAGTGAAACGTAAATAATTTTTCAAATATTTTAAACTGTTACTGTTTCATATTAGATTTGGCTTCCTAAGGCTAAGTTCAAATAAATAGATATGATTGTTATTAGATCCAAATGTAGCTTATCTCTTATTTAATATGCCGAAGTTACAGTTACGCCATTTTCAGAAAGAATTATACCTGGCTATAAGGAATTTTAAAACAGTGAAAACTCTTTTTGTATTATGAAAGACGGTAACAAGGTACGGAGAGAAGAGGAGAAGAATATGGAACAAGAAAAGCGGCTCACATCATGTTTAACCTTTTTTTAGCTGACTCTTTAACTAAAATTCTTAAAAATAATTTATGTTATTAATGTCGAATTAAACACGTACGTACCTTTAAGAAAAAATGTATTTATTTATTTATTTATTTTTATTTATTTTTCATTTTTTAATTTTATTAAATCCAGTGCCTGACACCCACTTCACACTAATTGTTTTAAATGAAAAATAAATTGCAGAGCTGCCAACCTAATCCGGCAAATTGTTAGTACCGGCCATTTTTCTATACCACTTAATTTTTAGAATAATCGTTTTTTTAATTCATGGTAAATATATTTGAAGAAAATTACTCTAAAAATTAAGTGATGTAGAAAAATGGGCGGTACTAACAATTTGCCGGATTAGGTTGGTAGCTCTGAAATTGTGTTTTTGTCAAATATTATACCTTAGATGTCTCACGTACGTTGAACATTTATGAGGTATAATATATGAAATTAACGTTTATCCATTTATCCTTAATATTTGACGACACATGATAAAATAGCGCGTAGAAACTATATGGTTTTGTTTCGTAGAATTTTTTCTTCAATGTAACTGCTATTAATTGTAATTTTGTAATTTGGATAGCCTTTTGATGACTTTTCGTTCACCACATACATATTCTTTTGGCTCGAGTGATTGTATTGATTATATATACGTTTATACCAATTAAAGACATGGTTAATAATATATATCCTAATACTTCACTTAAGATGTATTTTTTAACATATAATAAGAAATTTATTGTTATATCGAAGTTTTTCTTATATCGAAATTAGATTGTCTTCAAATTATGACAAAGTTTTATTTTTAAATTACGAGAAGAATTGTTTGAATTTAATGTATTTCACTCTCAATAATCTATATCAATTTAGGTTTGAAATAGTCATAACATTATATTTAAAAGAAATAATTCGGGCTTTTAAAGGTTAAATATCAAGTTAAAAAATCTGTAATACAATTTCTAAAGAAAATTGATATGTAAGTTTTAAATATAGCTGTTTCATGCATTATCAGAAAATGCTTTCGTGTTCCATTATTTAACTAATTTCAAACCTATAACATTTCTATAAGATTTTACTGACAATTTCATTTCAGATAAATAGAACTACTGAAATAAAGCATTTTTCAGCGCACTGTACTTCGTGACAAGTGAGTTATTGAGCTGTCATGGAAAATGCAATTTCAGATTCAGCCTAACTGGAAAATAATTCTTATATCTTTGTGTGAATTCGGATAAAATGTTTTGTAATCAAGTAGACAATTTACTTAATAATAGAAATGTTGTATTTATCGACTACGGATACTGCTTATAGCAATTATTTATTATTGATAATGTACATGCCCTTTTTTAATCAATATGTTTAACAATGATGTTCAGAAAAATAAATTTATTTAAGATGAAATACTTGTTATAAAATAATAATAAATTTCGTTAGGCATATATGTTTTCAACATTTATTTATATATATATATATATATATATATATATATCATACGTATATAATAAAATATTTTATAATATAATAGTGTTGTATAAACAATTTGCATAAATAAAATGTAAACATTTTACGCAGAAAAGTAATAATAGATAAATGAGAGATAAATAATTTTATAAGATGTAAAACTACATAAAATAGAAAAGATTAACCCTACAAGGCTCAATTTTTTTTTAGTGAGCGACAAAAATATATAGGTTGTAATTAGTGATCAGAAGATAGGAAAAACTTATAAAAATAAAAATAAAACCATATTTTACGGAAAAATCAACTTTTTAGCTCAACGTACCGTATGTGGAACATACATAAAAATATGATTTACCAATACATTTACTATTGTAATAAAAAAAAAAAAAAAGCGTTACCTCTGCAAAATATACACTTCGTTATAACACACAGTATTTTTTTTTTCGAGTCAAAACTGTTCAATAACTATGCTTTTTTTATTTTTGAATTCAAACCACTAATGTATCACTTTCATTCAAATTTCACACTGAGTGCACTATAACAAAAACACGAACGACATCTTTAGGTAAAGATTCATATTACTACATTGCTAAATGTCAGTAGCTTCTATCAAGATGTCAACAGATGTCGCTACTAATAGTTTTATAGCTATAGGAACGATTGAAGTCGGTGTTCCACATATGGAACTGGGTGCCTTGTAGGGTTAAATGCAAAATAATAGAAAAGATTATTGTTTTTACTGAAAAATGAATATGATATTATTAATTCATACTTTACCTTTTCTTTTCCGGCGAGAGTTTAATGTCCCATTGCATTTTAAAACTTATAACATTGAATTGATGGTAAAAACATTAAAGATATTTAAAAAAATCAAACGTATAAACTTTATTTTAATCGTTCTCTATGACATTAGTCGCCACTTGAAACTGTTTTTGTTAAAGAAAGTGACATTACAGTTTCTGAAAGTCATGTTTTTTGTTCTTCTACTGTGTTATAATTTATTTATACAAAACCTCGAGATTTACTATTAATCTCAGAAAAAATATAAATATGGTAAAAAATGTAATCTTATATATATATACATTTTTAAGTTCTTGAGTTTTTATAGACCTCAATGTACCAGTAGTACAGTTCAGAACAGCCCCATTAATTCTGATTATTTACGATGACGTGACATGAATAAATTTTATGGCTTATATTTTTAGAAAATCATCTTAACTAATTGAAAAAATATGTTTGAGATACATTTTATGATTTTTTAAAAATTTTTGATTGGTTGAGCAAAATTTTAATACTAAATTAAATTATATAGGCAATACAAGCATGCAAAAACGATTGAAAAAGAATTTCTATTGTTGAAATAAAACGAATTTTATATTCATTTGTTAAACCATAGCCTCCTAAACTAGATGCTTTTCGCGTTGCTCGGAAACTTGGCGATAGACAGCACCACCTGGTACAGACTGCGCGATATTTTTATTCAACAGTCACCAAAAGTTTTTAAAAGTGGGATTTGGTATACATAAAAGGGGAATACAATCGAAGAAACGTCGATTATACATATCAAACATTACTTCTTAAAATTATTGTTAAAATTTTTAAAAGTGGGATTTGGTATACATAAAAGGGGAATACGATCGAAGAAACGCCGATTATACATATCAAATATTACTTCTTAAAATTATTGTTGACAGTTGAATAAAAAAGAACGCAATCTGTACCAGGTGGCGCTGTCTACCGCTTGAACTGTTGCCAAGTTTCCGAGCCACGCGATAGGCATCTAGTTTAGGAGGCTATGGTTAAACCATGGAAGCAAATTATAAGAACGGTGCAGATTGTTTCAAATTATTAAGCCTCTTTTGTGGTTAATAATTTGAATAGAGGGCTTCGGCATGCAATAGGGAAGGACTCGAAATGCACGAGATGATAAGATACTACATACCACATGGATAACAGATTTTGGACATATTGACCAATTTTTTGGTTAAATTTTTCATCCTTATGATATGCCAAATATTATCCATTAAATTCGGAATATCAGCCGGTCAACTAAGTGTGGAAATCATATTAGCTTCAACCCATTTTTTTTCTTTTTTTGAGTTAATCGATCCATTATTTTCTCAAAAGATATAATTAAAATTCTCATTATTTTCATTATTGTTCAAAAATTGCATACTAATAAATTAATATGCATGTGTCTATTTTTAGACCTTCTACAAAAGCACTATTTCTCTAAACTCTAGAAGAAAAAAATAACATAAATTATAGAAAAATTCCTAACCTTATTTTTGACGTTTGGAAAATACGTTTCCTTTAGAGCCCTCAGTTAAATATAAGTGTATGCCGTAAGGACCATTCAAATTAAGCTTCTTTTTATCGATGAAAATAATTTAGACCAATTTATTCGTTAATAAATAGTTTTCTTCAAGTTAAATGCCAGCGTTTATACTGCCAAGTATTGTAAACAAACATACACTGGGTTTTACATAGCTTAGAATTTATTGTCTTTTAACTGCTCTACATATAACTCATACTGAAGCTGAATCATTATCTGGTTTTAAGTTTATTTATCTGTCAAGATTTTAATTTGCTACGTTGCGAAAAGTTAAACATCCGGATCATTTCAAAATAATTCTTGGCCTTCCTGTTGATTTTGTTACATCTAGTGTAGTCGGGAGTTTTAGGATATTATAAACGAAAGCCGTCTCAAGTTTTATTTTATCAGAAATTCTTTGAAAGAAGCATTCATTGTTATCAAAAGGTAAATTTTGGCCTTTTTCGATATCGGTGAAATTCATCCACTTTTCCCCATCTAAATGTTTTCTGAACTGAACGAAATTGATCGCAAAATACTTTAAGTGTTTTACTAAATAATATTAAAAAATAAATAAATAAAATATATCCACCAGTTACGTGCCGTCATTTTGCTCATCGTGAGTAAGTTAAACAAGATATACGTTTTAACATACGTTTAAATACATAATGCAATTATTATAAACAAAAATAATTGTGAATTTGCGTAACACAATTACTTAATTTCTGATACTTTTGCAATATTCTGGTCATTTTATACACTGATCTATATTCTTAATAACAAAAGCGAAGATAGTTTCAATGTTTTAAAAATTAATAAAAAAGGAAATTACACTTAAATTTTGAATACGCGGATAAAATTTTAGTTCAATCCTTTTTACCATTTAACAAACACTGAGTTTTTCAGGATCCATGCAAAACTTCCCCATGTTTTCAGTCTTTTTCTCAATAAAGTTTACCTTTATTATTAGAATTAACATTATTTTAGAACAAGAAAATACGGTAACGTTTTAAAACATGCAAACGACTTAAATTATAAGAACCTCTCTCCCCTCATTGCTGACGTTTGGAAAATACCTATGGAGCCCCATGTCAATATGATTGTATAGAGACCATTCAAATTAAACTTATTTTTATCAATGAAAAAAAGTAGATCAATTTATTCGTTTTGCCAGAAATTTTCTGCAAGCTAATCCGAGCTTTCTTACATCCTTTATGGTTTGACATATTTGAGAATTTATTATCTTTTCTTTGCTCTAGAACTGGAGTCTTTATCTGGCTTCTAATTTATTTGGTTGCCAGTAATTTATTTACTACTGTGCGAAAGTTAACGCCCGGGTCATTTGGAAATAATTCTCGGTCTTTCGGTTGATTTTGTTGTACCATTTGTTGTCGAGATTTGTAGGATATTAAAAACGACAGTCAATTAAAGTTTTATTTTCTCAGCACTTGTTTGAAGGGAACACCATTTGTTACCAGAAGCTAAAATTTGACCTCTTCCGATATCGCAGAATATTTATCCTCTCCCCTCATTTAAATATTTTTTAAACTGAATGAATGTAACCACAAAGTATTTTAAATGCTTTGTTGAGTAATTATTAAAAAAAAAAAGGGACATCAATCATGTGCCGTAGAATCAAAGTAATAGCAACGTTCATTTACTCATCTTGTGTAACTTAAACAAGATACATACTTTAAAAATATCTTTAAATATATACATGCAATTATTATAACCTATTGTTCTATTTGCAGTACCATATAATTAAATAAAACAAAAAGACTTTTTAATTTGCATAACACAGCTTCTTGACCACTGATGATTTTGTGTTATTCCTATCATTTTGTACACTGTTCTATAATCACACTAACAGAAACAAAAATAATTTTAACTTAAAAAAAAAAAAAAAAAAAAAAAAAAAAATTAAAATTAAAATTAAAAATTCCATTTAAAATGTTCATACGCGGATAAACGTTTAGTGCAATCCTTTTTATATTTTAACAAATCCTGAGTTTTTCAGTATCCATGCAAAACTTATCGATGTTTTCAGTCTTTTTGTTAATAAACTCCACCTACGGTCTCTATTATTATAATTAATACTATTTTAGAACAAGAAAATGTGCTAATATTTCTAATTTATTCCAGAGCAATGTCGAGACTGACCTTTTATTTTATTTTTTTTTCACACCACTTTTCTCAAACAGTACATTTTAAGTTATTTAAGCGTAATAAATTATTGGAGAAATTTATTATGGAAATAAAGAAGTATAAAGAGATAGTAACTAGTAGGTAAGGCTGGTAGTAACAGTTTTACGGCATAAATTAAAAATGTTGGCAAACATTTAACTAAAGGTAAAATAAACGCTTAACCTATACCAGTATCTTAATCGGGGACTATTTAAATCACGTTTAATCATTTAGTATATCCACTTAATGTAAAAAATCAAATTTAAAAATCTCTAATAAAAAATTATGCAGAAAATTAGTTTGATTTGTTTCAAAATCCATGTATTATATAAAAAAGAAATTGCTACACAATTAAACTAATTTTAAATATGCAGCAATTCTATTGGATTTTTCACCCAATTTTATTTTAGATAAATAGATTTACTAAAATACATATATAAAGCATTTTTAAGCGAACTACACTTTGTGCCAAGTGAGCTTTTAAACTGTCATGGGAAAAGCGAATTCGTATTCATTCTAACTTAAAAAGAGGTTTTATTTAATAAAACGTATTGTGTTCAAATATTTTGTTTCTTAATAATGCATGGGATGCCATAGTTAACATCATTTAATAAATATTAATAGTATCGGTTGAAGTTTTGAAAATGAACTTGTCATTTCTTTCTTAAAGTATTTTTAAAAAGATTATTCAGGAAAAACATAAATTAAATATTTTAAATAATTGATTTTAAAATAATAGTATATTTTGGTAGTCAATTTATTTTAATTGTTGTTATACTATGCACAATGCGTGGAAAATAAGTAAATAAATAAATAAATAAAAATTCAAAAAGAAACGCCAATTGTTCGCATGCTATTTTTGATAATATCACGGTTCAAAAATCATACTATACAGCATCACATAGAACTTACAGAATCACATGTTCCATGTATTATCTTTAATTCTTTACAATATGACGGAGAAGAGAAAGAGAGGAGAAGAAGATGGAGAGAGAGAAAGAACATTTCTCATTTCACAGAGACAAATTAGAACACATATATGGATATAAACTATTCTTTTGTTTCGAATACCACAATAAGGTCGGTAAGCGTGCTTATTATTATTATTTTTTTTTTTCATATATTCTGTTCTTCATATATACAACAGGCCAAAATAAATCACACGAATAAAAATCCAGCGTGTAAGGAGATAAATTACTACTTACCCTGCAAACTTCTTGGTAATGAAGTCATAGACCTATTATAAGAGTGGACAGGACAATAGCAACCTTTTTCAGTGGCAAAGGTCACTCATAAAAAAGTCACGTGACTGCTTGAACTACAGGAAGCCAAATTCGCCAACACTGAAATTTTCTCGCCAAGCTCTAAATTCTACTTTCTCTTGACGTAGACAATATCTTTCCTTTTTTTATTAAAGTTCTTTTTAAAAATTTTATTTTCCTTTAAAAGTTAGATTGTTTTGAATCTGAAAAAAAAAAAAAAAAAAAAAAAGTCCTTCCGGCATATTTGGAAGGGTAGGTTGATTTCTTTTTCCTTATCAAGTAGCAGTCATTTTGTTTCAAAATGGCGGCTACAAATTATTAATGCGCTTGGTAGAAATACTGATGTAGGCTACGCACATATGGAGTTTTAACCAAATCGGTTCATAAATACACTTTTATGTGAATTTAAATTTTTCAAGCCGGCGCTTGGAAACAAAATTGGGGGGGTTAAGTTAACAATTATATGAAATGTATTTGGGAGATAAGTCTACTGTACACATATAGTTCGAATTAATTTAAAATCTCAAAAGTCATCGTGTTGAAAAATTAAGTGACTGCCACTTCGATCAAAATGGCAGACAAAGTTGCTCATCTAAGGTATCGTTGCAAATTTGAAAATATTTTTTTTTTTTTTTTGGTAGAAATTCTTTCAAAGAGTAAGTTGATAAAAATGTTAGTTTTCTGCATTTCTAGTTTGTTTTAGCATTAAAATAGCCTAATTTTTCCTTAAAACGCATTAAAAAGATCCAGTAACGCAGGTAATAGATTTGGCGCCACATTTGGCAATTTTTCCCCTATGTCGAATTTTTTGGCAACTTTTGGCGAAAAAATACTTATTATCGATATACCAAAGATGGACGCAATAACGTGATTGGTTCACGAGTTACGTGAATTTTCTAGATTTTTGTTGTTTGAATGATAAATCCAATTTTCAACTTTGATTTGAATTGATTAAGTATTTCTAAAGTTACCGTCATAACAAATTTTCAAGTGGCCACCACTTGGAAAGAATACAGTGGAACAAGTTGCCCAGCAAACACATCCAAGATATTTGAAGCATAGGTTCACTGTCCAACTGTGGTTTAAATCAGTGCCATGTTTCAAAAGTTATTATTATGGCAAATTTTCAAGTGGCAGTCTAAGTGTCTGCAACTTGGAAACAAAATGGCAAAACAACTTGCCCATCGAAATCATGCAGTATATTTTATAAGTTCATTGTCCAGTTCTAGTTTAAATTAAATCAGTATTTCAAAAATTATCGTCATAAGAAATTTTCAGGTGGCACCACTTGTAAAAAAAGTTACTTTGATTTGAATTGATTAAGTATTTCTAAAATTACCGTCATAACAAATTTTCAAGTGGCCACCACTTGGAAACAATACAGTGGAACAAGTTGCCAAGCAAACACATCCAAGATATTTGAAGCATAGGTTCTCTGTCCTACTGTGGTTTAAATCAGTGCCGTGTTTCAAAAGTTTATTTTATGGCAAATTTTCAAGTGGCAGTCTAAGTGGTTGCAACTTGGAAACAAAATGGCAAAACAACTTGCCCAGCAAAATCATCCAGTATACTTGTTTAAGTTCCTTGTCCAGTTCTAGTTCAAATTAAATCAGTATTTCAAAAATTATCGTCATAAGAAATTTTCAGATGGCACCACTTAGAAAAGAAAGCGGAGTGAGATGCCCAGCGAACTTATCTGAGATATTTGAAGGATAAATCCACTACCCAAATTTGATGCGAATTGATTCTGTATTACTAAAGTTACCATATTGACAAATTTTCAAGTGGCAGCCACTTGGACATAAAAGTGCGGATCAAGTTGCCAAATGAACTTATCCTAGCTATCTGAACCATAAGTTCACTATCCAACTTTTATTTGAATCAGTTTAGTATTTTAAAAGTTATCGTGTGGCATATTTTCAAGTGGCAGTGTGATTTCAAGTGGCTGGAACTTAGAAACAAGATGTCGGGACAAGTTGTCCAGTGAAAACATTCAAGATAATTATATGATAATATCACCGTCCAAATTTGGTTCGATTAGGAGTATTATCTCACAAGTTATCATGATTTTAAATTTTCAAGTGGGAGCCTGATTTCAAGTGGCGCCGCTTAACTTAAGATATCCGCCACTTTATTAAAAATGGCGGATAAAGTTCATTAATAAAGTTATTTGAAACACTTGTATAATCTATGTATACATTAAAATTAAAAAAAAAAATCGGAATACGCTTTTTACAATTTGAATTTGAAATTTTCAAGTGGTCTCCACTTGAAAACAAAATAGTGGAGCAACTTGGTTAACAAATTCCTCTAAGTTATTTATAAGATAAGTTAAGACACTCTCCAAATTTGGTTCGATTTGGAGTATTATTTCAGAAGTTATTTTGATTTTAAATTTTCAAGTGGTAGCCTGATTTCAAGTGGTCCCGCTTAACTTAAAATATCTGCCACTTTATTCAAAATGGCGGATAAACTTCATTAATACACATTGAGACCCTTGTGTGGTGTATATTTACGCCAAATTTCAAACAAATTCGGAATACGCTTTTTACAATTTCAATTTGAAATTTTCAAGTGGTCTCCACTTGAAAACAAAATGGCGGAGCAACTTGCTTAATAAACTCATCTAAGATATTTATAAGATAAGTTAAGACACTATCCAAATTTGGTTCTATTTGGAGTATTATTTCGGAAGTTATAGTGATTTTAAAATTTCAAGGGGTAGCCTGATTTCAAGTGGTCCCGCTTAACTTAAAATATCTGCCACTTTAATAAAAATGGCTGATAAACTTCATTAATAAACTTCATTGAGACCCTTATGTGGCCTGTATTTACATCAAAATTCAAGCAAATCTTGCTTTAAATATGCATTTTACAACGTCGGTTTGAAATTTTCAAGTGGCTGCCACTTGAAAACAAAAAGTCGGAGCATCTTGGTTAACGAACTCATCCAAGATATTTATAAGATTAGTTCACTGTCCAAATTTGGTTCTATTTCGAGTATTATTTCGGGAGTTATCGTGATGACAAAGTTTTCATTATAGATATATATATATATAGATAGATAGATAGATAAACGAAGTGATTGCAATAGGTCGATATCGAAAGAAATCAACCTAAAATTGGAAGCAATAATGATTAGATGCTCTCTAATCTAAAAAGATCTAAAAGTTATATAAAATGAGAATTATATTTGACAGGTAAGATTTTTTTATATTGCATCATAAATTCAGTTCTTGAAATTAAATTAGTTTAAATGTATTACACCATATGTTAATTTCAAGAAATTCCATGGTTATTTATGGGAGTTAAAGCGGGTATAGACAGACATACTGAACTCATAAACACTTTTGAACTTTGTTGGAGAGAGTTAGTAACAAGGTAAAAATTAATTTCGGCACCTGTAACTTTTTACAGAAGTTTTGCTTGCTGTATCTTTTAACAATAATAAAAATAAAAAATATTTATATCCAAAACAAAATATCACCAGTAACTGCTATGACAAGATTAAAATTCAGTATTACCTTATGTTTATTCATTTCACAGGCCAATACAAAAATCTAGCACGTACAAACTCTGCGTTAGAAATGTTTTATCGCAGACGATAATTTATTTTCAGATTGATTGTCTATATCAACGATGTCTATATATTGTAGCGTCTATGATTTATGCTTTTATGTTTGTAAAATGGTAACGGATATATTTTCTATTCGATAAGTTTTGGTTTAGAATTAAGCTTAAATCTTGAATAAATATGTGGGTATCCTGAAAACGTGGAAACATATTTAGAATCAGGAAAATATTTCTTGTTTATTTGTATTTTATTAATCTTTTATTATTTCAGTTTTGACACCCGTAACGTGTGGCACGAAAAGTATTTAAGTGTTGTTTATTAAAAAAAAAAAAAAAAAGATGTTCGGACGAATAACATGATAATTTGATAATTACAATGCTTACTATTTCGATTTAAAAAATAGAAGCACTTACGCCAGGTAAATGATGGTTATCGAGTTGAAAGTTTTATTTTTCTTTGATAAGATGCGAAGATTTTATGCATAAATATCGTCATTAATTGTGTTAAGATAAAAATTGCTTAGATATCAAGAAGAAACCATCTGTGGTTTAAAAAATGAAAATGTTCTTTTGAAGAAATTATGTCGTTAAAATAACCTTCATTACTATCTTGGCAGTGTGAGTTGTTTATAAGTATTTAATTCGCATTATTATTTGAGAAAATAAGGTAAGCACTTTTTTATTTTTACTTTCTCTTACCCATAAGGTAGAGAAAGTATTGTTTTTGGGTCAAATTTTCAAACGCGAGATTTTGTTATATTTACACGTTTTGAGGTCCCCTGAATACGAAAATCATGTTTTTAGCAAATGGTCTGTGTGTCTGTCTGTGTGTCTGTCTGTAAGTCTGTGTGTCTGTCTGTGTGTCTGTGTGTCTGTCTGTTATCAGCATATCTCAAAAACAAATTATGGCAGAAAGTTCAAACTTGGTATTCTAAATGTGTATCATATAGGGATGCTACAGTAAGCTTTTCGCTAAGATCAAACAAATGGTTCGTGTGCACGGACAATCAAGAGAATTCTAATACATTACGTATATGGGGGAAATTGCAGGTAAGTAGAGTTTAACGTCTATAGACTGCACTAAACCAAATGAAACGAATATATATTTTTTGTAATAGAGATAGTTAATTGGGAGAAAAAAATTGTGTATGTAGGAGCCTCGCCTCCCCCCTTGGGGGGAAGTCCCCCCTCGAGGGGAGTAAATTTTCATGATGGGTATCTTTCAAAAGAGCTCGCCAATACCTTTAAAACTAATGGTTGAACCATCGATCTGCGATAATTTAAAACAAAGTTATCGATTTTTTTCACTTTTAACAAAAAAAAAAAAAAAAAAAAAATCGTATTTTTTTTTTTTTCTATTTTTTTTTTTTTTTTTTTTTTTTTTTTTTTAATATTGAGAATAAAATGGACTTTTTTTTTTGGATATTTAGTGTTACACTACTTCTCTAATATGGAAATCGTCTGCATTATCATAAAAGATAATTTTTTCAAATAATAATTTTAATAAATTATTTTTTAAAAGAGAATTATTTTTTAATAACCGAATTAAATTTTATATAAATCTAGGTGCATTAATGAAACGGGGGGTTGAGGGGGGCGGTAGCCCCCCTCACACAGAATTAATTATCATATGAAACTCTTCCGAAGCCTAATTTGGTTTGTTTAACATAGGTTTACATAACATGGTTATCTTACCTCTTAATCTCCAACCTATATTTATAGTATTAAATTTCAGGGTAAGAGAAAGTCGTGTGAGTGACACACCAGATTATTATTTTTGTATTATTAGGTTTTTTGTTCTTTGACTGATGATTTAATGAAACTTAAAACTGCGAGGACAATAATGTGGCAGTCTGTTTCAATATTAATAAATATTTTGAAATCGGAAATAAAAAATGAAATTAGCGATAAAAATATAATTGAGGAAAATTTAGTTTTGTTAATTTCTAAACAATCTTTTTTAAAAGATATTAACGATAAAGTATTAAATTGTTTCAAAGGTAATGAATACAAAATAGAAAAAGAATGGTATTCGGTAATAGATTATGAAGGAAAAATTAATTTTTGCATTTTTACAGCACATAAGAAACTTAAATTAAATTCTGAAATTGTAAGTAACAATTCCATAAGTGACCGCACTGACGAAACTAAAGTTGAAAACAAAAGTAAAATTCGATTACCTAAAATTTCGATAGTATGGTATTTTGGTGATCCAAGTTTATTTTTAGATTTTTTTAATTCGTTTGTAAATGCAACTCAGGGGTGCAAGAGTTTCCGTCTCAAGACGGCAAACTTACACCAGTGTATTTTTATCAATAATTTGTATCATATTTGCGCTTTAATTTATTGCGATTGAGCATAATAGAAATTATTGATAAAGAGTGTTGGTGAGAGTATTTTATTTTGAGACTGATACTGTTGCACCCCTGATGCTACTATAAATAATAGTGAGTTGACGAAAATGGAAAAATTTACGTATCTCAAACCTACTTGAAGGGACTGCTTTAAGTGCTATTTCTGGTTTTTCTATTTACGATAATAATTACTATGAATCTATTAAATTAATTAAAGATAGATTTGGCCTTACAGATTTGATAATTTCTTCACACATGAATAAACTCTTGAATCTTGAGTCTATTAAAAGCTCCGGTAATATTAAAGCGCTAAGAAAACTGTATGATTCCTTTGAAATGTATATAAGAAGTTTACATTCCATGGGAATTGTATCGACATCTTATGGGAGTCTTTTAGGACCAGTTATTTTCAAAATAATTACCTGATGATATGAATTTAGAATTTAATGGAAAACATAAGTGTAAAGGTCAATATAACCTAACAAAACTTCTTGATTTTATTAGATTAGAGGTGAGAGTAGGAAGTCTTCTAATTTGATTATAAATTCTAAGAAAAGGGATACAAATTATGCTGTTAAGCAAAATAAATGTAATTATTCGAAAGGAATGCTTCTACTTTAACTGTAGACTGCTTCTACTTTAACTGTAGAGAATAAACCTTACTGTTTTTATTATAATCAAAACACACTTGAATTAGTAAAATGTGAAAAAATAGATGAACAAAAAAGAGCTAAATTGAAAACTCAAGGTCGTTTTTATAAAAGCTTTAAGAAAGATCACGTGTCATCTAGGTGCAAGGTTAAAATCCGACCTTGTGAATATGTGATTCATGTAATGGTTTAAACCATAATAAGTTCTTTTGTAAATCAAACGTTCATGAAATGAAAACTCTTACTGTGGTTAAAAAAAATGTAGTCGGATCGCTGTCACTGAATTCTGTTTCGTAAATTGATAAAGGTGTATATTTACAATTTTGTTTTGTTTTTGCTTCTGATAAAGGTAATAAATGTCAACTGATAAAAATTCTTATTGATGGGGGTTCCCAAAAATCATATATTAAGTCCTATTTAGCTAAAGAACTAAAATTGAAAAGTCTGAGAAAAGAAAGTTTATGTATTTATTCCTCTGGGTGTACTGAGGGCAGGTTAATGGAATATGATGTTCTTAAAGTTACTCTGAAAACTATTCATTGCTCAAACGATTCTATTACAATTGAAGCGGTTGTCACACACGCTATTTCTGGAGCAATTATAAAATTACCTTCTAAAAATACCGTGAAATTTTTAAAATAAAAAATTTTAAATTAGCTGATAATAAGGAATCCTCCCTCGGAGATAAAAAATATTGCTAGATCCTGATACATGTTGGGCGGTACAATTTGAAGAAAATAATTAGTAAAAATTTATTTGCGGTTTCCTCAATATTTGGTTGATTTTCGGTAGGATCTTTGGGGGAAAACCAATCTATAGTGCCTCTATGTTTACAACAGATGCTTCTTGGAGCGGGAAAAAAAAGGAAATTTTAATTAATGACTGTTTAAAAAGGGTTTGGACTTTAGACAATATGGGTTTAGGGGAAAACGAAAATATAGATGATGATAAATCAAAAAGAAAAAAAATATATTTGACAAATTTGAGAATGATTTGCATTTCATTAATGGCAGATACATAGCTCGTTTATTACGGAAGTCGCATCATGAAAAATTGGCCGATAATTTTCAATATGCTAAACAGTATCTAATGTTTTTGATAAATAAATTAAAATATGATGAATGGCTCAAAGAAAATTATGGTAACATAATAATCGATCAATTAAAGCACGAAATCATTGAGGAGTGCGACTTAGAAACTCTGGATGGGAATATAATGTATTATATGCAACATTCTCCGGTATTTAGGTGAAATTCAATAAAAACAAAGGTTCATATCGTGTTCAACGTATCCTCAAAATGCAATAATTAAATATCATTCAACGATTGTTTAGTACCGGGTCCAAATTTAAAACCTTCTGTTTTAGACTTAATATTACGATTCAGATTATATAAATATGCATTTACCGCAGATATTGAAAAAGCTTTTCTCCAGATTGGTATTTCAGACATTGATAGAAATGCATTGTTTTCTTGTACATAGACAACGATTTCAATTTGAAACCTTATCAAATGATACGAGTTCCTTTTGGTGTATCTTGCAGTCCTGTCATTTTAGCATAAAATAAAATATCACATAAAGAAACTAATGAAAGAAAAACATGATATTTACCATATATTAAACAGTTCGATTTATGTAGATGATATTATTTAAGGTGTTATTTCCATAGAGCAAGTTTTCGAGCTTAGTGTTGAAGCATATGACGTGTTAAAAGATGCCAGAATGAATTTTCGTCAGTTTAGTACAAATTCAGAGGAACTCAAAATTCTTTGGGAAGGTTGCGACAAAATCAAATCAGAATCAGGAGAAAATAATTCTCTTAAAGTATTAGGTTTGAACAGGTGTAGTAGTAGAGATTTAATATCCTTGAACATAGATAACTTATGAGAAACATTGAATAAGTATAGGGACATCACAAAAAGGAACATATTAAAATTAACAGCTACTATTTTTGATCCAGTGGAGTTTTTGGCACCATTTGTATTATGTGCAAAATTTATAATGCAAAATCGTTGGCAATTGGGTTTAGATTTTGATGACGGTGTTACACCCGAATATAGGGAGTTGTGGTCCGAGTGGTGCGGGGAAATCGAAACGTTAAATAAATTTGAAATTCCTCGCGAATATTTTCCTGGTGAGTTGAATCAAAATGGTGATAAAGTAATGCATCTATTTTGCGATGCATATATCAAGGCGTATGGCGCAGTCACATATTTTAGATCAGTTAAAAATGGAGAAATAGCATTTGTTATGGCAAAATCTAGAATCGCACCAATAATAAAAATAATAATAATAATCACATTGCCAAGGTTAGAATTGTTATAGGCATTGACAGCAGCAAAACTTGCCAAATATTAGCAAGGAACTTTTTCTATTCATGGAAAAAATATTTTTGTATGGATTGATAGTGTGATAGTAATTCATCGGATCCATAAACTCCTGAACGTTGGAAGCTGTTTGTAAAATATCGAGTTACATAAATACAAGCTTTAACTAATACAAGTAATTGGAAACATTGCAGTGGCAAGACCTATGCTGCAGATATTTTATTACGTGTTTGTTCTGCTGAATATTTGTTATCCTCTAAACAGGACCAGATTGGTTAACTGAACCAATGAACGCTTGGCCTAAAAATTTAATTTGTCAATGAAAATTTCTCATTCTGAAATAGAAGAGAAAAAGCTGGTAAATGATACATCGGTTTTACTTTTCCTGACAGTGAATTTTAACACAATCTTGAATGTTGAAAAGTACAACAAACTAAGTAAAGCAATTAGAGTTAATGCATGGGTATTTATGTTTCTTTACAATTAAAAAAATAAAAATTAAAAAAGAAAGGGTGTTTAGACTGCAGAAGAACTTTTTGCTGCAGAGTTACATTCGATTAAAGAATTTCAATATAAACATTTTGCAGAGGAAATTAACTGTTTAAAGTCTGGATGGTTGGTATCCAAAAGCTCCAAAATTTATGAATTGAACCCTTTCCTGAGTGATAAAGGAGTATGAGTACTACCACTTGGTGGTAGACGACAAAGATCATCACTGAGTTTTCATAAAAAAACATCCTATAATTATACCTTCTAGAATCCATTTTACTGATCTACTTGTGCGTGATGCACATGAACGGGTTCTTCATACAGGTATATTAAATAATCCCATAATTCTTCGTGCAAAATATTGGATTATTAGATCCAAACAAAATGTTAAACGTGTTATAAGGAGCTGTGTTATTTGTCAACGTTATAATTCTCGACCAATGCAACAAGCAATGACACCTTTGCCTTCAGTTAGAATAGAACAGACAAATCCTTTCGATGTTATAGGACTGAATTATGCTGGTCCACATTTTGTCAAAAATGCAGATAGAAAGTTCTGCTAATTGAATGTGCAGTGACAAGAGAAATTCACCTTGAACTAAAGCCATTCACAATATCTGGACTTAAAGGTGAATAATGTAGTAATAGTACATGATGATCATTTACCACGCAACATGTGAAAACTAGGAAAAGTTTTAAAAACTTCACAGGTAGAGATGGACTAATTCTTAGCTGTGAAAAAGTCATTAAAAACTGAAAAAGGCATTATTAAAAGGTCTACACAATTATTAGTGAAATTTACAGCGTTAATTAATATTTCTATTTTTATGTGTAGTTAACATAGAATGAATTACATAGTGTACACACTAATTTACATAGATAAAATAACCATTTGATTATATTCTTTGATTGTAGCGTTATATGTTGTAGCTATTTAAATATTATTTATAAGTTGTATAAATGTTACATATTTAAGAATTTTAATTTGTATATAATGCTATAAAATTTTGTTTAAATGTAAATAATTATACTTAAAATATTTTTTTTTTAAATCAGGTTTCTGTGATAAAAACTAGTTTCTATTTAAATTAATTACTAAAATGTATTATTTTTTTTAATTAATATTTATATGGAAGTATATTCTTACTTTTTACGTACCTAGTGCTCGATAATGAAACTTGACAATAATTCTTGATATGTTGTAGAAACTTGATGTACTTCATATTCTTGCAGAATTTGGTAAGTTACGTAATATTTTATATGATTCTTGATTCATATTTGAATTCACGAATTTATTCCTGAATTACATTTATCTTAAGATTTTGAAGTACTGGTTAATTGACTTGTTCAGAGCCTCGTTCAGCCAGGCCCAGTGTATTAGAAATATTTTTTGCAAATGATAATTTATTTTCAGATTGATTGTCTGAATATTGTATCATCAATGTTTTATGCTTTTATGTTTGTAGAATGGCAACAGCTATATTTTCTGTACAAGTTTTGGTTTAGAATTAAGCTTGAATCTTGAATAAATATATGTGAATCCTGAAAACTTGAAAAGATATTTAGAATCATGAAAATATTTCTTGTTTTATTCGTATTTAATTCCCTCCGCTCCAAAATTTCGGTGTGATTACCTAGAGAAAAAAGATAAATATAAAATTTTAATTTTGAATGGTCATTTTTCACCTTGTATATTATATCTATTTTTTAAACATAATAATGCTGTATAAGTAAACTATACATACAAATATAAACTATTTATACTAAGGCATAATCTGGAGTAAACAAATATAAGCTAAATATTAAGGAATCGTAGAAATAAAAATTGTAGAAATAGAATGACGCCAGAATCATAAGAAATGTATTTATAATAATAATAATAATAATAATAATAATAATAATAATAATAAAGAAAAAAGCCGTAAAAATGCATTTATTTTATAACAAAATAAACAACTTTTAATTTATACAAGATTAATTTTTTCATTTATTAACTTTGATGCACTGAAATTCTTTTTACAATGACCGAGAGTTTTAGGCATAAAATATTGAATAAAAATGTGCCAAATTTTATTCGGAAACAATATGAGTCCCACTGATAATTTATGACATATTTATATTTATCTTAGGTCTCCCCAGGTGACTTTTTAAAATTTATTTTCGTACCACTATTTTTATAACTTAAAATTTATAATAAAGATATGCAGGTATAAGTACAGATTTACCTGTGAAAATATAATATAAATTTTATGTTCTTGAAATAGTGCTGCGAAAAGAGTAAAAGAGATGTCATATGTAATATGTAGAAGCCCTAAATCTAAACTGAAATGTCAAGTAAAATAATTTGTATTGAAAATCATGAAAAAAAAGAAAAAAAATTGCTAATTTTCAATACATATGTTTCATGCATATTATTCAACCTATAATAAATATACACTTATTTTAATTTATTTTTTTAATAATATTTTATTGATAATTTTATTTGAGATAAATAGTTTACTGGAAATATATATATATAATCTTCAGCGAACTACACTTCTTGACAACTGTGTTATTGTCCTGTCATGAAGAATGCAATTTCGGATTCTATGTAACTTAAAAGTATTATTTACTTCTTTTAACGTAAGTTGCGATAAAATGTTTCGTAATAAACTACACATTTATTCCTAGTAAAAAAAAAGGAAGTTGTATCTGCTAAAAATCTATACTGTTCATATTTATTTTGAAATACCGACAGTAGTACGTAAGTTTTAAAGTACTGATAATAAAAAGTTCATTCATTTTTCTCATTGTTATTCACCTATGATGTATTTTAAAAAACATATTATAAAATGAATGTTTTAAAAATATACTGATAACATTTTCGTAATCTTATACGAAACGTTCAAAATATATTTTAAAAAGCATATATCTTTAAAAAAAAAAAAAAAAAAAAAAAAAAAAAAAAAACATAATTTTAAAACATAGTTAAAGCATAATTAAAAACATAGTGTGTCTCAGTACAGTATTTTAGGAATTCAAGGAGGGGTAGGGTATATTCCAATAACTCGGAATCATGTATCAATGCAGAGTCTGAAATTACGCGGTATGACGCGATGGTGTACATCAAAACATTAGGAATAAATTAGTGCTTCGTAAGTATTTATGCGTTTCAAAAATGAATGTACATCACTTTTATAATTAATGAGTATCGCAATGAAGACCGCGGGGGAAATTTCAAACAATATCTTTCATATTATTATTATTATTATTATTGTTTTCATGTACATTCGTTATTCGAATAATCACTTGCGACTTTTTTATTTTATTTATTTATTTATTTATTTATTATTATTTTAATGTTTTTGCGCATAACACCGCACCAGGAAAGATTTTCCGATAACAGTTTCTTTATATTTCTAAATCGTGTAAATAGATTCTACTACTCCTAAAATTTCTGAAAGTTGGTACTGAGACGCCCTGTATATCAGTCGAAAAACATGCGAAATTATCTAAATGTATAATGACGTATGATGATGATAAACTATTTCAGTACATTTAAAAAATACTTTTAAAATTTAGAAGAAGTTGTTTATTATAAGAAATTTTTAATTAATAATATATACAAATAAATGAATGCATATTTAGAAGAAAAAAAAAGATTAAAAAGATTTTAAAAATTGAGATTATTTTTCCTCTCATTCATTTTTATTATTTTGAAACATTTGAGACCAAAACAGTTTAGGACATACAATATTAACTATGTCAAATTTTATTTGGAATCTATTTCAATCACATCGATCATATATGACACATAACATGTCGAGTTAATTTGATAGTTTTAGTTGAATATTCTGTATTCAAAACATTATAATATAATTGGAAAGAAAAATCCGTGTTTTTGTTTTTTAAAGAAATTCCTTACTTGCATTATGAGAAAAATAATCACTGATACATTATTCAATCAACTTTAAACAAGAACTTTTTATAAGATTTTTGTGACAATTTTATTTAATATTAAAAGAATTATTTAGTGAAGCATTTTTCATCAAACTATACTTTTTGATAACTGACTTTTTGATCTGTCATGAAAAATGCATTTTCGGATTCTAAATAACTCATTTGTAATTCTTAGATAATTTATTGAATTGAAATAAAATATTTTATAAATCAGAAAACATTTTTATTTAAAAATAGTTGCATCTGACAAGTTGAATCATTGTAAGCAAGTTGAACATTGTTGAGTTTTTTATACTCATAGTAGTACATAGGTTTTAAATTACTGATAAAAGATATGCAGTTTTTAAATGTCTTTCAACAATAAATAGTTAGAAAATATAATATTCTGAAAACAAATTTATTGTTATTTTAGAATGATTTCTTTGGAATTCGACCTATTGCAATCACTTAATTTACTTATCTATTTATCTATCTATATCTATCTATCCATCTATATCTATCTATATATATATATAGAAAACAATTGACAGGAAAATTTATAAATATATAAGTTTTACAGATTATTAAAACCAATAGGAGAATTACAAAATTAACAGAATTAAAATTAACATTGACAACGATATCTTAAAAGCTTTGGATTCAATTAATAAGGAAAATATTAAATTTTGTGATATAAATATAATAAAAACCAAGGTCTTCAGTTTGAAAAATAAAGTTATAAAGTAGTTTATTGGAAATAAATTAAAAAGCTATTGTTTTAAAAATATTTTAATTAAAGATATTATTTTGGATTTGTTTAAACAGAAAATTGATAATTGTGATTTGGATAAAGAGGGGAATTCAAAAGAACACCCTCAAGAAAATTTGGTTTTGTCGTTCAGAGATAAAATTTTTGACTCCATTAAATTTAAAAAAGTTTTGAAAGCTTGTGAAAGTTTATTTCCTTTAAAAAACAGTTTTAATATTAGGATTGCTAATAGTTATGATAAAACTTTAAAAAATCTAATTTGCAATTATAATCAGTATAGTAAATGTATTAGTTTAATTAAAGAAGATGAATGTTATTGCAATTCAAATAGTTTAAAAGATTTTATTGATCCTTATTATTGTCTCAGGAAATTTAAATATAATTGAAGATGATCATTATGAATTATTATGAAGTATTATGAATTTGGGATCAAGCTTTAGGTTGAATTTTAATTATAGCAATAAAAAAATCATTGATTTTATAGAAAAAGATTTAAACATTTTTATTTTAAAAATTTCCTATAAATATAGCTGGCCTTTTGAAGATTTTAAACAATGGAAATTTAAATTTTTGTACATTTTTAAGAAACAATTGCTTTTCCTTAGAAATTACTATAGTAGATTCAACCTTGATGAGTTTAAGTATAGTGCTGAACTTAAAAAAAGTATTGAAAATTTAAAATATAAATTTATTATTGCTACAGTAGATTAAGCTAATAGTAATTTTGCTATTATTTGTAAAGTGTTTTATAAAAATCTTCTTTTAAAGGAATATTCAAGTAATAGTTCTTTCAATAAGTTAACTGACAACCCCTCTATTATCAAAAAACGTATATTGGCCTTTGATAAAAAACTAAATTTAAGCAGAAATTGTTTTAATTTTCCATATCTATTCGTTACTGTAAAATTTCATAAAAATCCAGTTAAATTTCGTTTTGTCACCTGTGGTACTAATAGCTATAATGATAAAGCCGGTAAAATCTTGTTTAAATATTTAAATTCAGTTTTAAAAGTAATAAATTCTGCTAATGATTGTAACATTATAAACAATAACCAGAAAGTTTTAGAATTTTTCAAGAATAATTCAGAAAGCATTACTTCCGTAAATACCTATGATTTTGAAAATTTGTTTGGCAGTATTCCGCACAACTTGGTTATAGAAGTTTTTGAAAGCATTTATGATGAATTTGGCAGCTACGTAAATTGTGATAAAAATTACTGGACTAATCTTATCAGGTTTTGTATTTTTGAAAACGTTTTGTTTAACGGGAAAGATTACTTTTTACAGCGGAGGAGGATGCCAATGGGAACGAGTTTTTCGAGTGCTTTTGCAAATTTATTTTTATATATTTTCGAAAAAAGTTTTATAAATATTACTTTCTTCAGATATATTGATGATTTAATTGTTTTTAACTGTAATTGTTTCGAAAATATCTCTAAAAAAATATATCCTAAAGAATTAATTTTAAACCGTACAGATACTGATAAAATTTCTTTCCTAGATTTAAATATAAAGAGAAATGAAGATAAATGGCTCATTGGATTATATGATAAAAGAAAGGATTTTAATTTTAAAGTTACTAGTCTTACTAATTGGTTTTCAAATATCAGTAGAAAAGTTTTAAAAAATATTATGTTCGCACAGCTTAAAAGAATTCATACAATTTGCAATAATGAAGAAGATTTAAAATATGCTCTTGAAGACTTAAAAAGTACCTTGCAAATTAACTATTACTCGTCACAATTTTTAACTGTGACTTTCCAGAGTTTTCCTATCTCGGTTTGTTCTACTTCCTCATTCAAGGGCGATATTGAAGTACCGACGAGTAGCCCCGTCGGCCGAAGATAGTTTGTGTTCCAGATGAAGGGTTGTATTTTATTTCATTTTATACTTTCTTGTTTACCTTCAGTAATTCTCTTTTGTATTGTATATTTTTTAAATGAATTGATGTAATTTTGTAACTTTTACAATTTCATAATTTTATAATTTTTTTTTTTTTTTTTTTTTTTTTTTTTTGTAGTTTTATACATTATATGTATGTTTGATTTCTCTTCAGTTATTGGTGGTTTTCTGCTTGGTGAGAAGTTGGGGGCTAAGGATAGTTATTAGCTTATAGCTACTGTCCTTTCAGAAACTTCTCGTTCACCCCTACACTGAGGGGCCTCCCTGATGAAGATCTCAGTGTTTTTTGGGGTTTAATTTCATTCATTTGTTTATATATTTCTGCATTTATATATTACTATATATATATACATATATCGGAAAATTTGTCATGACTGTAACTTCTGAAATAGCGAACCAAATCAAACCAAAGTTATAGAGGGGATTTATCTTACAAATATCTTGAATGAGTTTGTAAACCAAGTTACTCCCCCATTTAGTTTCCAATTAGCGGCAATTTGAATATGTCAAATCCACAAAATTCTATTTAAAACAGGATTAATTTAAATTTTTATGTATACATAGACCATATAAGGGTCACAACCAAGTTTAATAAATTTGATCTGTTTTTTTTTTTTTCAAAATGACTGATATTTTAAATTAAGGGAAGGGCCACTCACGATAACTTTGTCATCACGATAACTTTTGGAAAACGAAATTAATTCGCACCAAAGGTAAACAGTGGACTTATCTATCAAATATCACGGATGAGTTTTCTGGGGAACTTGCTTCTCCATTTTGTTTCCAAGTGACGGTCCCTGTAATTCAGATTGCCAATTCAAAACTTGTCACCACAATAACTTTTAAAATGTGAACTATTTCGAACCAAATTTGGACAGTGAACTTAAATTGGAAATATCTCGAATTAGTTCTACGGGCAATTTGCTTTGCCAATTTGGTTAAGATGTAACCACTTAATATCAAACTGCTACTTAAAAATTTTTCGTCGCGATAACTTTTGAAATATTGAACTAATTCGAAAAAGATTTGGGCAAAGGACTTATGTTACAAGTATCTTGAATGAGTTTACTGTGTAACATGTTTTGTCATTTTTTTTCCAAGTTGCGGCTACTTAATATCAGATTACCATTTGAAACTTTGTCATCGAGATAAATTTTTAAATACAGAACTAATTCGCACCAGATTTGGGCAGGGACTCTTGTCACAAATATCTTGGACGACTTCGCAGGGTAACTACATCTGCAATTTTGTTTCAAAGTAGCAGCCTATTGAAAATTGGTCATTATGATAACTTTTGAAATACTGAAGTTATTCGAACCGAAAGTTGGACAGTGAATTTATTTACCAAAAATCTTAAATAAGTTCACTGGGTAACATTGCTCCGAAATTTCGTTTCCAAGTGGAATCCACTTGAAATCAAGCTACAGCTTGAAAAATGTTTACGATAACTTTTGAAATACTGAATAAATTTGAACCGAAATTGATCAGTGGACTTATATTGCAAATATCTTGGATCAGTTTGCTGTAAATCTATTTGGGACATCATGTTTCTAAGCGGCGGCAACTTGAAGAACTTTCACTACGATAACTTTCGAAATACCGAATTAATTCAAACCAAATTTGTACAGTAGACATATATTAAAAATACATTTGGTTTCTTCGTTGATTAGCTTGATGCGCTATGTTATTTGCATGTGACGACCACTTGAAAATTTAAAATTCGTACATAAAAAGATATTTATGAATCTATTAGCTTAAAAATCCACTCATAATAATGTTTCAAAGTTTTTTAATAAACTTTATCCACCATTTTATTTCAAAATGGCGGCCACTTGTTGAGAGAAAAAAATCAACCTACTACAAACGATTGATATAGAACTTGTTTGTAATTTAGCTATAAAAGTGTTCACTAGAAATATAATGTTACAAATATATAACTTCAGACTAATGACATATATCATTATATTTTTTTCGTTATATATTCATCGATAAATATTACGAATTATGTTGTGATGCAGAAGAATAGCACACACAAAAGAATCACTGATACATTTTAAACTTTTGTATAAAATCAAGTAATTGACTCATGAAAGGGTGGTTTGTGCTACAATGCTTCTTACGAACTATGGGCAAGAGTTGATATAATACGATTATTTTCACTTCTCGCACATAGATGGCATTGTACCTTAAAACAGAAAAAGAGTAATGGAATTGACATTTGTTTTGTGAAATACGTTACAATATTTAAATATTAGAGTTGTTCAAAGCTCGGAAAACGTCCAAATTGTAATCCAAATCAATCCATGTGTTTTCTAACATTAATTGTTGAAAGGTTTGGTGTTATTCGTTTCTTCAATTCATTAATATCAGAAATAGGACAAACCTTTGTACTTCAGATCACAGGACGAAAGTAGGAGAGGCATCGAGATGACCATGGCAATACTGAATTAAAGAATATATAAACAAGACCTAACGACAAGTAACTCAAGTAGCGATATCCAGGGAAAAAACTATTTCTTAGTACGACAGGTCGTATTATTTCTTTCTGACAGCACCGTTACCATATATCAGTTTGAATGAAAGTGCAAACATTTCTGTTTTGTCTAAGTATGCAAAGCTGAAAGTTTGTCAATGCATCTGTCCAGATTTTTAAATTTTATCAAAAATTGGTATACGTATTAATCAGGACAAAATCTAGCTAGCTAGAGGTATAGTGCTGTATAGCGCCGTACTGAAGTAGCTCGGATGTTTCTCGCCAAGATCTTTAAATACGCAATTGCGATAGCCATTTTTATTCATCGTCAAATTAAAAAAAAAAAAGTTTTAAAATTCGTCAAGTGGCTTCTATACTAAAGGTATACCATAGAAATTTTAAGAAATGAATATAGTAATCCATGTTAGGTAATGAAATGCAGTTTCTGAATGCCTTTATGTGGAAGAACAAACTAAAGTATGTTCTGTCTTACTAAATTAAATTTTTCTTTTGTGCAGAAATTTATACATATTACCTAGAAAATAAAAATAGGTTTTGGTTTAATTATAGATATTTTTTCATTTTTTTCATTTTTAATTTTTTTTCTTTTAAATCTTATTATTATTATTATTATTATTATTATTTTTGTTTAAACCAAACGTTTTATCATAAGCATTGTAGCATTATTATACGACGTTTTAATGACTATGTATTAAAGATAATTTGCATAACGGAATTTTAACTCACCTTTTATCATGCCATATAATGAAGTGAAATACATACTACAAGAGTACAATTAAGAGTGAAATAATAAGAATTTATAACATGTTTATTTATTTTGAATAAGAGAAAAAGTGTGTTTAACTAATTAAAAAATTAAATTTTTGTACTTGTTATGTTTCACTAATCTCAAAATATTGGTAACAACAACAATAATAATATAATAAAAATAAATAAATAGGTTACAAACGTAAAATAACTCTTATGTCAACTTTTATTTTGGAGTTATTTGAGTGACATTTATATATATGATACATGGTATCTCCTGTTATTCGCTTACGTCAAATTTAAAGAACTGTATTATTATAATTATAGAGATGAATTCATCTCCTAAACTTTACTCGATATCTTGTTCATACATTATCAGAAGATAATATCTTTCTCTGTTATTCAACTTATTTTGAACGTACAACATTGTTATCATTTTCTACTGACAATTTTATTTCAGATAAATCGAATTACTGAAAAACAACATTTTTCAGCGAACTACCCTTTGTGACAAGTGAGATATTGAGCTGTCATGGACAATGCAATTTTGGATTTTGTGTAACTCAGAAATAATTCTTAGCTCTTTTACGTGAATTGCGATAAAATGTTTGGTAGTAAATGAGGCTTGTTTACTTTTAACTGAAAAGTTGTATCTATTAAAGGCTGATAGTGTGTCACACCATTTCCTTAATATGGATATAATATAATTTTAAACATTGATAATGAAGTTATTTATTTTTGAAGTTTTTGAATGACGATTCATCAGAGAAAAAAATGTATATATATTTAATAATCTATTTTAAATTAAGAATGTCGTGCTAGGTTTAATTTTTTAATTGTTTTTTTTTCTTTTTATCGTGTATGATTTAAGAAAGAATTTGTACTATACTCTAAACACTACATTTAAGCCGTTTGCGCATGTATATTTTTAGGTTGTCATTTATGATTATAAAAAAAAAGGTCATCGAGTGACCATAAAGAGATGCAGATAACTAATACTGATTGGTAAAAAAAAAAAATAATAATAATAATAACAATAATAAATTTTTTCTTACCCTTAAAAAAATTAATAATAATAATATTATGGTGTGTTACTCACACGACTTTCTCTTACCCTGAAATTTAATACTGTAAGTATGGATTGGAAATTAATGGTTAAGATTACGAGTACTCTTATATAAACCTATGTTAGAGCAATTCATCATAGTCTTCGGAACAGCATTATTTGACAAATAATTCTATAAGAGGGAGGCTACCGCCCCTCCAACCCCCAGTTTCATTATCGTACCTACATTTATAGAGAATTCATATCCATTATTAAGTTCAAAAGTTCATTTAAAATTATTTAGACAACTTTCACACGCATAAATCCTTGAAACTTATCAATCTTGAACAAACTTTTCTAGTAACAAAGATATTCACTTCAAAATATATCATTTGGATCACCTGGAATTATTTGTTTTTAATTTATTCTAACAGACACAGGCAAAGATCAAACTATAAAACTTGACTTCGGAATTCAGGAAGCCTCAAAACATGTAAATATACAAGAAACCAATCGATAAATAATTAGCTTAAAAATTAAGCTTAAATTAGCTTAAACATTATTTACTATATGGCTATGAGAAATTAATTTAAATTCCAGAACAGCTTTCCTGTACATGGTAAAAGATTATACCATATAGTATATTATAATAAAGAACTTCCACTAAAAAATAAAAAAGAATGTTATGACTTAAATATTGACAGCCCTGTACATCTTCTGAAAGTTATGTACCCATCAAATGGTGCACATAATTATAATCCAATATTAATAACACACGAATCAACCTGAAATACACTTCCATGAATTTTCAAATATTGTCGCATTATAATCTAGTTCTTTTGTGTAGCCCTGTAAACGAACAGTGAATGATTTCTGTACCATATTCTACATGAAACATGTTTTTACGCATATAAGAAATATATATTCGTTTCATTTGGTTTAGAGCAGTCTATAGATGCTAAACTCTACTTACCTGCAATTTCCCCATAGACGCAATGTATTTGAATTCTCTTGGGTGTCCCTGCACAAGAGCCATTTGCTTGATCTCAACGAAAAGCTTAGTGTAGCGTCCCTATGCGATACACATTTAGAATACCAAGTTTGAACTTTCTACTAGAATTTGTTTTTGAGATATCCTGATAACAGACAGACACACAGACACAAACACAGACATACACACACCAACTGCTAAAAACAGGACTTTCGAGTTCCGGGGACCTTAAAATGTGGAAATATAACAAAAACTCACGTTCGAAAATTTGACCCTAAAACAATACTTTCTCTACTTTATGGGTAAGAGAAAGTAAAAAAAAAAAACTGTTAAACACTCCTGATTAGATTTTCCTGTAAAACTTTCCTGACTCCAAATGTTTCACTGAAATTATTCCCTCACATACCGTTTATAAGAGATACAATATACAAAAAATAAAAATTACATTATTAAATGAAAAACAATGTATTACTTTAACAATGATACAAAGAAATAAAATTAGGAAAAATGAACAATTTTCATTATTTTCTTTCATAATCAAATGCAGTCTGTTGAAGAAAGACAATTTTGTTGACATTAATCTTTTAAGACTGGACAAATGATCATTCAAGTATTAGATCGTGAAAGAATACACAATATTTTCGAAAAAGCGGGGGGATTGTTTCTGATGCAAAAAGAAAGAAAATTTTGCAATATATATATGTGTATAGAATAGTACACTCATACTGCTTACCTCAGAAAGAGGACATTACTATATTTCTAAAAACAACCACTCTTATTCCAACCCTGAAAAAATTGGTACGTGAAGGAACAATTTTTATTGTCATAATTGGGCTTAATATTTTTTAATTTGCCAAAAATGATCATTCCTTGTATAGAGAAGATTTTGATGCCAACCAGTAATATTAATACAGTCCTTAAAACAAAATTTTAATATTATACGACTAATCATTTTGGAGTTACGAGATACACACGTATTTATTAATTTTCGCAATATAATCCTTCCTTTTTCATTTAAATAGATGGAAACTACTTGGCATAGGTGGACGTTTCCAATCGTACGTTTATTTCTTTTTACAAATGACTACTACAGGGCATACTATATTCATGTTAAGAGAAATGATCACAGTCGATCCCTCAGCATTATCCAAACTAAGTTATCCCACCCTCTAGGCTAACTGACCTACGAAACAATGCACTTACATTATTCTGATCTGCTAATTAGATATTAGTTTTATATTTCACTTTTTATACAACTCCATACAATCTGGAATTCAATAATGCACGTTTATGCAAATTTTTGTCCCATATTAAGAATTTCGAGATAAATTCTCCTACTCTAAAAAATTTTTAATTTCGAAAAACTCGCAATTTTTTTTTTTTTTTTTTTTTTTTTTATAGAATGTTCATAGTTAATGGCGTTACAAAGGAAATAATATATGTATATATATATATATATACGATATCTTTATTACGAAAATAATCATCATAATGCACGTTTCTGCTAAATTTTGCTTTATTCTTCCATTTTAAGAAAAAAGTAATTTCGAATAACTTTTGAGGATTCAAGACAGAATGTTCATAATTGACTGATTGCTGAATTATAAAAGAATGTTCAACTATATTCAAAATAGAATGTTCATAGTTTACTATGTAAGCATAATAAGTAACATTTAAAAAATTATCCAATATCTTTCAGAGAAAAATAACCTTAAAAATGAACATTTATATGTAATTTCGCCCTTTTCTCTCAAGTAAAGAAAATTGTAAATTTCGAATAACTCACAAAGTTTTTAAATTAAATTGTTGGAAATCGATACGAATCTTATCAGTGCTGTAAACGGTATTATAAATTTGTTCTAAACACTTTACATTCATTCGTTCTTTAGCTATAATCTACAGTATCTGTTAAATAAACTCACTAACTAAATAATTATAGGGGTAACCCCCTTATAATGCATGTTTACATAACATGACGGGTGCCTCGTTGATTTTATGATCTCCGATTCCTTACATATGATCGTAAAATTGTCAAAAAATTGTGGTAGAAAAATTTCAAGAATATCCTAAGTTTCCTATACTTATAATAAGATAGTGAATTAAAAAGATACTAGACTTTTATCTCCAAATCAAGTACGACAAATCATGAAATGATATTTTTTTGCTTAATATGATTTTTTTTTTTTTTTTTTTTGGATCCTGTTTAAATAGTATAGATATCGGATATCATCTTCAAACGAATAAAGAAAGAAATGTCTTATTTTGAATGCTATTAAATAATTATGACATCTGAGATAAAATTAAATCCTCTAAAGGATACTCATTTTCCATTCCTACATATTTTTTTCGCACGTTTGCGAAGTTGTTTAACTATTAAGTGTTTACTGTTCCTAGTATTGTCTTAAAATTTAAGAGTATTGGGATAAGTTTAATACTCAATACAAATTTCATAAGTACACTACGGGCACTTTTAATTTCAGATTTTTTTTTAAATGTCTAGAAATGTGTGTATTTTTTCAAATGTCTTGTTTGATGAATTATCCTGAAACTTTCAGTGCATAAAGAACAAGTCATTTCTGATATATTTCAGCAAATATTTAATCCGAAAGACAAAAAAAGAGATTAGTAATAAATTGAATAACAAACAAGAATGATTTGGATCACTCTGTAAAAAAGGAATGCTTGAAATGTGTTCTGGCTGTAGCATGTTATTTCAAAATTTATTATTTATATTCATTTTTATGAGACTAGCACATATATTTGAGGAGATAATTTTTTTAAGCCAAAGAAAATGACTAATTTGCATTACAATATGTATATTATTAAATCCATTTCAAAGCCATAGTTAGAAAACTTGAAATAGTACATTAGACACAACATATCGTAGCCAAAATTTTGAAAATTAAATTTTTAATATTGAAATATGAGCTTGAAAAGTAAAATTGATTTTACACAAATTTTTATTTTTATTTGATACACGATAACATAGTGTTAATTGTAAATAAATTTTGGTAAATTCCTGTTTCATTTTCCCGTTTTCTTTAAGAGTAACTGAAGTTCAACTATCAACCATAAAGTTTTGAAATTCCAAGACATTGGCTAGAGGATTTGATATAACTAGATGAATACAATTAGCTGTCAAATTACGCAAATAAAATCTTGTTAAACCTTGCGCATGTGTAAATTACAACTATGTCTGATGTAGTGTATCAATTTTCCTAAAAATGACTCTACATTAGGTTTATTACCTTATACGATGTAAACAAAAAAGTTAATTTATTTATTTATTTAGTTTTATTAATTTATTTTATTTATTTATTTATTTTTATTTTTTAAATTCTACAAGAAACCTGTAAATTCCGTTTATAACCTGAATAACGTAGGTGACATGACTTGATTAGAGACTGATGCACATTTTGTCTTTTTAAATGTGAGCTACAAATTACCTATTACCATAGATTTCTTTTTATTTGATGTTTTATTATTTAGCGTAATTCTCTTAGTTATGCACATTTCTTCATGCATTATTTACTTGTCTAGTCATTATATGCTTGCAATAATTCAATATATGCCCCTCAATTATTATTATGTTTGCATTTATTTTCCTGGATATTTTTTTTTTTTTTTTTTTTTTTTTTTTTAATCTTTACTATCTTTATGGGACTTATAGTCATTATAATACGGATATTTTATTATTTCATGTGGTATGTTTGAAAAGGTTTTCATATATATACATACATATATATATATATATATATATATATATATATATATAATACTATATTTTTTACAGGATTTCTTAAAAGCTATTTTAATGTGCTCGAAACACTTTTGTGTGTCATACACTAGAGTTAGATTTCTTTTCGAAAAAGTTCCCTTTTCAGTGTGCCAGAACGTACAAAGAAAAATGATTTATCGCTTTCAAAGATTTTCGATATTAGGTTCTCTTTATTAACTAATACTACTAAGAAAAACATGTGGAAAAATGCAATGAGGTGAAAATTTTTTTTAATTTATTTATTAAAAGTTACTATACAATTTATACATTAACTATTAAAACTATTCTATAATTTTACGTGAGTGAATTTATCGAGACCAAATCACTTTTATCATTTTATATTATATTACCATAGATTTCAATTTTTAAAAGTATTATGGGAAATATTATAAATTTATAAAATTTGATAACAAAATGTAAAAGTATTTAGTTAAAAATCCGCTTTAATAGTATTATGTTCATGTAAATATTTATCACATATTCCTTTATTTGTTCAAATTAATGTTTATAAATTTTCACATTCAGAATTATGATCACATAAATTTTGATAAATTTTAATTTTCTACAACAAACAAAATAAGTGCTTTTGAAAATGCTTAGTAATATAGCAATGACGTAGATTACACTGTTAAACCTGAGTTAGTATTGCAACAAAATAGCTTCTCTTCAAGCTCATCATATACTTACTCCTAATCGAAAGAACTTAGATTTAAAAGCTGATTTTCTTGTTTATTATTATTATTTTTTATTTATTTTTTAATGATACAACATTTGCTTATTTTTGAGATACCTCTCTTTATAAAAGGAATTTCACATCTTCTAATTTTGAGATAGCACTACTTTTTAACACCTAATCATTGAAATAGATATAACTCAAGTGACAAGTCCTTTTTCTTATTTTTTTTTTTAACACTTTTCAACAAAGTTTATACCTTTTAAGACAATGTTTGTTACCTTTACGCACTCTAACCCCGGTAAAAGTTAATTGAATTCCTTGAAGCTGATATATGTTTTTCAGGTAACACAATTTAATGTCTCTTGGAATAGATATCACCACTGGTTTGTGTACGCAGGCACGTGATATTACATTGCACAAATTTTAATGGCATTAAAATATATTATTCATATGCATTAAAAAATGCTTTCTATAGTATATAGTATAATTGTACTTAAGTTTCACAGGACCACACAAAAATACTCAGCGTATTAAGAAATATATTTGGAAATTCCTGGAAGAGAAGTTTCATTTTTATTAAGTATTTAACACTTCCTAAAAGTGTTTAAGAGTGACTATGATTTGAATTAGTCTAACTGTTTATCGTTCTAACCGTTTTACTGTCTGTCTGTCTGTCTTTCAGCCTTTAGCATTGGTAAATATTTTCAGAATTTCTTCAGAATGACATATTCTATTCATGTTCACTGTGAAATGTTCCCTATTTAAATGGAATCAATAGCACTACTAGTTTGCATACAGGAAGATCCAAAATAATGCCATGATTTGCGTTTTTTAAGAAGCATTTTAAAATCATATTGAAATAACTTTCTTCTGGAAAAAAAAAAAAAGTAATTGACATTTACTCTTAAGGTGAACTTCCAATCTCACTTCAGTATATCCTTAATTGCCCTCCTGCCTCAAGTTATCCCCTTAAAAAGAATAATGAATAATCACTGAAATGTTGGTTCAAATATGTGACACACTGTGAAATTTTTTTTATAATATTCCACAACGAGGCAGTTTACCAAGTAGAGAAACACCTCAATGATGAAGAGAAATACTACCACTTGTTCCTGTGTGACCGTAGCATAACGTGTAAGGTTTCACAGTTACAGCTGGTAACATTTATCTACATTGTTGTGGCAAGTAGGCTGCCTCAATATTGTTGTGTAATATAACAAAATAAAATTTTACAGCGCAGTAATCGGAGGAACAAAATAATCCAATGTATGAGGTACATCGAACGTAACGAATTCAATTTCATTTAACAGCCTTCTCCGTATTTAACACACAATAAGATCTACTTGATCTTAAGATCTACACCCTTATCTTTATGATTGCTCTCTCAATTTACCGTCTTCTACATATATATATATATATATATATATGAAGAGATTGACACAGCGTAATTTGAATTTCTAGCTTAAATAGTGTTTAAATCTAACCAATTTTCTTGATTATTAACATTGTTTAATAAGTTTTTCTTGTTGTTTGTTATTTTTCACCTTCATCTCATCTTTCATCTTCAATTAAATTTATTATATATATATATATATATATTCTCCTTTTCTTTTTCTTTTTCTTTTTCTTTTGCTTTAGCTTTCTATTTTGTATTTTTATATTAAATTTATAAAAGAAAAAAAAGTTTTAAAAGAATAATTTGGACCAAATAAGGTCTTACAATACGAAATAGTGCATTGCAAATTAGATGTTGAGCACTACAAGGTTACTGCAATCAAGGGAAAATTGAAAAAATAATTCAACGATTTAAAACAACAGTATAAACTCAAAGTCTAACCTAAATAAAAAAATACTATGAAAAGGCTGATTAAGTACATTAATATTTAGAAGTTGAGCATTCCTAAATCAAATGTAATCAAGAGTGATAATATAAACGCTTTAAGTGTTTAAATCAATTATAAGTACGAAAATTGCAACGTAAATTGTAGTTAATGTTAAAACAAATGGTGGACAGCCATCGACAAGCTGTAACAAAAACCTGAAAAATTGTCAGCTTCGGGGGCATGGTCTGGTGTCACTGCCACTGTTACTGTCAATATGCTAAAAAATGTGTTTCATAGAATATAGTATATAAGCGTTCAGATTTACAGGACTGCACTGAAATAGTCAGATACATTAAGGGCAACGATTGGAAATTGCTGGAATTGCATTTTCGTTTTTGTTAACATTTTAAACTCTTTCCGACAATGTTTAAGAGTGTTTATGAATTCAATTCTGTTGGCATTTCAGTCCTTCTCTCTGTACTTTGTGTAATAATGTAGACAAAGAACACTGAGGATTAAATATTGCGATGAATACGTACAGATGAAAAGTGATGTTATAATCAATGAGAACCGCCTGATTTTGCGTATAAATATTAGAATAAATGGTGGACAGCCATCGACAGGCCGTGACAAAAACCTGATAAAGTGTCAGCTTCGGGCATGGTCTGGTGTCACTGTCACTCTAACTGTACCTATGCTAATTTTTTTTTTTTCATAGAACATAGTATATTTAGCGTTCAGATTTACAGGACTGCACAGAAATAGTCATATACATTAAGGACAACGATTGGAAATTGCGAATACGTACGACGAATACGTACGACGAATACGTACAGTTGAAAAGTGATGTTATAATCAATGAGAACCGCCTGATTTTGCGTATTAATAAATGGTGGAATAGAATAAATGGGGGACAGCCATCGACAGGCCATAGTCAAAATCTCAAAGGAAGATATTTTTTTTTTTGCTTTTGAATTTAAATAAATTTTAATTTTAATAATTTTTTCATGAATCTAACAAATATCAAGTATACATCTTATTTGTGAATTTTATAGATACATTTGCAAAAATTTCAAGCTTATCACATTTCATTTTATTTTAATTAAAAGAAAATCTTGGTCCACAAAGACTTAAAAAAGTTATTTTCATTCTCGTAAGATTTAATTAGGAAATTTTTATGCTTTCATTCTCTACAGAAGAAATTTTAAATAACTATTAAATAAATATCTAAATTCGATAATTCAACTTAATTTAAAAATCTCTTTTAATAACAAAAGCTATCTTAGTGAAAAAGATCTAAAAAATTTATGGGGTCGTCGTCTGCTCAATCACGTGATGTGTGAATAACGTAAATTCGAATTCCGAGAATCGAATTCAATTAAATATGGTTCTTAAGAACAAAAGTGTTATTATTTAATATAAAATAAAATAAAAGTAATATTGTGTATTTGTAAACAGCAAAATAATTGTCTTTGTAAATTTAATTACTTTTAAAAAACACTTTATGTGTTTATTTATTTTTACCTGAAAGAATCGATTTTTGTATGTTGTAGTGTAACTGTTACTTCTGATCTAAAAATAAAAAATAGCTTGTTCTTACGGAATGTTTATGGATTATAATTTGAAATTTTAAAACGTTTTCAACTAAATTTAATTGTGTAAAGGTGTTACAACAAGTTAACTTTGTTACTGGCCTAAATGGTTTTACACCGTACGATATTGCACTGTCAATGATTTAAGTACCAAAAATCAGACTATTTAAGATGCTCTCCATGAACATTAATAACAAATATAAACTAAATGATGATTGTAAATGTATACAGGAAACAAAAGATGATGAATAATGATATAAAATGGATTTAAAATGATGATGTATAAAAAAAAAATAATAATAATAACACAGATTAAATAGGATTGATCAAAAATAAGAATAGAATATATGTTATTTCAGCAATCGCTATAGATATAGAAGACTTCGTCTGCTGTTTGTTTATCACCTATCATGACCTCTGACGTCAGGTGGGAAGAGCCTACATTTGTTTAAATTATTTCGATGAAAAAATCATAAATGATTTTTAGTATTGAATCTAAATAATACCACTGCTTAACATTAATTAATAATATATAATTAATAAACATTTTTTTTTGTTTCTAAAAGCTTATGTAAAAGCATAGGCTAAAACATAATAGTAATTGATGAAGAGTATGATATATTATAATATATATATATATATATTCAACTACGAGAAGGCTATTGTTTTCTGTCAAACATTTTATTCGTCTTCATTTGCTGTGTAGAATGCCATGATTTTATCTGCTATACAAAACTACACCGCTCAAATGATCTCTAGTAAAATTGATACTTTTAATAATCAGGACAAAATCTAGTTAATAACGCATTTTTTAGTTCAAATGAATAATTAGTTTAAAATGTATTAAATAAAAGCCCGTAATAAAAATATTTTATGTCGAAAAAATTTAAAGTGGAAAAATTGCTTTCAATGAGCCATTTGACTTCGTAATCACTTTCTGCATTTTACCTTGAAATTGTCAGGATTTAGTTCGCTGTACAAAGCTACGCCGTTTAACCGACCGCTAGAAAAATTGATATATTTATTAATTAGGACAAATTCTAACTAATTTGGTATTTTTAGTGCAGTCGGATAATTGGTTCAAAATATATTTAAAAAAAAAAAAAAAACTGTTTTAAATAGTTTTCATACATAAAAAAAAATTAACATGTAAAAATTTTTAGTTTAACAGGTCTGTTGCTTTTATACAGACATTTAACGTCGTTATTATTTGCATGTTTCCGCTGAATATTGTTACAAAATTGTAGATAACTGTGTTTATTTTTGTATAAATTCTTTCAAAGAGGCTTAGTAAGTTTATAAAGTGCTAATTTTGTGCATATCTAGTCGTTTTAGCGTTGAAATAGCCTTATTTTTCCTTAAAAACGCATTAAAAAGCCCCAATAACGCAGGTAATGGATTTGGCGCCAAATTTGGCGACTTTTTCCCACCTTAGCGATTTTTTTGGCGACCTTGGCGAGAAAATCCTTATAAGGGATATACCAAATATGGAAGCGTTAATCTCATTGGCTGATGAGATACGGAAATTTCCGGAACTTTCTACACTTTTCTACAGGGGTATATAAGGCTGTTTTCTTCGCCAAGGCTAGTCAGTTCAGTTCTCAGCCAGCTTCGCTAATGCTTGCATTGTTTTGAGCCTCTTTTAAAGAGACTTGCTTTAAGTGTTATTGCTATACAGTTTGTACTGTGGATTTGCTATTGACAGCTGTTGTTTAAGCTGTGTTTACTGGTTGAATTGAAGCTGATGCATGATTTATAGACCTGTATTTTTCTGGAACTTTCTGTGAATAAATTATTGAATTTTTGTAAGTTTTGCCTTTCATTCTCGGACAGCTCACGAACCCCCAAGTACGCAACAATATATTAGGACATTTTTTTTTCCTTCAGCAACAAGTATAAAACAAACTAATTAAACTCAGATAAAACCTGCAAAACAAATTTTGAAAATTAAATATAGTAACTCTTGTAAAGGAACACAACTTCATATTTTTAAAACAAGAATTTAAATTTTTATTTTATTTCTTATTAACGTATTTTGTATATTTAGACCCATACAAAAAAAAAAAAAAAAAAAAAAATCCTTCTTTTATATCAAATAATATATATATATATATATGTGTGTGTGTGTGTGTGTGTGTGTCTGTGTGTGTCTGTGTGTGTATGCATAACACAGAGTTGAAAAAAAATTTTGTATGAAAGCTAAGGTATTCTCAAAGCTTTTCTCGCCAAGATCTTTACTTAGGAAATTGCCATAGCCATTTTAATTTGGCGACAAAATCAACAACATTTTAAAATTCAAGAAGGGAGTCCTATATAAAAGCTGTAACAAAGAAGTTTTAAGAAATGATTAGAATAACGGTGTAAAAGAATGCAACACCGCATGTCTGTATGTGGAAGAATAGACTAAAAAAAAAGTCCTGTCGTACTAAATTAATTCCTGTTTTGTAAAGAATTTTATATCTATTACTTAGAAAACGAAAATATGCTTTGGTTTTATTTATTTATTTTATTTTATTACTTATTTATTTATTTATGATGAAAGTGGTTTTGGAAATAAATATTTCTATAACATGTACTCGAGAAATTCTCGAATACATTTTGTGTTTTTTAAAGTTTTGAGGTAGCTGTATAACACGCGATGACATATTTTAATAATTTGTCCTCTGTTATATTACTCTAAAAAATGAGATTTCCACCTCTCAGTATCTGATTTTATTTTTTATTTTATTTATTTATTTATTTATTTATTTTTCGTTTTCAATAAAGTGAGAGTATTTGTCTTTATTTTTTCATAATGCATCTTAAAACCCAGACAGCACATCGCCTCCCCAGGATATCTTCAAGATGTTTTCTGGATGAAAAGACATCCCAGAAATGTCCTTAAGATTACTGTGGATAAGTTAAGCCTAACTGTGCTGTTAGGGAACGAGTTTGAAAAATGAAGACCCGTGCGTTCTGATGGGTTAAAAGGCATTTCATTTTCCCTGCGAAGGTTGTACAAGGTTTTAATACCCTAATGAATATGAATATGAATAAACAATTTTTCCAGCGAATATCATGTTCCTAGCTCAAGCGGTTTCGAAATTGCGTTGCTTAATGCCTACACACTTTAATTATATCCTCCTACAGTGGTGGCTAAACAACATTTTCATAGAATGGTAATTCATTCCATGTGCTAAGATATAAATGTGTTTCTTTCGAATATGTCAAAGGGTGTGGATTTAAACAAAGAAGTAACTTTTCTCATTTACATATAGATTGTTATTGTTATGATTGAACAGAGGTGAAAAAATTATGCGAAGGATTTGTACCATAAGAAACGCAGAAGCAGATAATATAAGCATTGTATAATAATACAGATAATTTTCTGTAAGAAAATCTGAACAGATTTAATTTAAAATAGATTGTGAATTAAATGGAGAAATTTATATAATGAAAAATATATCTGAAGAATGTTAAGCATGATTTATTGCAAAAAATATGAGCTTAAAAGGCTAATGTTGGAAAATTTCCAAAATGTGGATATGCGGAAGACACATATTTCGCTTTTCCTGTCATTAATTCAAGAATACAATTATGGTTTTTGATATCAAGACTAATCTAAATCCGTATTTTAAACAAATTTTCTAATTAAATTCAATATGTGTCTGAATTAATTTCAAAAGTATTTTTAATTTAATGCTGCAATATTTCAAATTTTTTTAGAAATTTCCAAAACTTGTATACATAGTAATAGAGAATTTCATTGAATTTATTTTTAAGTTTAGATAGTTAGAAGTGCTTACATTAAAACTATTTACGAGTACCTTTTACTAGATATATTGATGCTTTTTAAAGTAAATTTTATTAAGAATTTATAATTTTAATTACTGCTATAATAAATGTGAGGATTATTAAATATTTTTTCACAAATGTCCTTATCACAAGCATTAAATTACACTGAAATGAAAATTGTACCAACACTAATTTTTGCAAATTCTTATGTAAAATGGCCGCCTGAATCCGAATATGTCACATATTTTGCTCTATCACCCACCGTTGTTTAGGGACAGCCGCCTATTTTTATCACTTTTCAGTAATTTTATGACTGTAAATTTGATTTTTAGGGGGAGAAAGGATTATTTTTACTGTTAAATATCTTCTGAGGGCTACAGAGTTGGGAAATTCTAAAACATGAACACTTGCGGCTGCAAGGGAAAAATTTAGGGGAGGGGTGGATTTGCCACTGAAATTTTGTGTTACATTTCTTATATGTTTTTAATCTATTATTAATGTTACTTATTAAACATTATATATATATATATTTTTTAACTGTTAAATTAATTATTTTTCATTCTCCAAATCAAATTCATGGCCATAAAATTACTGAACACTGATAAAAATTGGGATAGGGGGTGGTGTCCCGAGAAAACGGTGGGTGAATGGGCAAAATGAAAGTCATATTTGGATTCAGAAAACAATTTTACTCAAAAATCAACAAGAATAGCACCAGAGCTCTTTATTTATTTATTTATTTTTTTTTTTTTTTATCGCAGTTTTGGTAATGTATATTTCTACACATAAAATCTATACACATTCTAAGATTAATGAACGAGATATTCCTCGGTAAATAACGGGTCTTTTCCGCTGAATAATGTATTTTATTGATGAAGTCAGAAAGGGTACTGTCGGTGTATTTTGCAATATTAATGATAGATTACCTTAAAAAAAATTATTGCATGCTGTAAAAGTGCTAAGCATATCTTTGAATATATTTATGAAAAGAAATATCTGTGTAAAACAGAAATATCTTTTTTTAATGTTTTTGAGAACGAAATTTTTATCCTAAACAGGGAATATTTAAATTAAGAAAACTAACCTGGTTCACCTTTTTCACATGCAGTGTAGGACAAAAAGGAAAAGAAAAAAAAAAAAAAGGCAAAAATCACTTATACTTTTTTTTTTTTTTTTTACTTTCTCTGACCAAGGGTCCAGAAAGTATTGTTTTAGGATCAAATTTTCGAACATGAGTTTTTGTTATATTTACATGTTCTGAGGTCCCTTGAATAAGAAAATCATGTTTTTAGCGAATGGTATGTCTCTCTGTGTGTCTGTCTGTGTGTTATCAGCATACCTCAAGAACAAATACTAGCAGAAATGTCAAACTCGGTATGCTAAATGTGTATCATATAGGGATGCTACAATAAGCTTTTCGTTGAGATGAAGCAAATAGTTCGTGTATAGGGACACTCAAAATATTCAAATACATTACGTCTACGGGGGAAATTGCAGGTAAGTAGAGTTTAACATCTATAGACTGCACTAAACCAAATGAAACGAATATATATATTTTGTAATAGAGATAGTCAACTGGGAAAAAAAATTTTGTGTACCTAGGAGTCACGCCTCCCCTCCTGGGGGGGGGAAGTCCCCCCTCGAGGTGAGTAAATTTTCATGATGGGTATCCTTCAAAAGAGCTCGCCAATACCTTTAAAACGAATGGTTGAACCAACGATCTGCGATAATTTAAAACAAAGTTATCGATTTTTTTCACTTTTAACAAAAAAAAAAAAAAAAAACCTGATTTCTTTATATATATATATATATATATATATATATATTGAGAATAAAATGGAATTTTTTTGTTTATTTAGTGTTATACTACTTCTCTAATATAGAAATTGTCTGCATTATCATAAAAGATAATTTTTTTAAATAATAATTTTAAAAAATTATTTTTTTAATTTTCGAATTAAATTTTATATAAATCTAGGTGCATTAATGAAACTTAAGGGGGCGGTAGCCCCCCTCACACAGAATTAATTACCATATAAAACTCTTCCGAAGCCTAATTTGAATTGTTTAACACAGGTTTACATATCATCGTTATCTTACCTCTTAATCTCTAACCTATATTTATAGTATTAAATTTTTAGGGTAAGAGAAAGTCGTGTGAGTGACACACCAGATTATTTTAAATATTAATTTTAATAAATTATTTTTATTGGGTAAATTTGTATAGGAAAATATAGAAGAAACTAGTGTGGTGGCCACAACACACTAGCTATTTGTTGTTAGTGGATGTGCTTTACAAATAATATTTTACAATTTCCAGGAAAGCTGTTCGTGAGTTGAAATCATCATACAGATATGGTAAATAATGTATGTTTTAAGCTAAACATTCATCGCTTGTTTTTTATATATTTACACGTTTTGAGACGTTCCTGATTACCGCATTTAATTTTTTTAACGTTTGACCTCTGTCTCTTAGAGTAACTGAAAATAGTATAATTTTAGGAGATCCAAATGTTGTATTTAAAAGTTAATATAAGTTTGTTACTGGAAAAGTTTCATCAAGATTTATAAGTTTCAACGAATGTTGCGTGTGAAAATTGTCTCTAGAATTTTAAGTAAACTTTTAATTTTAATAACAAAATTAAATTCTATATAAATGTAGGTGCATTAATGAAACGGGGGATTGAGGATTGATTGACACAGAACTAAGTTTCATATAAAACTCTTCCGAAGCCTAATTTGAATTGTTTAATATAAATTTACATAACAGTAGTCGTTATCTAACCTCTTAATCTCCAACCTCTATTTATAGTATTAAATTTCAGGGTAAGAGAAAGTCGTGTGAGTAACACAGCAAATTATTTACTTTCTCTTACCCACAGGGTCCAGAAAGTATTGTTTTAGGGTCAAATTTTCGAACGTGATTTTTTGTTATATGTACATGTTCTGAGGTCCCCTGAATACGAAAATCATGTTTTTAGCAAATCGTCTGTGTGTCTATCTCTCTGTGTGTCTGCCTGTGTGGGTGTTATCAGCATATCTCAAGAACAAATAGTAGCAGAAATCCCAAACTCGGTATGCTAAATGTGTATCATATAGGGATGCTATACTAAGATTTTCGTAGAGATTAAGCAAATGTTTCGTGTACAGGGACACTCAAAAGTAATCAAATGCATTACGTCTATGGGGGAAATTACAGGTAAGTAGAGTTTAATATCTATAGACTGCACTAAACAAAATGAAATGAATACATATATTTTATAATAGAGATAGTCTACTGTAAAAAAAATTTTGCGTATGTAGGAGCCTCGCCTACCCCTATGAGGGAGGAGAGAAAATTTTTATGATGGGTATCTGTCAAAAGACCTCGCCAATACTTTTAAAACGAATGGTTGAACCATCGAATTCTACGATATTCTTTGTGGAATTTAACTTAAAGGGGAAAAAGTTATGTTTATTTACATAATTATAGGTGCTCATGGGATTGAATAGGTAATTTTAACAATTTGAGTCAAATAAACGTACCTGTTGGAAAACTAGAGCAGCTGTAATACTAGTTCCTTCCCCAATACCAGCAATAACTGCAGGACTCAGTAGTACAACTAAACTCCTCTCCAGCTGAGGCGGGTGAAACCGTAATGCCTCTGTTTACCGCTGCCGGTGAAGGTAGAAAGAATGTTCTGTTCTGATCGCTATGTCGCTACTCTGCGAGTATTATTCGAATTTACTTTAATTTCTGGGCCCTCTGTATATAAACTGTATATAATAGGTTGTAAATAGAAATGTTTGTGTTCAACAATATCTGTCGATCGTAAAATGTGATGTGAAGTGTGTGCAGTTTCATTAAAAATATTGAAAGTATTTTATCGTTCTATGTACTATTTCAAGACTCCAGCCTGATTTATTAGTTAAAAAATGATTGTAAAATCAACAGTACCTAAGACGCCCTGTATCAGAATTTGAGGATACATTAGAAAATATCTAGGTGAGGCTAACTTCATTTCGTTTTTACTTTCTTCTATATGTAATACAGAGAAAGTATTGGATTCGTAAAAATTTTCGACCTCCGTTTTTTGATGGATTTACACGTTTTCGGATATCCTGAACACGAATTATAGTTTTCAGAAAATGCGTGTCTGTATGTGCGTATCACGATTTTTGTGGACACTGTATCGAACGAACCAATGAATGAAATTTAACCAAACTTGGTATTTAGTTGGACCCTAACATAAACAGGTGCTGATTAGACTTCTGATAAATCGCTCAACAGGTGGCGCTGTGATAGCATTTTTTCTGAACTTCTAACAACTTTTCTTTTTTGCCCAACATCATTTCGTTTTTACTTTCTTCTATATGTAATACAGAGAAAGTAATGGATTCGTAAAAATTTTCGACCTCCGTTTTTTGATGGATTTACACGTTTTCGAATATCCTGAACACGAATTATAGTTTTCAGAAAATGTGTGTCTGTATGTGCGTATCACGATTTTTGTGGACACTGTATCTCACGAACCAATGAATGAAATTTAACCAAACTCCGTATTTAGTTGGACCCTAACAAACAGGTGCTGATTAGACTTCTGATAAATCGCTCAACAGGTGGCGCTGTGATAGCATTTTTTCTGAACTTCTAACATGACAGTATAGGACAAAATTTCGTATAAATGTGCATAATGAGAGTTATTTTAAACGTCTGATTGTAAAATTAACATTGTAAAATTTTGTATATGGGGGGGGGGGGCATCAGTTGGAAGTAAATTTTCAAGATGCGTATCTTTTCAAAGGTCTCGTCAATACCTTAAAACGAATGGTTGAACTATGAATCTGTGATAATTTAAAACAAAGTTGTCGTTTTTTTTTTTTTTATACTGAAAATAAATGGACTTTTTTTGGATATTTAGTGTTATACTACTTCTCTAATATGGAAATCATCTGCATTATCATGGAAGATAATTTTTTTTATAATAATTTTAATAAATTATTTTTACTGAGTGATTTTGTATAGTAAAATATAGAAGAAAGTCATGTGGTGGCCACTATCTAATGAATTAGGAGCATTTTTACGAAATAATTTTTAACTGCGTATGCGCAGACTTTAACGAAATTTTATATGCATAATTTAACAGCCAAAAGTATTGAGCTACTTATGTGAAAACCCGAAACAAGTGTCGTTTAAATTCAAAAGCTTGTACTCGATAGAATGAACTAAGTTACAGTTCTTCTATTTCGATAAGCGAATATTTTCACCAAATTAAAACCATGACCAAGAACCATGATATACAGCCATTAATGAAATGTACATGACATTTCAATTTTTGAGTTTCATTATGCAGATTAGAAACACGATTAATTTAAAATAAACTGAATATGCATTAACATTAGGGAGCAGCTTTAGTAAAGGAACCCTTTTACGAAATTTGAAATTTGCCACCAAAGTAGCTTGGACGCAAAGGTGTTTAAGCTGGGTTACCACTTGCCCGAGCCGCAAATATCGCAAATTATTCATTATCCATAAATGACCATTGAACTTTTAGACATGTATGGGGAAGATTAACAATCAGCGACAGCATTTTTGTTGCTCCTTGAAAAATTTTAGAAAATAGATCCAAATTTTCTATGTCAATTATAACTCCGGTAGGTGGTGATAAATTTGCCAGGGTCAAAAAACCACACTGTTAAAAGAAATGTCAATAAAACAGCGAATAACGCTTCATGACCATTGTGTTGTGATTCAAGTTTTGCTCACACAACTGCGATAATATTTTTAATTCATCGCCAAAATTCCAAAAAATATTAAATGTCGCCAAAGGAGTCTTATACTAAAGCATTGCTTACATTACTTTGAATACGATAAAATAAAAAAAATCTGGATCCACCCAACTTTCCAAACATTGAGTAATTAACGATTGTTTAAATAAATTAAAGTAATAGAAGTCGTTAATTAATCAAAAGAGAAAATTATAATAGGTTATTTGAGTATTTTTCTTCAAATAGTTTATTTTAATAGAACGTAATGTATCTAAATTCTTTTGTGCATTTCTATAAAAGAACTATAAGAGCTAGATTCACCAAAATCTACACAATTCGTGCGACCGGTATCTGTAACATTTATTTAAATTATAAATTTAAAACTCAATCGAATAAGGAATTTAGACGCTATCACACCTTAAGGAATTTCTCGTCGGGTCCCTGTAAAAATAAAAAAAAAAAAAAAAAAAAAAAGTGAACTAGTTTTACCAAAATCTACACAGTTCGTGTGACGGTAATGTTTAACATGTATATACATTTTCATTTTATTCGAATAAGGTGTTTAGAAGCAATCGCACTTTGAGTAATTTGAGCCCATATGCCATAATGATAAAGAATTATTCGTTGTGTCCCTGTAAAAAAACTATAAGTGCTAGATTCCCCAAAACCTACACCGTTCGTGATACGGTGATCTATTACATACGTACCAACTTTCAGCACATCCGAACAAAGCGTTGAGAAGCTACTGTGTTCACACATTTACATACACGCATGCATCACAGTAAAAATAGCAAACATAAACTCAAAACTTATAGATATATCAAAATCTCAAACTAAAATTTTTTGTCCTGATTATAATACTTTTCTTGCATACATATATATATTCGGAAAGTAAAAATCATACAAGACTATTCGGTTAATTGAAATTAATATTTAAAAAATAAATAAATAAAATCAAAGTATTTAAAGTTTATATGACGTCAGTTTTATCAGAACTTTTTGATGATACAGGTTTGCATGAAAGTAAATATATTTCCTTTTATGTCAGGAAAAAGAAATAAATAAACATAGATATTTTTTTTTTCTTTTTAAAAGTTTAAAAGCTAAAACGGGGTTATTATTTAATATCTTTTGAACAAATTATTCTATTTTGAAATAAAATATTTAATAAATGTACCAACTTTCAAAGCGATTGGTAGGATGGTGTACATTGTATGCTTTGTACAGCGAATTAAGACCTAATATAACATGGCATGAATTTTGTAAAAATAAAATCACGGCCCAGAACCTGTTTTTTGAAGTGGTCGTACCTGACACGATTTGGGGGCTTACTTAATATTATATAGGATATAATATTGTTTAATTTTGCAATGATTCTTTAAAATCAATTTTTATTTTATACATTATACGAATTTTTTTCTTATTCTGACATATCACAAATTATGAAAAAACAGAATGAACACACCACTTTTTGGACTAATTTCTCCAAAATTTGATAGGCTTTAATTTATGTTAAGTTGCAATTATAAATAAATTTGCATGAAATTCAGCTCATTAGTTCTTGAGCTAGAGCTGCCACAATATTTTTGTCACAAATTCCCACCGACCTATAAATACACAGAAAGACGAATATATCTCAAATATGGTCAAATCGTGTCCTGTAAATCTGCAAACGTGTTAATCCATAAAAACCGGAAGTCGACATTTTTGTTGTTGTTGTTTCTGCTGTTGAATAGAAGATGAAAATAAATAGCTATATGAATCGAAAATGTCTTTTATTAATTTTCAACAGGAAAATAAAAATTTAAGAAAAAGAGTTCGATATTACCTCAGGAACAAGCTGTAATATTTATAATTTCATTTATTAATGTTTAAATGATGTTCAAGTAAAATATTTTTTCCTTTTTCTTTATTTTCTTTTATTATTTTATTTATTTATTTATTTATTCATTTATTTTAGAAATATTAATGATTATGTATTTTTATACCTGATAGTTTCACAAAATTAAAATTAAAGTATTTAGTTTGCCCTTACGATTCCTTATGTAATTTATGTTGTTCCTTACAAGTCCTTCCTAATGCAAATTTATGAATGATTTTTAAATGCAGTTATTATCACATAAAAAAGTTAAATTATGTCTTGAAGAAATATAGTAGGATACATGATACTATAATAACAACATAATTAAACAAAAATTATTACATTAATTAGAATAAAGTTATTGAGTTTCGTTTGTGAGTAAAATTCTTATTCACAATTTAATGAGTATGTTGAAAATCAACGTTTATAAACGTTAGTTGAATTTCAGTGAAAACCTTTTAAGAGCTTTGTTAAATCATAAACTAAAAAAATTTTCTCATTAAATTTAAAAATATTCTTAATTGTGTTTTATAAGTAAAATAAGTATAAATTTTCTTTACTCTTTCATAGGACTATTTGATTCAGGAAGTTTATTTTACATTTCGTTATTAAAGGTAAATTGATTTTAAATTTAATATATATATTTTTTTTTCCGATTCAAACTCATATCAAATGTACATCTTATTTGGGAATTTTGTACATACATTTAAAATATTTTAAAAATTTATTTTGTTTCCTTTTATTTTAATGTAATTAAATTCATAATTTAAAAGAATTTAAAAATGTAATCTTTATTCGTTTAAAGTTTAAGTGAAAGGAAATTTTTATCCTTTTCTTCTATGCACAAGAAAAAAATTTTAACTATGATTAACTAAATAATCTAATAAATTCGCTAATTCAAATCATTTTGAAAATTTAAGCTGCTCCACAGAAAAATAAAATTTCTAAAAAATTACATTTTGCCTCTTAGTTATTTTGCTTAACTCGTTCCGATGAAGAAATCTTAGAATAATTTTTAGCATTAAACCTAAATAATAATATTATTTCTACTTTTCAATGATTCTAAAACTTATATAAAAGTATACACAAGAAATAATTAATTGATCAAGAGAATACTATATATATATATATCTTTTTACGAAAGTGGTTTGGACGGTAAGCATTTCTAAAAGTAGCACTCCAAAAATTCTCGAATACATTAAGTGTTTAATTAAGATTATGAGGTACCTGTTTATCCCGAGACATACCATCACAATTTTGATCCTCCATGGAAGGGGGGGCTCTCACGCTTCGGTAACCCCCAGAGGTTTATTTTTATTTATATAATTTTTTTTTTTTTTTTTTTATGGGAACATGGACCACATTACAGATTTTACGTGCACAAGCCACCATTAGTGTACATGACGGTCTTTGGCCGGCTCGAGTCCCGAACCCGGAATTTTCCAATTACGAGTCTGGCGCTTTACTGACTTGGCTACCGCGGCGCCATTACTTATAGAGAGTGTTCCCTGGGAGAAACTAGAAATGTCATTCTTTTTTGTGCTGTGCAGAATGGCAACAGTGGTGTAAAGAGAGACTGAATGAAAAAAGCTTTTAACGCCCTGTCCAATCTTTGAATTAATTTCTGACTAAAGTTTTTGTATACAGTGTATGTTATCACTGTTGTGTTCGTCTTCAAAAAAGTGTTTCATTTTATATTGATTCTTAGTATAATATTATACTACTACACCAGTGATACTTTATTCTCTTCTGTATAATTTCTAAAAAAATATTAAGATTTCGACCTTTTTATAGCTGATAGCTTCTTCCTATTCAGTAATGTGGAGGTATTTGTGAGTTTATTTTTTCATAATACACATTAGAATAAAACGAGTTTTAAAATTGATGAAATACTAACTCGTGGTTAAAAGGCATTTTAATTCCCTTACGGAGGTTGTGTAACTTTTTAAGAGCGTAATGAATATGAACTTGAATGAAAAACTTTCATAACAAACATCATGTTTCTAGCTCAAGCGGATTTTAAATTACTATGCTCAGCAGAAACACATTTTTTCCTTCCCTTTCTCCAATCCTGGGAAGCAACTTTTTAATGTAGTGGTGTCTCTTTCCAGGTGCCACGGCATACGTGTGCCAATTTTCTTTCGAATCTGTCAAAGGGTGGAAATTTCAATCAAACGATCAATGTTTTATATTTGTACATAAATCGTTATTGTAATAATTCTACTAAAACGATAAATAATTTAAGCGTTGTATAATAATAGAGTATTAATACATTTCTTTTAGAAAATACAAACACTTTAAATAGATTACACAATAAACGATGAAATTTATATAAAGAAAAACTTCTCTAAAGAAAGTTAAGCATGATTTATTGAATAAAATATCAAGCTAATTTAACAGGCTAATGTTGGAAAGTCCCAAAATATGAATAAACGGAAAACACATATTTTCCTTTTCCTATCATTAATCCATGCACATAATTAAGGTTTTCATATCAAGACTAACGGAAATAGATATTTTTAACAAATTTTCTAATCAAATTCAGGAAGCTTCTCTAATAATTTCAAAAGTATTTTTAATTTAATTTTACGATATTTGAAATTTTCTTAAGAATATCCAAAACTTTTAGGCATAGTAAAGGTTCGATAAAGAGTTAGAAATTTTTATATTAAAACTACTCACAAGTAACTTTTATTAGATGCACTGATGCTTGTAAAAGGTAAATTTTATAAAGCAATTAGCACTTAAATTTCTACTATAAAAACTATAAGAGGAATTCAAATATTTTTCACAAAAGTTTCTTTTAAATGCATTATGTATTTCTACTTTCTTCTATATTCAATAGAAGAAAGTATTGGATTCGTAAAAATTTTCGACATCGGGTTTTTGATGGATTTACACGTTTTGAGAGCTGTAGAATTTGATTTGACAATTTTTAGAAAATGTCTGTCTGTCTGTCTGTCTGTCTGTCTGTGTGTGTGACAAAATTTTGTGGCAACTGTATCTCAGGAACTACTGCGCAGAATTTCATTCAAATTGGTATGTAGTTGCACCTTGACATAAATTAGTGCCTATCAACTTTTGGTAAAAATTGTTTTACAGGTTGCGTTGCCATCCTGCTTTTTCTAAATTTTTAACGTGGTGATATAGGACAAAATTTTGTATAAATACGCATAAAGAGAATTATTTTTTAGTAATCATTATGAGATTTACAAGAATTATTTATAATAGAGATAGTCAACTGAGAAAAAAATTTTCTATGTGTAGGAGCCTCGCCACCCCCCCCCCCCACCCTGGGGGGGAAGTCCCTCCTCGAGGGGAGTAAATTTTCAAGATGGGTATTTTTCGAAAGGTCTCGTCAATACCTTTAAAACGAATGGTTGAACTATAAATCTGTGATAATTTAAAACAATGTTATCCATTTTTTTTTACTTTTAACAAAAAAAAAACTTTGAAAAAAAAAATCGTATTTTTTTTTTTTTTTTTTTTTTTTTTTTTTACGAAAATCAACCAAACTTGGTATTTAGTTGGCCCCTGACATAAACTGGTGCTGATTAGATTTGGGGGTCAATTGCTCAACAGGTGGCGCTGTGATCGTATTTTTTCTAAATTTTTAACATGGCAGTATAGGATAAAATTTCATATAAATGTACATAATGAGAGTTATTCTTAACCTGTGATTGTAAAATTAATATGAATTATTGATAGTAGTAGTAGTTAATTAGGAAAATAATTTTGTGCCTGTGGGGGCATCGCTTCCCCCGGGGGGGGGGGGAATAAATTTTCAAGATGAGTATCTTTCGAAAGGTCTCGTCAATACCTTTAAACGAATGGTTGAACTATAAATATGTGATAATTTAAAACAAAGTTATCTTTTTTTTTTTTTTTTTTTACTTTTAACGAAAAAAACTTTGAAAAAAATCTTATTATTATTATTTTTTTTTTAATATTGTTACTGAGTGAATTTGCATAGGAAAATATAGAAGAAAGTCTTATGGTGGCCACAACATACTAGTTTATAAAATATTTTAAGAATCAAACGCGATGATTAGTGAATATCAAATTCTTTTCTGTATTTCATTTATTGAGGCTATATTTAAAAATTAATTAATCGACATCTCTTTCTTCTTAAAAATGTTTGTTTCCATCAGTTGTGATAACATGACTTACATAATATTTTGTTTTATGCAAAATAAATTAACCCGTTAGCTCCCAATTTAATTTAACGCATTAAAATAAGTAATGTTATTTTGAATTATATTTAAGACATCAATATTACACTAACCTAGAGAAATAATTTCAATCCCATCGTTACAGCAAGAGATAATAGTGTCCCATTTACAGGCGGGGGTGATTGTGTTCGGGTAATTTACCTGATTTAAGGTATTTTTTCATCTTTGTTTGCAGAATTCTACTTTTACTGGTTGTTAAATTTATATGAAAAAAAAATATATATATGAAATTCATATGACTGCTAAACATTAAGTAAAACTAACTTTTACTCATAATGGGAGGATTAGATCACTGTGCAATCACTTTACACTGGTGTTCAAAATTTAAGCAACAACCTGTTTTCTCGTTTTCTTCTTTTGCGCATAATTTTTAAACAAATAAACATATGAACATAAAATTTAGTTGGCATGCTTGTTATCAAACCATTAATAGAATTTTATGTAATTTTATTATGCGAAAGTATGCTTTAATATATATATATATATATATATATATATATATATATATATATATATATATATATTGTAACCGTAACTTTAAAAAAAATTTATTGTAACCGTAACTTTAAACCGTTCGAACTTCTGTCTTTTATATATTGCTGGTTCTATGTAACGCAATTACACCTGATGATGCTATTGTTGTAATGGCGAAAAGCTTTGTGTCGTTCTTAATAAAAATATTTTATCTACGTGTTTTAAAGTGGTTTGTTACCTTTTATATAACAGATAAATATGTCAGGTTTTAATCTAACACATGGATGCATGTGCATCTTTACCTATCTGTAACGCATCCTAATGACCATTTTTCATTAAGTTTTTCTTTTCTAAAATTGTTGAAATTTTACATTTTTTCCAAAGCTTATTTTTTTTTTATTATAAAAAATGAATATTTATTTAGTTAAAAATTATTGATTATGTTAAAGTTATATAAGCTTCAGTTAATGATATGATAACGAAGATGCCATCCAAATTTTATGTTCATATGTTTATTTGTTTAAAAATTATGCTCAAAAGACGAAAATGATAAACCGGTTGTTGCTTAAATTTTAAACACCAGTGTATGTTCTCTAGTCATACAAAAGCACTTACTCGTTAAAATTTCTGGTATTTTTTCATGAATTCACAATCACCTCTGACATGACGCTGCACAATTGTAGAATTGTTTGATAAATGTGATTTTTTCTGAGTGACTTTCATAAAATAAAACTGTCCTATAATTAGGACGCTGGGCGCTAATGGATTAAACAATTTACATAAGCAAGTGCTTTATGCAAGTCATTGTAACAGCTCATAAGCTGCTTGCATTTACTTTATGTAAAACATTTTCAACAAATTTCAAAATTTTCGTATGATCAATTGACATTTTTAAATAGTATTAAAAAATATTGTTGCCCTTTTTTAAAAATGGAAATTGATGATAAAGAAAAGAAAAAAAGTTATTACTATCTTAATAATAAAAGCCCAAGTTTCCTGAAATAAACTCCAAAAATGGTGTCCTAGTTAAAATAATTTATTGGAATAAAGAAACTAAAATTTTATCCATAGTTTTCATGCGTGCGTATATTGTAATTGAATAATATAATGAAAAAGAGTGGTTTAACGGATAGTTATACATTATAATCGCAACAACATATTGAGATAAATTAAATTAAATTTTATCCATTGTTTGCATAGTTTTGGAAGATCCATTAATTGGATCTAAATTGATATAAGAAAACAGTTTCTATTTTTAAATAAACTCTTCGCGTTTCTCGGCCAAATTCTAATACGCCAGATGAAAACAACAGTTATAAATTAGATATGTACCATTCAACTACGTCAAAAGAATTTAATAATATAAATAAATAGACTATAAAATTTGAATTAAAATATTTTGATGTCAATTTTTATTCCTTGGAGACGCTTGGAATTCTAAGCGTATGAATATCATGATGTAAAAAATGAAGCCATTTGTTTTAAATATCATGTAAACCAAAATTTAGTAATTTTAGCTGTCAAGGAGAAATGTTTTGGAAATACATGAGTAAAAATCGAGTGATGGGCGGGCGTGAACAGATTAGTTAATTAATGTTTGTTAATAATGAAGTGTAATAGAACGAAACAGAATAGTTATTAATAAAATAAATACAATTTTAAATCGAAAATCCCTTTCCAGTTTGCTTTTCGCTCACCAGTGGCCGAGCAGCTCTGTGTTAAAAACTGGTAGACATGATGCTGGGTTCCATCCCAGGTCGCGATGGTCGACCTAGCGGTTCAGAGATTTCTTTGGTTTTCTCTGAAACTCACGTAAACAGGGCTAGTACGCTTTAGAAAAATACACCCCCTCAGTCCTAGGATCCTCGTGTAATCAATTGGCCTTATTCCCCCCCCCCTTCCAGTTTTTTTTGTTTAAAATTATATATATATATATATATATATATATATATATATATATATTTTTTTTTTTTTTTTTTTTTTTTTTTTTTTGAAATAAAAAGACATCAATAGTTTCTGGCATATAAACACTGATTTACCTGATATTTAGCATTTAAATGAAAAGCCCTCGATATGTTTACAAAGCTAATAAAATTGATATCAGTTTATTTATAAGAAGAATCGCTCCCATATTAACGTGTAAGATTATTATTATTTTTGTTTTTGTTGTTGTTGTTCTATATTTAATAGAAGAAAGTGTTGTTTTTGTAAAATATTTCGACTTCAAGTGTTTGTCCATTTACGCTTTTTGAGAGTCCAGAACACGATTTCTTCATTTTTCGAAAATGCCTGTGTGTGTGTGTGTGTGACAAAAATGTGTAGCGACAATAACTCAGGAACTACAGTACATAATTTCCTATAAATTTAAATGTAGTTGCACCTTGACATAAAATTAGTGCCTATCAAATTTTAGTGCAAATCGCTCAACAATTCAAGGAAAGTGCTCTCCGTGGGGTCTTTCTAAGGACTCCTAACTAGTATTTACGCAATTTTCGATGAAAACCACGGAAAATTACAAAGGCCTAAGCTGACGAGCGTGATCTGAATTCGAACATGGCACCTCACGTCTTCCATCTTCGAGAGCAGACACTCTCGGAACTGATGGAGCTAATATATTTTTGAATTAAATTAAATAAATGGAAAAGGTGGGAGAGAAAACTTTCACTCAGTAAATCCTTACTATTAAAAAATTTAAATCTCAATTGTTAAATTTATTTGTGACATTAAATTGACTAGACATTAAATTGTTTTCTTGCCCATTTTTAATTACTAAATGTTTATTTACATCAATGGATTTTTGTGTGCTGGTGTATCTGTATGTCTTTTTTATATGTAATACAGAATTTTTAATTTAAAGAAATAATTCGCACTTAATAAGGTAATAATGTAGCATGAAAGACATGATTTTTGTGGTACATGTTTATCAATCAATCGCTCTAAATTGAAACACATTTGAAGTTCCTAGATTGAGATTTTAATTTGTATAAAGAAGACTCTTATCTGGTATCTAATATTTTAAAAGTTTTAAAATCTTAATAAATAAATATACAAATTTATTTAATAGCGTGATAGATCTGGCACGTGTAAAATTTTAGAATTACTATTTCTGTACTTAATTTTAAATTTAAATTTTCTTTTTTTAATTATTAATGTGCAAAAAAAAAAAAAAAAAAAAAATATTGAATGTGTTACATTATTTGATAGTTCCATATGTTTTATATTAAGAAAATTTAAAAATAATCGACTTAGTTGTAAAGCGAAAAACGGTCTTCTTGTCCACTCTCGAATGAAAGTAAACCCAATATTTATTAAATATATGATTATTATTTTTTTTTATATATTTATGATAAAACTTTTTCACTTTTATTTATTTTTTCACATAAAAGAAAAAGTTTGAAATTTAGGACTTAAAATGGAATTTCATAGCTAAATGTTTGAAAAAAAAAATATAATTTATCCATAAAACTTAAGAATGTTGTGAGTTCGTAAGTGTTGCCATCTAGCAGTAGTTCCTTTTTTTAAGTGTTGCTTCGTCTAACATAGGAATTCTGCGCTCTCCGAAGGCATCTGGTTTAGGAGGCTATGATTACACACATATATGATCGTAAATACGTAAAAAGAAGAAAAAATGGTATTTTTAATTTTTGAGAAAATTTCGGTTTGAAGCGTTTATATAATAACCTGATTAAAATTCCAATAATTATTATTTAATTTATAATTAATAAATTAAATAATTAAATAATTATTATTTTAATTTATAAATAACTTTGACAGTAAACATTATAAATTGAAAAAAATATCCTCTTAAAGTTACTTTTGAAATTATGTATATACCTGTGAAATAAATTATATGTTCCTTTGACATATTCTCGCAAACTAAAATATTTTCCGAACATCATTTCTTTTATTACGAATATTTAAGTTTGCAAAATTTTATAGCGCAGATATTTTTTATTAAATGTTTGCTAAATGATGATTATTAAATTCCTACTATTGGTTCACACTCTCCCTATATATATATATATATATATATATATATATATCTTGTTAAAATTTTCGATCGTTATTAAAATACTTTTTATTCAACCACTCAAGTTGAAACAATTTTTTTTTTTTTTTTTTGTAAACTTGTAGTGGATGACACTTGATGTTAATACAGTTTTGTGCATGTGGGATGATCGCTTCCCCCCCCCCCCCCGGGGGGAATAAATTTTCAATATGGGTATCTTTCGAAAGATCTCGTCAATACCTTTAAAACGAATGGATCTGTGATAATTAAAAAAAAAAAAAAAAAGTTATCGATTTTTTTATCTTTTAACAAAAAAAACTTTTATAAAAAATATTTTTCCTGATTTGCAAAGAATTGACATCTTTCGCCATTTAGTGAAGCAAGTAGAAATTGACTTCATTTTTTTTTTTTTTTTTTTTTTTTTTTTTTTTTTTTTTACTTGTTTTGTCCATCAATTTATAAGAAACTATAGCACATACAGAAATATTCTTTCTTTTTTTCTTTTTTTTCCTTTTCTTCTTCGTTTTTCTTTAATTATGAATACTAATTTATACTACTTTCTTCTGTTTTATTTGTGGGTATTTCATGGAAGTACTGTAATTCTATGACATTTATGAAACACATTATTCATAAATCTTCAAGACCAAACAATCGCTTGAATTCAGTGCTACACTGGTTGTATTCTAATCGGAATTACATCAGTGCAATAACACACGCGTTAGGCATTGTGTGATTTTATCAAAATAGGGGTAAAAACGAGAGAACAGATCTTTACGTTTTATCGCTAACTTTGGTGTATTCTCAGTGGTCAACAATTTTCGAACAATTCATATCGAAGATAGAATAATATGTTTTAATATTTACCTTTAAAAACAACAAACATCGTATGTTATGTGAAAAATAAGGTTTTATAAAAACAAATACCTTAAAATGCTATAAATCAGTATGCTACATAATTCATCAGATTTATTTTGTTTTGTTTTCGTGTTTTATAGTGTAAGTTTTTATTATTATTATTATTATTATTATTATTTAAAATTGAATAACAATTAATAAGTAAAATTACAATATAGTTAATTAATTTATTTCTTTACTTAGATTTGTTTCATTGTTAAAGATCAACAACAAATAAATAAATAACAATAAGTAAAATTATGATGTAGTTAACTAATTTCTTTCTTTACTTAGAATTATTTCATTGTTAAAGATCATTTCCCCAGAAAAATAACAAAAATAAATCTCTCGAGGGGTTTTATTTTATTTCTTCTTTCGAAATACGATTAATGTGAGTTCGTAGCGTAAGAGCTAGTTCAAGCTCATTTTAATTACCATTGCAAGTTATTTGCCAGCACATTTTGAGAAAAGTTTCTGATAACAATTTACGAAAGCTTCTGAATTACAATATGAGACCTCTTAAAGCGAGAGTTGTTTCGAGTACCAATGTAAGTTATTTGCCAAGAGATTTTCTCTGAAGTTTCAGATAATAATTAGGTAACAGCTTTAAGTCACTGTAACAGGTTTATTGAAATTATGAAACGCTCGTCAGGAAACGACATTCCAATTTGAAAATAATAATAATAATTGTTTAATAACTTTGCTTTCTTCCTTTGCTGAAAACACTCGAAAAAAACTGTAAAGACTATATAAATTAGTAATAATTGAAAATATTTTTAAAATATATAATTTGTAGTGACATGAAATAAAATATGTTTATGCAAGGATTTATGCTAAGTGCAATAACAAGGGAACAAGACTTCGGATTATTATTTAGCTCTAACTGATAACAGAAAAAAAAAAAAAAAAAACAGAAATTTTATTAGTTTAATTTTTTTTATAAATGTATTTAATGTAGTCGGGCTCATGAAGGAAAAAAAGAAAGTATTCGTTTTTATTACCAAACACAACAACAAAAAATAGACAAAGAATAACAAATTCTTTACTCTGAAACGAACTTGTTGCTTTTTCTTCACTCTTAATGATGAAAAATTATACTATTGTTTCTACTTCATTTTTTGGATATTTCTTGGAATTTTTGTAATTAATTCTAAAAAAAAAAAAAAAAAAATTATACAGTATTTTAATTTGAGTAAACAATCCCATAAATTCATTGCCATGGATTCCTTTCTTTCTTTTTTTTTTTTTTTTTTTTTTTCTTGTTTTCGATTAGAGTTAGATTCTATTTCAGATACGTCATGTTTTCTGTGATTTTATGAAAATAGGGACCAAACGAGAGAATAGAACTTTACAACTTAACGCTACCATCAATATATCCTCAATGGTGACCCCCCTTTCATAGTAGAATTGTTCTTGTTGGTTTACTACTCGCGTCGGATAACGAACGCTACGCTTTAATAAAGAATAACAGAATAAAGTTTTGTGCAACAAATAAGAGATTTAAAAACAACCACTGTAAAATGCACAAAAATCTCATTTTACATTATACAACATTTTTTTTTTTTTTTCGTATTTTATATTTAAATTGTATGTTCTCTCTCTCTCTCTCTCTCTCTTTTTCTTGTTCAAAATTAAATAAAATTTAATAAGTATGATGTAGTTTAATAACTCATTTCTTTACTTAACTATATTTTATATTTTTAGTTTACCTATTTAGAAAGATAGCATAACAAAATATTCGAAGGTTTTATTTTATTTTTTCTTCCGAATTGCGATTAGAAATTTATAACCTAAGAGTTAATTCAAGCTTACTTTAATTACGATTGTATGTAACTTGACAGTACATTATGACAAAAGTTTGCGATTACAGTTTACGAAAGCTTCTAAATTACAATATGTGATCTCTTAAAGCAAGAGTTATTTCAAGTGCATTTTAACTAGTAATGCAAGTTATCTGACAAGAGAGTTTCACTGAAATTTCAGATAATAATTAGGTAACAGATTTAAGTGATTGCAAGAGGTATATTAAAATTATGAAGAGATCTTCAAGAAACAATATTTCTTCTCGAAATGGAAGTATTTTTCAATAATTTTGCTTCTTTCTTGTTTTGAAAATACTCGTAGTTTTACTGTAAATATTTAATAAATTTGTTATAATTAAGACTATTTTAAAATTATTCATTTTATATTGTGATGTAACAGAGTAAATATTTATAAGAATGTACTTTATGCATAGTCAAAAAAGAAAAATGATGTTGGATAATAATTTAGCTTTTCATTAATTCAAAACAACAATATATTTGTTTTAATTTTCATTAATTATGTTGTAATAGTTAGAAAAAGAAACATCCGCTTTCATCTATAGACCATTAGTGATAGAATAATAAGAAATATGCCACCAGAATTTGAATGATCGCGTTCTTTTGAATGATGCCCGATGTAGGAGATATTTTCATTGTAAAGACGTCAGTCTACTTTTTAAATATCATTTGAAGGTTACTCCCATGACCATAATTAAACATGAAAATTATACTTTGAAAACTTCGTAAGTTATTCAAAATTTACGATTTTCTTAACATGGCAGAATAAGCAAAATTTTGTATAAACGTTTACTATATTGAATATTTAATGAATTGAATATTATTACTATATTGAATATTTGACTCTTTCAAAGTATCATTTATGATATTAGCTTGAACAGCATTGAGAGACTATGATTTTTCTAATTAAAAAACATATAGAAATGTATTCAAAATTGACGATTATGTCAGAATAGTGCAAACTTTCCTACAAACACATTTTATAAGGAATATTTTAAATAATAGAACAAATGTATTGTGGGAAACTGAGCAAAAGCCTCTTAGGCTTACTAGATTATAAGTAGATTGCACATAGTCTCGCATTACTGCGACGTAAAACCACTCACTCACTTATAAATAGTATTATAAATTTATCTTTTATTTAAAACAATTACTACTTATTTGATGTTTTCTCATCTGGTCTAGATTGCCATGTATAAAGTACGTGTATCCAACTCTATAAGTAAAACAACAACAACAATAATAATTATTATTATTATTGTTGTTGTTGCTATTATTATTTTACCAAAGAAAACTTTTAAAGTTACTTATTCCCCAGAAATCTTTCATGTCTCAAAAGTGAATGCAGAATGAAACATTTTCAAAACATTTTGCGTGTCTAAAACATTTTGCATGTCAGACCTAGGAAAAAAGAATAATAAAATAGAACAAAAGTGTAAAAAGGACAGTCGCTCAAAAGGATAGAAAAACGTCAGTATACATAAACACATCTCACTACATTTGAAACCCTAAAAATGCCTGAAAAATATAATGTCACATACGATTTTTATATAAGCGTTAAACAGTTTAAAAGCCTTCACTATATCGCCTAAGAATTTTATTATCCTGATATTTATACCGTATAACACTTTTGAGCTATACTTAGTCTCATCTCGATAATGAAAAAAATCTCTTAACTTTTAAAAAGTTCCAGTAATGTATTTCAATATCTCTAAAAAATCACTCTTTTCATATTTCCCGAATATATATATTACTTATGGAAAATTCTGTAACCATAAGAAATCTACAATGAATTCGTCTGTATATTTAGTATTACAGTTAATAGTAAGGCCTATCCTTTGAATGCATTTCTGTTGTTTTTACGAATATATATATATATATATATATATATATATATATATTCTTAAATAAATATTTCAAATATTTAAATTTAAGAAAGTTTCCAGATTAAATAATTGATATGATCAAACAAAAAGCTACTATGAATGTAAATAAAGCAAAATAATTGGAAAGATATTAAAACATGCTTGATTCTTAACGTTATCAAGGGCATAATTGGAAATCGAAACATGCAAAGTAAATGATGTTCTGTTACAACGAGAGAATAAGCTAAAATTATATTTGTTTCATGCCCAAACACTTTACTAACCACAAATGAAGAGAATAATTGAACTTAGAGTAACTAAGAGACATTAAGTTAATTAATTGAAACCATGATTGAAAAAATCACTAAAAAAGTATACTCAACATATCCGTCTGTATTACAATGGCCAATCTCAGTCGCGGTCTTCCTCTCTTTCCAGTCCCAATTGTATTCAAATGAAATATATATATTAGCATATATATACACTAAGTGACAAAAAAAAAAAAAAAAAAAAAAAAAGCTGCGCAGCAGAAGAAAAAATTATCTATACCTTTTTTATTTGTAATAACTTTAAAATTAAGGGTTAAAACAAATAAAACTGTTTAGTTAGCATAATACCAAAGGGATGAAATGATACCTATGTACACTTTCGATGTAATAATTCGCTTTATTACACTCTAAGAAGTACTTTATAAGAATCTGCATAAAACTTTTGTTTTAAACATAATGCAATAACCATACACTTCGTATTCTATTATGATTTATTATATGAAATAAAAAAGTTATATCTTAATATATGAAATAAAACTATTTATTTGTTAGATCTCAGAAATTTTTTATTAAAAATATGTATTCTGTACTGGGTTATTTCCACCTTTATATGGAATTACTGCTTTAATGCCCAATGGCATAGTATTATACATTGTTTTAATATAAGTCTAAAAAATTTCAATGTGCCAAATATCGCAAATATTTTTTTCTATTTCTGGCAGAGTTGTAGGCTGCAAATTTCGAATCCTCTCCCCTCTCCTCCGCCTCTTTATAGACGAAACATGTCTGGCAAAGAAGAAATTCTATTATATCTTTTGTGGGATTTAACTTAAAGTGAAAAAAAGATATGATTACTTACAGAATTATAGGTTCTCATGGGAATTAATAGGAAATTTTGATAATTTGAAGTGAATAAACTTACCACAAACGCTGTATTCTAAGGTGCATTATCATCTTGAAATGCTGTTTGCGGAAATGTGCAAGATACCTCCAAAATAGTAGGTCAGGCACCACTTTTATGAAGACTGTGTTTTATTTCGAGTTAATTGATCCCTTGAGCATAATAATTTGCCCGACTGTTTGAAAAGTTATGCATCTCCGTACCATAATGTACGAAGAATGTGTCCCTGTTTTAAAAGTACGATTTTCAATAAGTCGGTGATATTTTCGTTGTCAGATCTGCTTATTTTCTTTAGCTCGAAATAAGTTAAACTTGACTCAACAGAGAGAACCAGTTCAGCCCAATAATTAAACTAATCATTTTTTTTTTTTTTATTTATTTTTTTTTTTTTATTTATTTGTTTATTTATTTTTTTTTTTGTCATCTGAGGCCTTGCTTTCCTAATTCACTTCACTAAGAAGGAAATTTTTTTCAAATTTTCTGACATTTAAACCTGCTTTGTTTAATAGTTGTTGCACTGTAGTTAAAGAAATTATGCTGTTAAACACTTTTTCTGAATCTCTTTTTTGTTTTAAATGTAATACAAACCGATTTTATAAGCGATGGCTTTTTAACTTACGGTCTTCTCGCTTGGATGAGCAACATTTCCGCCTAAAGCCAAATTTCCAGGTTTTACGACCAAAAAATTTTATAACTTGCTAAAAACCATTTTACCGATGTTTCGTTAACATTTAATTATTTTACCATCTCACGTAAATATTTTTTTTATTTTCATTGAAAAATTAATACTTTTTGCGGCATCGTTAACTGACTTATTCTTACCATTTTTAAAAGAATTTGTAAAATTACAAGTTTCCTGACAATTGCATTTTGTTTTTAACACTGGTCTCAATGCTAAAGTGTATGAGTAGTACAGCATAATAAAATCTGTTCGAAAATTTGCTTTTTAAACAATAAATTTGGCGGTTGTAGAAGGTGAAAATGAAATTATTCAAGTGCGGCTTTTTTTTTTCCTTTTGTCGCTTAGAGTATATATATATTTATATTATTATTATTATTATTTATTGTCATTAACATTACGCATTCGGTTTAAATGTGCTAGTCAATGAATTTGATTTTTTTATGTGTTGTTTAACAATCTTGTATAACTCAAAATTCTATCTCTCGTACAAAATATTATTTTCATTTATACCATAAGTATGCATCATAGCATTTTTTTTTTTTTTTTTTTTTTTTTTTTTTTTGTAATACAGTTTTCTTCTAGTCTAATCGTTCTTGTGAAATGGAAACTTCTTTACACGCGACTAAACTTCTTCTTCAGCTTCTTGTTGGGAGAAAAACGGATAATATATCAATGACTATATCGATCGTCACGTTACTGGATAATACGGTAGTATAATACAACATTAATACCGTAATTTATTAATAAGTAGATGGATTACATTGTTAGTCAGTGGTAAAGCTACTACCTACCATTTGGTATTACTGTGGTTTAACTCTTGTCCCTGTGGAATGTTTTAATTAATTTTAATTATGTATTGAGAAAGATAAATGTTTGAATAATAGAAATAAGGCGAGAAATGTTACAGTTATATAAAAGAAAAATAATTCTACAAATGCTTTTACCTAGAATAAATATGTTTGTTTCTAAATCTAATATCTCAATATAAAGTAGATTATATAATAAGTGTAAAGTAACTCAGTTCATCATGATAAAAACTATATAGGGTGATTAATTTAAAAGAGTACCCGTTGGTTTTTCTTATCACCCTTAAATATGACGGATGTGGTAACTATTCTAACACTGAACTATGATTATTTGGACCTTATTTAAGTGTGAAAGACAATTTACAACACCGTTGGACTGTTACAACTTTACTTGTGAGGCGAAACAGAAATGGAGACGCACAATTTTTTTAATCCTGTAATAATTTTATTTATGAAAAACAAAATTTAATTCATTTTTCTTTTTTTACATTATCATTCCTACATTACATTTACATTACAATTATCATTTCATAGGCTGTTTCAGAGAAGTCCTGAAAACATTGATGAATTAAAACAGATAATAATTGAAGAAATCTCGTCAATAATACCAACATTGCTGCGAAGTGTGTCAAAAACCTGGTTCGATGTCTTCATGTTTGCATTCAAAATGGTGGCGAACATTTTCAACATTTTCTGTGAGGAATGATAATGTAAAAAAAATTAAATAAATTATGTTTTTCAAAAGTAAAATTATTACAGGATTAGAAAAAGTGTGCGTCTCCATTTCTGTTTTACCTCACAAATAAAGTTGTAACAGTCCAAAAGTATTAGAAATTGTCTCAGAAACTTAAACAAGGTTGAAACAATTATACTTCAATGTTAGAATAGTTGCCACATCCGTCAGATTTAATGGTTATAAGAAAAACCTACGGGTACTCTTTAAACTGATCACCCTGTATATATAATATGTACATATTTGGAAATACATACAAATCTATATATGCGTGTATTATATATATATATTATATAAGCTGTAATTATTGTGATTTTTTTTTATCGCATTACGTATTTTTATCTATAAATCTACTTAATGTGTAGGCGAGAATTAATTGAAATACTTTCTACATGAAACAAAAATAACTAATGTACCTTTCATTAAATTTTAATCCATTAATTTTATCCTTTATTTTTTTACTTGGTAAAAACTAATCCTTTAAAAGCAGAATACTTCTGCTTTAAACACACACACACACACACATACCGGTTTACCCTACCAAGTGAGGTCCCCGTAATTTTGCATTCATTGCGAGGTCCACCTAAAATTATTTATATCTCCGGTATAAATTAACATATCCAAATATAAATTATTGTTTTCTTAATTATAGACATGGGAGAACCCAGATGATCCAAAATTTTTTAAATAAATTAAATATAAAATTTCCGCATTTTGCATTCAAAGCGAGGACCGGAAGAAGGGAAAATTTGTGGGTTTATTAGGGAATATCTTCTTAAAATCCCCAGTAAAAAGGGATTGTCTCGTTTAAGACCGGAATGTCAGCTATCAAGTGCGGGGAGTCAAAAACCACATTCTTTTCTTTTGAATAAAACAAATATCGGTCCACGTGTTTTTACATATATTACGCAGAAAACATACACACGGAAAAATAAATTGCACTATTTGAAATTGTTTTTTTCCTCCCGTCCTTTTAATTATAAGAGAAGTAAAAAAGAAAATATACATACATATACATATATATATATATATATATATATATATTTGCATTATTCAATGGAAAATTATTTGTACATTTTCAAAATAAAGTGATATTTTGTATTATGGTTTGTTAACACATAAAAAATTGCACCAAATTTAATTTTTTAACCGATTAAATTCTGAAATCACAATAAAGTTCACAGCTTTAATAGAAAAAAAAATGTAGAAAAACTTTTAAAAAGAAAAAAAAAAACTGCAGATTATCAAAACATTTTGGAACAATAAAAAATTTAAGAAAGGGGGGGGGTGATTTTTGCTTCCAAACTGCAATTATTATAATATTTGTTTCAAATACCTTCAGATTATTTGCAGATTTTTCTGCATTTTTTTTTTTTTTCCCTGGTTTTCCAGGATATAGCAGCTCGAAGGGATATACCGGTTGTATACTTTCACTTATATATTTAAATAGCTAAAATAAGTTAAAGTTTGAGGTGATAATAATATATTTAAATTATATATAATTTAGATATTTCATAAAATAAGTGTAAAACCTTTTATTTTTAAACGAACTCAGCGAAGTTCAAACTAACACCTAAAATTAATATTTATGGTCAATTTTTAACTTTTCTCGAATAAGGTTTAAAATTCGCTGTTATTTATTTATTTATTAACGTTTATATAATTCAACATAAAAAACGAAGTGATTTTTAATTTATCATAATTTCAAAAATACAAGATTGCCTGTTTGCAGATTTCACATAAGATGATTTGAAATTTAGGAGACAGACAGCTCGAAAAAATTGAAATGCAACGTGATCTGAAAAAAAAAAAGAATATATATATATATATTCTAAAATTTAAAATTCTTTTAAACTGATAATTATGAAATATAGCTAAGAATCTTATAGAATATATGTATATCAGAGATCTAATACAACAATAATAACAATAAAACAGAATGAAATTAAGCTGTTTATTTAGATGTCAAAATGCCGCAGATAGACAAACATAGCTTCAAGTTTTTAAAACTCCCCTTTATTAATCGGAGATTAAAAACAACATTTTTTCACAAACTTAAAGAAAAATGTATAAAGATATAGGTCGTCGTTTTTTCTAAAATATTAATTTTCAAACATTAAATTACTTATTGACTGACATGGTTTTCAGTGTTTGAAAAGTGCAAGTAAAAACAGGCGAGTAAATATCGACATTCTAATTAAGAGTGAGAAATCAGCAGGGTATGAAAAATTTTTGTTATTTATGGGTATTTACATTTCTTTCGAGTGCAGACCAAAGATACCTATATTATAAAATGTATAATATAATATATGCGCGTGAGTATATTTTTATAAATATAACCTATATAAGGATATATTTTTATAAATATATCTTGTATATTTTTATAAATATATCTTATATATAATTAATAATCTTACGAAATTTACTGTTTTTAGGAAAAACCCTGCAGCTTAAAGCAAACAGTTTTCATATGTTATTTTCAAACGAAATATTTCTTATTTTTTTCTTTTTTCTTTCTTTAATTTCTAAAAGCTACCATTCATCGAGGATTATTAAATGTAAATATATATATTTTTTTAAAGAATCTTAAATTAAAAAAATATCTTTTAACAAAATTTTCAAATAATATGTAAGTGTGTGTGTGTGTATTTTCGTTTGTTTAACCTACAAAATGCAGACCAAAACCCGGTTCTGCATCAGCATTGCGAGGACACATTTCTGGTCCTCGGGAAAACAGGAAAATGCGGGAATCACGATTGGTAGAGTGAATCAGTATATTTCTTCTCATATATGAATACATTTTTATGAATGCTAGAGATTTCATATTAGTTCTTTTTATCTCTCAAAATCAAACAGTATTTGAGAAAAAAAAAAAAAAAAAAAACTTTGCATTTTCAAAGAAATTGTTTGCCATGTGTTATTTTTAAATGGAAAATTTATTTATTATTTTTATTATTATTATTTTTAAACATCATTTGTTAAGGAAGTTCTTCATATGTACTTAAAAGCGGTTCTATTTTATTATTGTTGTTATTATTATTATTATTCATATATTAATATGATTTGAAAGCTGAAAAGATTGCCAGCACGATTTTTTTTTTAATTTCTGTGCAAATGCTTATAGAAGAAACGTCATTTTAAATATTAATAATAACAATAATAATAAAAGTCTTTGAATCAAAGTTTTATCAAACATAGTTAAAAACCACACAGAATGTATCAGAGTTTTAAAAGACATCCCCAAAATAATTGGGCAGATAGAAACACAGACAAAGTTTCAATCAATCTCTCTCTCTTAAACATTCCATTAGTTTAACATGAATCGAAGCATTTAGTGCCCGAAATATTTGCAAGTAAACAAAAGTACAAGCTGCTAGATAGGCAGTCAATTAAAATAAATAAATTAGCAGAGTATGAAATGTATTTAATATGTATTTGTGTGTGTGTGTGTTTATTTTTGTTTGTTTACCCTACTAAGTGCAGACCAAAGTTCGGTTACACATGAACATTGAGAGGACCACAATTGGTCCTCGGAAAGGAAAGATGCGTGGATTTAGTTTTATTATTTTTTTCATTTTTTCATTTTTTATTTATTTTATTTTTTACGTTATTTATAAATATGATTGGAAAGCGGGAAACTTGAGAGCTCGAAATTTTTAAAATATTATTTCAATGTGTTCTGGGAAATTAAATAAATAAATAAATAAATAAAACTTTTTTTTTTTTAAGAAAAAAATTATTATATCAAATTTTCAGTTAATATGTATGTGTGTATGTATTTGCGCTTGTTTATTCTACCGAGTGCGGACCCACCTTCGCCATAAAATATTGCTTTAAATTTTAAAAGATCTTTGAAGCGACATTTCCTCAAGCATAGTTAAAAATCTTCCATAATATGTCATCATTCTAATAAAAGATACTGCAAATATATTGGGCTATTATTCAGACGCTAAAACAGAGCAGATGGATACTTAAAGAGACAAAGCTTCACTATTATAAAGAATCTTTTTTTTTTTTTTTTGTCAGAGAATAAAAACGATATTTTAAAAGAAATATTGTGATAAGCATGATAGTATCAAACATCTATATTTTTATTTTTTAAACATTATTTTACCTTATGATGAATAAGAGCATTTAGTGGCCGAAAATATCGCAACTAAAACTAGTATGTTGTGGCCACCACAAGACTTTCTTCTATATTTTCCTATACATATTCACTCAGTAACAATATGTAAAAAAAAAAAAAAAAAAAAAAAAAAAAATCGTTAAATGTAAAAAAAAAAATCGATAACTTTGTTTTAAATTATCACAGATTTATAGTTCAGGCATTCGTTTTAAAGGTATTGGCGAGATCAATCGAACTATACCCATCTTGAAAATTTACCTCCCCGGGGGGTACATCCCCCTCAGGGTGGAAGCGATGCCCCCACATACACAATTTTTTTTTCTAGTTAACTACTACTACTATCAATAATTCACATTAATTTTGCAATCACAAGTTAAAAATAACTGATTATACACATTTATACGAAATTTTGTCCTATACTGAAATGTTAAAAATTTAGAAAAAATGCGATCACAGCGCCACCTGTTTAGTGATTGATCCCCAAATGTAATCAGCACCAGTTTATGTAGGGGACCACCTAAATACCAAGTTTAGTTAAATTTCGTTTAAAAAAAAAAAAAAAAAAAGTTTTTTTCATTAAAAGTAAAAAAAATCGATAACTTTGTTTTAAATTATCACAGATTTATAGTTCAACCATTCGTTTTAAAGGTATTGGCGAGATCTTTTGAACTATACCCATCTTGAAAATTTACCCCCCCCCACCCCAGGGTGGAAGCGATGCCCCCACATACACAATTTTTTTTTCCTAGTTAACTACTATTTTCATCAATAATTCATATTAATTTTGCAATCACAAGTTAAAAATAACTGAATATACATTTATACGAAATTTTGTCCTATACTGCCATGTTAAAATATTAGAAAAAACGCGATCTCAGCGCCACCTGTTGAGTGATTGATCCCCAAATGTAATCAGCACCAGTTTATGTCGGGGACCACCTAAATACCAAGTTTAGTTAAATTTCGTAAAAAAAAAAAAAAAAAAAGAAAAAGAAAAAAATCAAAGTTTTTTTCATTAAAAGTAAAAAAAATCGATAACTTTGTTTTAAATTATCACAGATTTATAGTTCAACCATTCCTTTTAAAGGTATTGACGAGACCTTTCGAAAGATACACATGTTGAAACTTTAGCCCCACCCGGGGTGGGGGGTACTTCCCCCCAGGGGGGAACCGATGGGGGAACCACATGCACAATTTTTTTTCCTAGTTAACTACTACTATTATCAATAATTCATATTGATTTTATTGTCACACGTTTTATATAACTCTAATTATGCACATTTATACGAAATTTTGTCCTATACTGCCATGTTAAAAGTTTACAAAAAATGCGATCACTGCGCCACCTGTTGAGCGATTCATCCTCAACTATAATCAGCTCCAGTTTATGTCAGGGTGCAACTAAATACCAAGTTTGGTTAAATTTCATTCATTGGTTCGTGAGATAAAGCGTCCACAAAAAAGTGATACAGAGAGACAGACATGTTTAAAAATCTATCAATTCGTGTTTTGGACATCCCAAAATGTGTAAATCCATCAAAAAACGGAGCTCGAAAATTTTCGCGAATCCAATACTTTCTCTATGTTACATATAGAAGAATGTAAAAAAAGGCAGATAGAAGATGGGCAGTTTAATTGGGAGTGAGAGTTGCGCAAGGTCTGAAATTTGTTTATTATGTATGCGTGCGTGTATATTTGCGTTTGTTTATCCTACCAACTGCAGACCGAAATTCGATTAGACATCGACATTGCGAGGACAAAATTTCATGTCCTCGGAAAGAAAGGAGAATGCGTTGAACTCTATAGATAGGATAAGTATATGTATTATAAAATATGAAACGTAATATATATATATATATATATATAGAGAGAGAGAGAGAGAGAGATGATTATATTTTTTTACAAAATATTTGAAATACCATAAATGATTTATATATATATATATATATATATATATATATATATATTTTAAATCAACCACTTTTTGAGAAAAATCCTGCAAATTTAAAGAGACAATTCTCATACAATATTTGTAAGCGGAAGATTTATTATTATTATTTATTATTTTATTTTATTTCAAAATGAAACCATTTTTTTTTTTTTTTGAGGAAGTACTTTAATTACATATAACAGCCTTTTTTTTTTTTTTATTTATTAATATGGTTTCGAAGAGGGAAAGAGGCCAGCCCAAAAATTTTAATATATCGTAGAAAAAAAAAAAAAAAAAGAAAAAAAAATTCATTAGATAAAAAAAAAAAAAAAAAAATACAAAGAAAATAAGAAAGAAAGAAATTAGAATTAAAAAAGCTTTTGAACCAAATTTTCAACAATTATTTATGTGTAGGTTTATTTTTGTTTGTTTACCCTACCAAGTGCAGACCGAAACTCGTTCACACATTAACATTGCGAGAACCACAGTTGGTCCTCGGAATGGAATGATGTGTGGATTTCTGTAGGCAGTTTTTTTTCTCTTTTTACGTCATGTATTAATGGGATTCGAAAAAAGGAAAATTTGAAGCTCCATAATTTTTAACTATCATTTCAGTGTGTTCTGGAAAAAAAAATAAATATAAAATTACATACAATAAAAAAAAAAATTGAACCAAATTTTCAGTTAAAATATATACTATGTGTGTGTATTTGCGTTTGTTTACCCTACGAAATGCAGACCGAAACCTGTTTTCACATCAGTATTGCGAGGACCCCCATTTTTGATCCTCGGAAAGAAAAGGAGATGCAGAGATTCCATTACATAGGAAAAATATATAAAATAATAAATATAGATGAGTATATTTTTATAAGTATTGATTGGTTGGGTGGTTGTAAGATTTAAGGCTGATTGACTATGCTAGGGTCCAAGGTCCAAGGCTTTATAAATATTGGTGATTCCATATATGATTTATAATTTTCTGAAATCAACCACTGTTTGAGAAAAATCCTGCAGTTTTAAATAAACAATTCTCATATGTTGATACAAATGAAAGATTTATAGATGTAATTTTATTTCTAAACTATACCATTTATCGACGAAGTTCTTTGCTTATATATAAAGGCAGCCATATTATTTTTTCCCTAATTTATTAATATGATTTGTAAGATGGAGAATTACCTGCTCAAAATTTCTTAAATATCACTCAAAATTGTCCAGAAAAAAAAAAAATAATAAATTAATTAATAAATAAAATTAATAATATATACTATGTGTGTATTTGCGTTTGTTTACCCTACGAAATGCAGACCGAAACCCGTTTTCACATCGGTATTGCGAGGACTCATATTTTTTGTTCTCGGAAAGAAAAGGAAATGCAGAGATTCCATTACATAAGAAAAATATATAAAATAGTAAATATAAATGAGTATATTGTTATAAGTATTTGTTGGTTGGTTGGCTGTAGGATTTAAGGCTGATGGGCTATGCCAGGGCGCAAGGCTTTATAAATATTGGAAATTTCATATATGATTTATAATTTTCTTAAATCAACCACTCTGAGAAAAATCCTGCAGTTTTAAACAAACAATTATCATATGTTGATATAAATGAAAGATTTATAAATATAATTTTATTTCTAAACTTTACCGTTTGTCGACGAAGTTCTTTATTTATATATAAATTAAGCCTTATTATTTTTTCCTTAATTTATTAATATGATTTGTAAGATGGAGAATTACCTGCTCAAATTTTTTAAAATATCACTCCAAATTGTCCAGAAGAATAAAAATAAATAAATAAATAAAATTAGAATTAAAAAAGCTTTTGAACCAAATTTCAACAATTATTTATGTGTAGGTTTATTTTTGTTTGTTTACCCTACCAAGTGAAGACCGAAACTCGTTCACACATTAACATTGTGAGGACCACAGTTGGTCCTCGGAATGGAATGATGTGTGGATTTCTGTAGGCAGTTTTTTTTCTATTTTTACGTCATGTATTCATACGATTCGAAAAAAGGAAAATTTGAACCTCCATAATTTTTAACTATCATTTCAGAGTGTTCTGGAAAAATAAATAAATATAAAATTACATACAATAAAAAAAAAAAAAAACCAAATTTTCAGTTAATATATATACTATGTGTGTGTATTTGCGTTTGTTTACCATACGAAATGCAGACCGAAACCCGTTTTCACATTGGTATTGCGAGGACCCCCATTTTTGATCCTCGGAAAGAAAAGGAGATACAGAGATTCCATTACATAGGAAAAATATATAAAATATTAAATATAATTGAGTATATTGTTATAAGTATTGGTTGGTTGTAGGATTTAAGGCTGATTGACTATGCTAGGGCCCAAGGCTTTATAAATATTAGAAATTTCATATATGATTTATAATTTTCTTAAATCAACCACTCTGAGAAAAATCCTGCAGTTTTAAACAAACAATTATCATATGTTGATACAAATGCAAGATTTATAAATATAATTTTACTTCTAAACTATACCGTTTATCGACGAAGTTCTTTATTTATATATAAAGGCAGCCGTATTATTTTTTCCTTAATTTATTAATATGATTTTTAAGATGGAGAATTACCTGCTGAAATTTTTTAAAATATCAAGCCAAATTGCCCAGAAGAAGAAAAAAAAATAAATAAAATTAGAATTAAAAACGCTTTTGAACCAAATTTCAACAATTATTTATGCGTAGGTTTATTTTTGTTTGTTTACCCTACCAAGTGCAGACCGAAACTCGTTCACACATTAACATTGCGAGGACCACAGTTGGTCCTCGGAAAGTATGAATTCGTGGATTTCTGCAGGCAGTTTTTTTTTTCTTTTTACGTCACTTATTAATACGATTCGAAAAAAAAAAAATTTGAAGCTCCATAATTTTCAACTATCATTTCAGTGTGTTCTGGAAAAATAAATAAATATAAAATTACATACAATTAAAGAAAATATTGAACCAAATTTTCAGTTAATATATATGCTATGTGTGTGTATTTGCGTTTGTTTACCCTACGAAATGCAGACCGAAATGCGTTTTCACATCGGTACTGCGAGGACCCCCATTTTTGATCCTCGGAAAGAAAAGGAGATGCAGAGATTCCATTACATAGGAAAAATATATAAAATAATAAATATAGATGAGTATATTTTTATAAGTATTGATTGGTTGGTTTATTGTAAGATTTAAGGCTGATTGACTATGCTAGGGTCCAAAGTCCAAGGCTTTATAAATATTGGTGATTCCATATATGATTTATATTTTCTTAAATCAACCACTGTTTGAGAAAAATCCTGCAGTTTTAAATAAACAATTCTCATATGTTGATACAAATGAAAGATTTATAGATATAATTTTATTTCTAAATAATACCATTTATCGACGAAATTCTTTACTTTTATATAAAGGCAGCCAAATTATTTTTCTCCCTAATTTATTAATATAATTTGTAAGACGGAGAATTACCTGCTCAAAATTTTTAAAATATTACTCCAAATTGTCCAGAAGAAAAAATAAATAAATAAATAAATAAAATAAAATAAAATTAGAATTAAAAAAGCTTTTGAACCAAATTTTCATTAATTATTTATGTGTAGGTTTATTTTTGTTTGTTTACCCTACCAAGTGCAGACCGAAACTCGTTCACACATTAACATTGCGAGGACCACAGTTGGTCCTCGGAATGGAATGATGTGTGGATTTCTGTAGGCAGTTTTTTGTCTCTTTTTACGTCATGTATTAATGGGATTCGAAAAAAGGAAAATTTGAAGCTCCATAATTTTTAACTATCATTTCAGTGTGTTCTGGAAAAATAAATAAATATAAAATTACATACAATAAAAAAAAATTGAACCAAATTTTCAGTTAAAATATATACTACGTGTGTGTATTTGCGTTTGTTTACCCTACGAAATGCAGACCGAAACCCGTTTTCACATCGGTATTGCGAGGACCCCCATTTTTGATCCTCGGAAAGAAAAGGAGATGCAGAGATTCCATTACATAGGAAAAATATATAAAATAATAAATATAGATGAGTATACAGTGGAACCTGTAAAAGTGACCACCTTGGTAAAGTGACCATTTTCTTGACTAAAGCGACCCTTTTCCAATTTTAAAGACCCTTTATAAAGTGACCACCTGCGTATAGTGACCATTTTAGCCAGTCCCTAGGGTGGTCACTTTAGACAGGTTCCACTGTATTTTTATAAGTATTGATTGGTTGGTTGGTTGTAAGATTTAAGGCTGATTGACTATGCTAGAGTCCAAGGTCCAAGGCTTTATAAATATTGGTGATTCCATATATGATTTATAATTTTCTGAAATCAACCACTGTTTGAGAAAAATCCTGCAGTTTTAAATAAACAATTCTCATATGTTGATACAAATGAAAGATTTATAGATGTAATTTTATTTATAAACTATACCATTTATCGACGAAGTTCTTTGCTTATATATAAAGGCAGCCATATTATTTTTTCCCTAATTTATTAATATAATTTGTAAGATTGAGAATTACCTGCTCAAAATTTCTTAAATATCACTCCAAATTGTCCAGAAAAAAAAAATAATAATAAATTAATAAATAAAATTAGAATTAAAAAAGCGTTTGAACCAAATTTTCAACAATTATTTATGTGTAGGTTTATTTTTATTTGTTTACCCTACCAATTGCAGACCGAAACTCCTTCACACATTAACATTGCGAGGACCACAGTTGGTCCTCGGAATGGAATGATGTGTGGATTTCTGTAGGCAGTTTTTTTCTCTTTTTACGTCATGTATTAATGGGATTCGAAAAAAGGAAAATTTGAAGCTCCATAATTATTAACTATCATTTCAGTGTGTTCTGGAAAAATAAATAAATATAAAATTACATACAACAGAAAAAAAAAAAAAAAAAAAAATTCAGTTAATATATATACTATGTGTGTGTATTTGCGTTTGTGTACCCTACGAAATGCAGACCGAAACCCGTTTTCACATCGGTATTGCGAAGACCCCCATTTTTGATCCTCGGAAAGAAAAAGAGATGCAGAGATTCAATTATATAGGAAAAATATATAAAATATTAAATATAATTGAGTATATTGTTATAAGTATTGGTTGGTTGTAGGATTTAAGGCTGATTGACTATGCTAGGGCCCAAGGCTTTATAAATATTGGAAATTTCATATATGATTTATAATTTTCTTAAATCAACCATTATGAGAAAAATCCTGCAGTTTTAAACAAACAATTATCATATATTGATACAAATGAAAGATTTATAAATATAATTTTATTTCGAAACTATACCGTTTATCGACGAAGTTCTTTATTTATATATAAAGGCAGCCTTATTATTTTTTCCTTAATTTATTAATATGATTTGTAAGATGGAGAATTACCTGCTCAAAATTTTTAAAATATCACTCCAAATTGTCCAGAAGAAAAAAAATAAATAAATAAATAAAATTAGAATTAAAAAAGCTTTTAAACCAAATTTCAACAATTATTCATGTGTAGGTTTATTTTTGTTTGTTTACCCTACCAATTGCAGACCGAAACTCCTTCACACATTAACATTGCGAGGACCACAGTTGGTCCTCGGAATGGAATGATGTGTGGATTTCTGTAGGCAGTTTTTTTTCTATTTTTACGTCATGTATTAATACGATTCGAAAAAAGGAAAATTTGAACCTCCATAATTTTTAACTATCATTTCAGAGTGTTCTGGAAAAATAAATAAATATAAAATTACATACAATAAAAAAAAAAAAAAAAAAATAACCAAATTTTCAGTTAATATATATACTATGTGTGTGTATTTGCGTTTGTTTACCATACGAAATGCAGACCGAAACCCGTTTTCACATTGGTATTGCGAGGACCCCCATTTTTGATCCTCGGAAAGAAAAGGAGATACAGAGATTCCATTACATAGGAAAAATATATAAAATATTAAATATAATTGAGTATATTGTTATAAGTATTGGTTGGTTGTAGGATTTAAGGCTGATTGACTATGCTAGGGCCCAAGGCTTTATAAATATTAGAAATTTCATATATGATTTCTAATTTTCTTAAATCAACCACTCTGAGAAAAATCCTGCAGTTTTAAACAAACAATTATCATATGTTGATACAAATGCAAGATTTATAAATATAATTTTACTTCTAAACTATACCGTTTATCGACGAAGTTCTTTATTTATATATAAAGGCAGCCGTATTATTTTTTCCTTAATTTATTAATATGATTTTTAAGATGGAGAATTACCTGCTGAAATTTTTTAAAATATCACGCCAAATTGCCCAGAAGAAGAAAAAAATAAAATAAAATTAGAATTATAAACGCTTTTGAACCAAATTTCAACAATTATTTATGTGTAGGTTTATTTTTGTTTGTTTACCCTACCAAGTGCAGACCGAAACTCGTACACACATTAACATTGCGAGGACCACAGTTGGTCCTGGGAAAGTATGAATTCGTGGATTTCCGCAGGCAGTTTTTTTTTTTTTCTTTTTACGTCACTTATTAATACGATTCGAAAAAAGAAAAATTTGAAGCGCTATAATTTTCAACTATCATTTCAGTGTGTTCTGGAAAAATAAATAAATATAAAATTACATACAATTAAAAAAAATATTGAACCAAATTTTCAGTTAATATATATGCTATGTGTGTGTATTTGCGTTTGTTTACCCTACGAAATGCAGACCGAAACCCTTTTTCACATCGGTATTGCGAGGACCCCCATTTTTGATCCTCGGAAAGAAAAGGAGATGCAGAGATTCCATTACATAGGAAAAATATATAAATTAATAAATATAGATGAGTATATTTTTATAAGTATTGATTGGTTGGTTTGTTGTAAGATTTAAGGCTGATTGACTATGCTAGGGTCCAAAGTCCAAGGCTTTATAAATATCGGTGATTCCATATATGATTTATAATTTTCTGAAATCAACCACTGTTTGAGAAAAATCCTGCAGTTTTAAATAAACAATTCTCATATGTTGATACAAATGAAAGATTTATAGATGTAATTTTATTTCTAAATAATACCATTTATCGACGAAATTCTTTACTTTTATATGAAGGCAGCCAAATTATTTTTTCCCTAATTTATTAATATAATTTGTAAGACGGAGAATTACCTGCTCAAAATTTTTAAAATATTACTCCAAATTGTCCAGAAGAAAAAATAAATAAATAAATAAATAAAATAAAATAAAATTAGAATTAAAAAAGCTTTTGAACCAAATTTTCAACAATTATTTATGCGTAGGTTTATTTTTGTTTGTTTACCCTACCAAGTGCAGACCGAAACTCGTTCACACATTAACATTGCGAGGACCACAGTTGGTCCTCGGAATGGAATGATGTGTGGATTTCTGTAGGCAGTTTTTTTTCTCTTTTTACGTCATGTATTAATACGATTCGAAAAAAGGAAAATTTGAACCTCCATAATTTTTAACTATCATTTCAGAGTGTTCTGGAAAAATAAATAAATATAAAATTACATACAATAAAAAAAAAAAAAAAAAAAAAATTCAGTTAGTATATATACTATGTGTGTGTATTTGCGTTTGTTTACCATACGAAATGCAGACCGAAACCCGTTTTCACATTGGTATTGCCAGGACCCCCATTTTTGATCCTTTGAAAGAAAAGGAGATACAGAGATTCCATTACATAGGAAAAATATATAAAATATTAAATATAATTGAGTATATTGTTATAAGTATTGGTTGGTTGTAGGATTTAAGGCTGATTGACTATGCTAGGGCCCAAGGCTTTATAAATATTGGAAATTTCATATATGATTTATAATTTTCTTAAATCAACCACTCTGAGAAAACCCCTGCAGTTTTAAACAAACAATTATCATATGTTGATACAAATGTAAGATTTATAAATATAATTTTATTTCGAAACTATACCGTTTATCGACGAAGATCTTTATTTATATATAAAGGCATCCGTATTATTTATTCCTTAATTTATTAATATTATTTGTAAGATGGAGAATTGCCAGCTCGAGAATTTTAAAATATCACTTCAAATTCTTCAGAAAATAAATAAAATAAAATAAAATAAAATAAAATAAAATAAAATGTAAATTAAGAAAGCTTTTGAACCAAATTTTCAACAATTATTTATGTGTGTGTTTATTTTCGTTGGCTTACCCTACCAAGTGCAGCCCAAAACTCGTTTACACATTAACATTGGGAGGACCGCATTTGGCCCTCGGAAAGGAATGATGGTTGGATTTCTGTATTTAAATTTACATAATATTGGAGATCCCATAAATGATTTATAATTTTTTTTTCTTTTTTCTTTTTTTTTTTTTTTAATCTACCACTTTTTGAGAAAAATCCTGCAAATTTAAAGAAACAATTCTTATAAATTATTTGTAAGTGGAAGATTTATTATTATTATTCTTTTTTTATTATTTTATTTTATTTCTAAATGGCTCCATTTTTTGGGGAAGTTCTTTAATTACATATAACAGACTTTTTTTTCTTTATTATTATTAATACTACTTTTATTATTTTACATCTAAATGTAATTTCTTCGAAAGATCTGTAATTGAAGTTAGTCCTATTTCTTTTTGTTGTTATTATTAACTTTTTAATTTGAAAATTGGAAGGTTGTCAACTTGAAAATTAAAAAAAATATAACAATGCAAGGTATTATGTGGGGAAAAAAAAATATATATAAAATAACATAAAATAAAATAAAACCAGAATATAAGAAATATAGTTAATAGTCATCCGAAATATATCAGCCATCTAATGAAATAGACGTTAATGAAATTCGGCTACTTATTTAATTTATCAAAATGTCACATATAGGCACATAGACAGACAAAACATCAAGGTTACAAAGAATCTTTTTTTTTTTTTTTTTTTTTTTAACTTCAGGTATTAAAAAAATAATATTTTTATAACACTTTTAAAAAATATATACAAGCTTTTATTTATTTATTTATTTATTTTTTTTACATTATATTAGTTTAAAATGAATAGGAGGATTGCACAATTATTTTCTCATATATATATATAAACATATGTTATATATTAATTATTAATATATACTGTTGTAAGCTTGACGATTCTTCCGAAGTACTGTCTAACAAATTATAACGTTCTTCGAGTAGAGTAGCTAGCATAACTGATTAATGGGGCACGATACTCCCCCCCCCTTTTCTGTAAAACATACAGTAATATAATAAATAAGATGAAATCGGGGATCATTTTGTACCTCTCTAAACATAATTTGTATTTTTGCATTTATGTAAACTGTCAAAAATACTGGGAATGCTTCCAAGAATTTTAAATTAAAAATGTCACCCCAACGGAAAGCTCTTTTTGTGTGTGTTTGTATTTGTGTGACTGTGTGAAATCGGCATCTTTTAAAAATTCAAACCTATAAAGACCTCACACTTTGGTTTTCAGTATTCAAAGAATTGTGAAAACTATACCTTGTGAAAACTGTAAAGAGACGTTTATCATTTTTTAAAGCGTATATTATTTTAAAAAGCATATCTTCTGAAACATGCGACATCCCAAGAGACCAGATTTTGCATTTCTGAGAAAATATAAATAAAAATAACCTGCTCAAAATACCATTTTTTCTATCAGGAAAGCAACTAAAGAATTGTCATTTTCAATTGAAATTCACAATTCACAATTTTTAAACCTCTTTTGAAGGAGGGTGTTACAGAAACGAAAGGAGGCCTTTACTTTGTGCTGCAAGTATATTCATTTTTTTTTTTTTTTTTTTTTTTTTTTATACTTAAGAATCCTAGGTAAACCGCCAAGACTTTACCTCTTTATGGAGACAGAGAGCGGCCTTATTTGTCTATTCATGTGACTGTCATTTCACCACACCTTTAGATTAACGGAATAATGGATTATTTGTCTGGTCAGATTTCACTGCAGAGTGGAGAATGTGCAACAGACATTCCGCGAAATATTTGTTGCTATCATCAAAAATTTACTTCTGCTTTCGAAACTTTATAAATATTATAAGAAATTAAATTTCCATTGGATTTATGCAATACCATAAATCAGTGTTATATATTATCTATAATAATGATAGTTAAATCCGATGCATTTTATTTTGTTTATTTTAAGATAGGAAATATACAGGGTTTTTAAAAACTTCATTTTATAAATTTCTTTTTCGCCCAAAATTTATTTTTTACTTTTACAAAAAATAACAATTAACTAAAGTGTAAAGAATTATTAAATCGCTATGTTAAAAAGAATGCATGAGTAATATATATATATATATTAACAATTATTTTCTTTCTTTGATTTATTTTTTATTTTCTACATGTAGTGCTTTGAATATATATATATATATATACACACATATAGCAGCTAATACAAACGGAATATGAAATTTAAAATATGTAAATATTCATTCAATATTCAATCGTAACAAAAAAAAAAAAAAAAAAGATTATCGGTAAATTTCTGAAAAACGAATAAAAAAACAGTAAAACTAAGAATTCTTTCATAAATAGAATTTAATACGTATATGTATATGTATTGCAGACCAAAACCCGGTTGCACGTCACAGTTGAGAGGACCACATTTCTGATCCTTAGAAAGAAAGGAAAATGCGTAGATCTCGATAGGTAAGATTAATCAGTATATATCGTATATATTAATAGCGAAGAGCAAAAAAATATTACACTTCACTTTAAGCGGATTTGTGCGTTACCACATTGACTGCAGCATTCATGCCTAATTTTTTCGCCTGACGAAATGTCGTGTGCTCTTTCGACCCGAAACAATTGTTGCAAGATTATTAGATTTTATGGGGTTTTTTCAAAGTTTGTTACAAAGTTCTTTTTATATTTATTGAAAATCAAATGGTAATGCAATAGAAAAAAAATAAACAAGTATATTAAATTTAAATTTAAAAACATATTTATAGCTGTTATGTTTATGTGTAATTTTTATAGAATGCAACTTTTTACTTTTCATTTTTCATTTTTTTTTAATTAATTCCTGTTAAAAAATTATTATTATTATTATTATTATTTATAGCATTTACTAAAAAATAAAAATAAATAAATAAATAAATAAAATATATGGTAGTATATAGTAGAAGGGATGAGACTGATTAAAGCTTAATTAAAATTTATTTGTTTTCTATTTATTTAATTCCTTTTAAAAGAAAATACACTTTTTATTTTATTTCTTGTATTGGGCGGAATCAAATCGTAATATGGTGTAAAGAGAGGGGACTATAAAGTACATGATTTAAAAGCTAAAATGTTTATTAGATGCTGAAATACAGTCGTCTTTAAAATCGTAGTTCTTAAGTAATAGCGGATCCCGGAATGGGACGTTTTGGCGCGGCCGTTTTGGCGCCGCCGTTTTGGCGCGGCCGTTCCGGCGCGAAACCCATTTCGGCGCGGCTGTTTTGGCGCGGCCGTTTTGGCGCGAGATCCATTTCGGAGAGGCTGTTTTCGCGCAGCCTGTCCTTCACGAAATAGCCGCGGCTTTCGTCTCAGCCTTTTCAGTTAAAATTTATTTAATGATAGATATGATTTCTTATTTATTTATTTATTATGCGTGAAGAAAAAACTATTTTAAAATATTTATTAAATATATTACTGATGAATAGAATTTTGCTTAATTTAAAGGAGCCAATGATAAGATTAGAAACTTGTTTTTTATTAAACTTAGTCATCAGATGGCAACACATACGCAGCAATTCTAAAGATTCTAACGAATTTGGTGATGGGGGTTCTTTGGGGAATAAAATAAACAATGTAATTTCTGATTTTTTTTTTTTTTTTAATGCTTGAACCAAAAAATATTTTTTATTTTTTATTAATGACA